>OY741994.1:2978932-3296508 GCA_963555575.2 Hygrocybe coccinea | reverse complement strand
GAATTAAAGCAACTCATTGTTAAAACAATTGGGCAATGATTGGGATGATATCAGGCTGGGTTGGTGGGTAATGGGAAGATTGGGCAATGGAGGGGGAGATGATGGGGGGAGATAAGGGAGATAGGGGGTAATTGAAAGATGATGGGGAGATGGTGGGGGGTGGGGGTGAATGGAGATGGTGGGGGGTGAATGGGAAGATGATGGGGGATGGTGGGGAGATGACAGGGGGTCATGGGGGATGGTGGGGGATGGTGGGGGGTGGTGTGGGGGTCATGGGGGATGGCAGTGGATGGTGTGGGGGTCATGGGGGATGGTGGGGGATGGTGTGGGGGTGATGGGGAATGGTGGGGGATGCTGGGGGGGTGATGGGGGATGCTGGGGAATGGTGTGGGGATGGCAGGGGATGGTGTGGGGGTGATGGGGAATGGTGGGGGATGGTGGGGGGTGGTGGGGGGTGGTGTGGGGGTCATGGGGAATGGTGGGGGATGGTGTGGGGGTCATGGGGGATGGTGGGGAATGGTGTGGGGGTCATGGAGAATGGTGGGGAATGAGGTGGGGTCATCAGGGAAGGTGGGGGGGGGACATGGGGAAGGTGGGGGATGATGGGACATGGTAGGGGTTGGTGAGAAGGCGATGGAGAGGTGATGGGGGGACGGGAATATGATGGGAGATGGTACAGGGTGGATGGGGAGATGATGGAGAATGGTGGAGGGTGGTGATGGGGGATGGTGGAGGGTGGATGGAAAGATGATGGGTGATGGTAGGAGGTGAGATGGTGATGGAGAGGTGATAGGGGTGATGAGCAGATGGGGGATGGTGGAGGGTGGTGATGGGGTGATAGGTGATGGTGGGGGCTGGTGACAAGGTGATGGGCAGCTGGTAGGGGATGTTCGGCGCTGATACTATGATAACTCTCTATACCCACCCCATCTATTATTAATGAAAATGCCAATGACAACGCAATGACAACACCATATACCCACCCCCACCCATTATTAATGAAAACACAATAAAAATGCAATGACAACACCCCGTACCCCCCACCCATGATTAATGAAAATGCATGGACAACACCAATGATAAGACAATGATAATCCCCTGTACACCCATTATTAATGAACATGCAATGAAAAAAACGCCAATCATAATGGAATAATAATGCTCTGTACCCTCCCCCACCCATTATTCATGAAAACACCAATGAAAACGCAATGACAATGCCCTGTACCCACCCTCGCCCATCAGTAATGAAAACGCAATGATAACGCCCAGCACCCACCCTCACCCATCAGTAATGAAAACGCAATGAAAACGCCAATGAAAACGCAATGATAACACCCAGCACTCACCCTCGCCCATTAGTAATGAAAACGCAATGAAAACGCCAATGAAAACGCTTAATAATGCTCTGTACCCTCCCCCACCCATTATTTATGAAAACACCAATGAAAACGCAATGACAATGCCCAATACCCACCCTCGCCCATCAGTAATGAAAACGCAATGACAACGCCAATGATAACGCAATGATAACGCCCAATACCCACCCTCGCCCATCAGTAATGAAAATGCAATGACAACGCCAATGATAACGCAATGATAATGCCCAATACCCACCCTTGCCCATCAGTAATGAAAACGCAATGAAAACGCCAATGAAAACGCAATGAAAATGCCCAATACCCACCCTCGCCCATCAGTAATGAAAACGCAATGACAACGCCAATGATAACGCAATGATAACGCCCAATACCCACCCTTGCCCATCAGTAATGAAAACGCAATGAAAATGCCAATGAAAACGCATTGATAACGCCCAGCACCCACCCTCGCCCATTAGTAATGAAAACGCAATGAAAACACCAATGAAAACGCATTGATAATCTCCCATTGTCATTGTCCTGTCATTATCATAAAAACGTCGTCATAAAATGAATGACAGGCCTTTCATTAAAGTACGTGGTATTATACACATACGCTATTGTGGCAATGCCTTGTTTTTATCATTAAAGTTGGTAGGCACTAGTGGGGGTGAGACACCTGGGGCAAGGGCAAAGGGCAGGCGTTTTACGAATACTAGCGAGAAGGATTCTGTGTAAAGATTGCTGTGTTAGTTCCTTCCAATTGGTCACGGTTGTGAATAGATGGCGTACTTCTCAGGATAATCCGCAGAATAGGTGAATATTCGGGGGTAGAACTGTCTTGTAATACCGTCACAGCATGTAATCATGATGCTGTGCACCCAAGCTTCCAGAAACTCATCATCAAGTAGAATCATCCATTGGGCATGCATGAGCTCCCGAGCGCACTGCGCCATGAATTGAGCACTGGGTTCTTTCCCCCCTGCTGTCTGCTTGGTGGCAAAATCCTTGAAGGCCCCGGGAAGCTATTGCATAGATGATCAGCCATGATCCGGCAATCAGCGAAAATATAGCACCCACCGAATGAAAATACGCGATGTGGTGACAGAGATGGCATGAGGGTTTACACCGGTAATATTTGGATTCGTTTCCGAAAAACATGTAAAGGGGCCAAATCTTTGCATCACCAAAAGATGTCAGGTGCATAACATCAGACCAGAACATCAGTGCAGCAACCACGCGTGGAAGTGAGCAACCTGGCTCTGCAGGAGAATCTTGCAGTTCGCGATGGGCATCGATGAAGGCAGGAGATGTGTACAGTTCACCCTGAACACGCACCGGGTGAGGAACTTCGCCCGGCTGCCAATTCAGCTCAAATGGTTCGTAATGAAAATGCCAATGATTTCCTGTTGAGTTCGAAAGCTTTTCCCGAATGACCGAAACCAGACTGCGGTGATAGAAGTCGTCAATCGTGTAACTTTGAGGACCAGTGTCAGGATCTGGGGAGACGCCACGGCGAAGCTGATAGGGTACTTCAATTGTCACAGGCGTATGTTTCCATCCAGCATCCTCATCCAACCATTCTTCATCTTCACCGCTTGCTAGAATATTATTGATCTCACTCCATTTGGTATCTCGAACGGCTGCAGGCTCAAAGCCACGATCTCCAACAATGTCCAAAAGCTCATTAAAGCTAGACTGAGATTTCTGGATGCCGCCATTCCAATACCAGTCGCCTAAGCGGAATGAGCTGTGGTTCGGATAAGGATAAAATGTTGGCGGAGCGAATGTGGAAGGGGCTTGAGATGGGATATCAGACAACTCATTGCACTCCTCTGGGTCGTGCGAAGGCAATTCTGCAGTGTGGTACAGCCGTGATAGCCCGAATATGTTGCGTACTGTCCTGAACACTTGGCACAGCCGACGGCGTACCGCTCCTGAGCTCGAGCCCAACGATGAACTTGAAGCCGTTCTATTGTTTGCCATTGACTGCGAAGTAGACGCGATAGAATGGATGAGGGATGGCGGTGGTAAAAGTGGTGGCGGTTGTGGCAGTGGATCTCTGAATCGTAGAGGGAGTCGACGATTAAGTCTTCGGGTCCATGGTGCACGCTCCATCATAGACATATGGGAGTCATTGGCTGGGTTTTCATCATCCGGAACAACACCAATCTACAAACAACGTTTAATGAGCAGTTATCTTTTTTCATCCTCGAAATAGGGCACCTCGATTGCAACCACTGGGTCTGCTGCCTGGGGTGCCAAACCTGCCAGAGGCACTTTATCAGTCTCCAAAGACGATGAAAGAAGTTGACGCCTCTTGGGACCTTTCCAGAGCTGTTTTGCCTTGTCCAGAGCACTGGAAAGGTGCTTCTTCGCTGATTGGCAGGTGCGCTTGTGGTTGGTGAAAGCACTGAGCTGCCGGAAAGATCGGCCACACACACAAACTGACTCCACACTCTGTCCAAGTAAGGGCACACTCATACTAGTGGGCAGGTTCCTGCGAACTTCAGGACCAGTGCGGGTTTATGACAGTGGATGAATCATTAGGGCGTCCATGACTCAGACGAGTGAGTCAAGTAGGATTCAAACCCAGACTCGCAGCTTAGTTATGATCATTTGTTTGAGGCTGAAAATTGTATGAACTCGAATACACATGATTTAAGAAGGCAACTACTGCCATGACGATGTGAATGGGATTAAAACATGAACTTGAAGGGCTGATAAAGGTGTATCTCCGATGTTTGAAGCATACTGTCAAAAGAGTAGGAGTTGGATACTCACCGTGGCCCTCCACATCGCACACCATGATGTGCAGTCACCGCGGGCCTGTTCCCAGTGGTTGACCTGCAAACTTGGCATGAAGTTGAGGGTCTTCCCAACAGTTCAGGTGACATTTCCTCATGGTGAATGGTCAGCGCAAGGAACACAAGGAAGAAGGGCATCACTGTCAGCATGCTCTACAACAAGATTGTGGTGAGACGCATACACCCCAAGCGGTGTGCAAATCAGCTGTGTGGAGTCAAACGGATCACTAACCCCGTCCACCTGCTCATCATTGACGAGATCCACCTCTTACATGACGACCGTTGTAGTGGGAGGCACGCGATATGCTTAGTCAGCATATCACGTGATGTTCAGACTTAGACGCGTAGCTAGAGATAGAGAGAGACATGATTGGAGGATAGTACACACATCCTTACAGAGATCTTCACTAGTGCCCACTCCACCTGGTGATGAGCGTGCGATTCGAACCCACCCAATCTCTTAGTTCTTAGCGCCCCCACACTCCCACGAAAGAATACCAAGTCGCCATCACACACGAGCACCGCCAACTTCCATAGCACACGAGCATCAAGGCCTCACGGCACCCCATAGTCCACCATCACAACAAGTATAAAGCCAAACCGAGAATCCCCATCAAACACGAGCACTCCGCAACAACGAGATCCATCAAACACGAGTATACCGCACCGACAAGACCCATCAAACACGAGCATCCCACGCCCATCAAACACGATTACCCGCCGAATAACTACTAGCACAGTAACAATAGCCCACGAGCCCACCCTGGCGCCCAAAATAAGATCAAGGTTGAACGGCCGTTTCATCCCTTACAACACCAGCGCCGAGTCATTACCACCGTCCTCAGAATCATCAATAACACCTTCGAGTACCCCATCCAGATCCCATTCGCCCGAATCCTTTGGATTCAAAAGTCGCCTAAAGCAACAGACACCCCCTACTTCACCGCCACGTCGAGACCAATCAGCAACACCCCCAACCCACATCCAAAACACCTCGACAAACGCACCCATCGTCCAACGTAGAAGAATGGCACCATCGACCGTAGAGCCATTCTGGGGCGACGGCCGCGAAGGAGAGAACGCGCAGGACTTCATGAGAGCGTTCCTCAGAGACACACGTGGAGATGATGATAAGGCCAAATTGGAAGCCTTCGAAAACTACCTACATTCGTCCAGTCCCGCAGATGACTGGCTTGACGATCTCGACCCAGCAGACAAGGCCACATGGACTAAGCTGAAAGAAGCATTCGCGAAAAAATGGCCGAAAGTAAAACAAGTGAAGAAAACGCAAATCGAATACGAAGACGAACTACTCGATCTACAACTGAAAGGAGAAGACCTAGGGAAGAAAGTAGACGTAGGAGGACTCAGCGCATGGACACACATCAACTGGGCGGACAAAGTGCTGCGCCTAGCCATCGGAGCCAACGTCGAACGAACAACAACATACATCAGCCAAGTACGAAGACAACTGCCCGACCTCATCAAGCAGAAGGTCTCCTTGACACACGCGAACTGGGAGGAATTCACCAGAGCGATCAGAGAAATCGACCTAGAGCACATCAAAGACGGAGCAGAGAAGCTAAAGAAAGCAGCAGAGGAGAAACAGGAACTTACCAGACGCCTACGACAGCTCGAAGCTTCCCCCATGGCCGGCGCACGAATGCAACTATCGAGGACGTCACTCGCGACACCCACCAACGCCAATAACCAAACCGTAACCACACGGTTCGTCGGAACGTCACCCACAAAGCCGAATAGCGGAGACCCGTTTACGTCCAACGGAGGAGGAAAAGGAAACATCAAGTGGGGATATCAGCCCCAACGAGCGACCACGACAAACACTAGAGCACCTCCGACACAAGCCGACAAAGACGCGTTACGCAAATGTATTAATAACCTAGTACACCATCCCAACACGCCACCAGGTCTAGTCGCGTACCGCGCACAAGTACAACAATGGATTGCGAAGCACGGCGAAGACGCGAGAGTCCACGCCAATACCCCAGTTCCACTTACTCCCGGGACGGCGACGATATGCTCGGGGGAATGTTATAGGTGTGGCACGCATGGGCACAGAGGCCCCGACTGCCCGCTCCCACGCAACCAAGGCCTACCGTTACGGGAAGGAGCGTGGCGAGCCATTTGTGGATCAATTCTCGGCCACTTCAATCGCGACTTAACAGTACCTATCCAGCTAGTAACGATGGAGGACATCACAAACGACTGGGAGGAACATGAGCAGGAACAGGAGAACCAGGGAAAAGAGGGAGGGCCGTCTGTCTGAAGGACAAACAGACGGCCCGTAAACGCAGTCTAATCACAAGCGTCCCCCCGCGCAACGAGTCGCCGCGAGGGGACAAGAGCCCAGACCTCCCCGATGCCCTCAATACTATCAACAATGTACAAACATCGATACATGAATGTGAAATAGTTGACATGTACTCGACGAGCGAGGAAAGAGGACAGCAGCCCAGCGTACCATTCGAACACAACGTTGTACTAAGGGGCACACAAGGGGAGGAGACGACAATAAAAAGTCTATTCGATGACGGAGCCTTAATACCCGCAATATGCAGTCGCGCGTACAGGAAGCTTTGCAACCGACTAGGCACAATCGAAAAGTCACAACTCAATTTGCGAATGGCCAACGGAGCGATAGTTAAATCGCAAGGTAAATGGAAGGGCATAGTAGAGCTGGGAGGAATCCAAGTAAAAGGGACATTAGAGGTCTTTGACAGCGGAGGCACATGGGACTTGTTATTCGGAAAACCACTACTTATAAGACTATGAAAACGACACAATTACCATCAAAAACGAGAACCGCGCAGTACTAATAAAAAATCAAACGGAACAACAGCGACACGGAGTAGATGACGTTCCGGTACGCGCAATAATAGCAAACGACCCAGCGATCAAGGAACACCAGGATTACAAAATACCAACAGAAGGGTTACGGAGGCACCCAATATACACACGACACACCGATCCACACAATCCCCTGAGGGTACAAGCCATATTGGACGCCGTCACAATAGGATCAGATATTACAAAGGAACAAAAAGATAGGCTAGTTAAACTCATAGCAAGTTATGCTGACTGCTTTGCGCTAGCAGTCAGCGAAGTTAAAACAGTGGAAGGGGCAGTACATTACCTCGACATACCGAAAGACACCAAATTTCCCCTCAAAGTGAACCAAAGGCCACTAACACCACCGCAGCGAAAATTCCTTTACCCGAAGATAGATGAAATGATCGAGGCAGGCGTGCTAAGGTGCCTAAAGCCCGCCGAGGTTAAATGCATAGCGCCGACGGTTCTGTCTAAGAAAGCACACGAACAGGGCGGTCTGTCATTGGAAGAATTACAACATCGAGTCAATGACCAGTGCGTAATGGCTGGCCTCCCCTCACAGTTCAACTTACCGCCTAGGACTGAACCGACAACAACAACAAAAGAGAAAGGCGAGCAAACATGGAGGATCTGCCAGAACTTTGGAGAAGTCAACAAGGTGACGCGAGTCGCACCAATGCCACAGGGCGACATACGGATGAAACAACAAAGATTGAGTGGACACTGATGGATATCGGTGTTCGATTTCGCATCTGGATTTTACGCTGTCCGAATAGCTGAAGAGTCCATACCATATACAGCATTCTACGTCGAGGGTCGAGGGTACTTGGGCTACACGAAGATGCCATTCGGACTAACAGGTGCACCATCAACATTCGCGCACGTTACCGCATCGAACTTGGGCGACCTGCTAGCGGAAGATGTAATGGAACTACTGGTTGATGATGGAGGCACAGCGGCAGATGAGTATGAGGAGATGATAGCGAAGCTAACTAGAATATTCCAGTGCGTCCACGAGAAGAACCTGTCACTATCGGCAAAGAAATCGAAGTTCTTCATGACCAAGACGGTCTTCGCAGGTGCGACAGTAGGCCCAAACGGCGTCCAACCGGATCTTGCAAAGCTCACTGCAATTGTGGACTGGGAACAGCCTAAAGATGCAAGAAACCTAGCGGCGTTCGTCGGAATTACAGGATGGTTCAGAGACCTTATCCAAGGATACGCCAAAATCGAACAACCACTACGCGACCTACTTCGGGAGGTCGAACTACCTGAAAAGCACACAAAAACGGTCTACAGAAGAGTAATGGCAGCACACAAGCTCGAAGGAAGATGGCAAGAGGAACACACTAAGGCGTTCCTCGCACTCAAGATTGCACTAACTTCGGAGCCAGTCTTACGGGGCCCGAAATGGGACGGAACACCCTTCATCATCACAACCGACGGTTCCAAGGACGGCTTCGCAGGGATACTAGCACAGCGAAACAAGACGACACTACCGAGTGGCAAGGTAGTCGAAAAATTACACCCATTGGGGTTCGCATCAAAAAGGACATCACCTAGCGAAGAGAAGTACAAGCCATTCCTACTGGAATTTGCAGCACTGAAATTCGCGCTAGACAAATTTGCTGACATAACATGGGGATTCCCCATCGAATTGGAAACAGACTGCCACGCACTGCGAGATATTCTCATGAACGACAAGCTAAGTGCCACACACACACGCTGGCGAGATGGAGTACTAGCCCACCGCATTACAGACGTACGTCACGTACCGGGACGAGTCAACGTGGTTGCAGACGGGCTGAGTAGAAAATGGGAAAACCAACCAAGATCACACGACGACGGCAGTAGCTGGTGTGTGAGCGAGGACTGGGAGGCGGCGGAAGGTCTAGTACATGATATATTCAACGCAACACCAGCTACTGAAATGACAGATCTTCAAAACCGATTCAAGGACGAACCAATATTCCGAGAGGTCGTTGAAGCGCTAGCGGAATTAGACACGGGAGCCAGCCTGAAGGAAAGAAAACGGGCAAAACACAGAGCAACCCAGTACATGATAGAAGACGGTAAGCTATGGAAAGTAGCAGGCGGGACCAGCACAAGAGCCCGCTCCCGAGTAGAATGTGTCACGAAAGCCGAGGCGAAGGAGTTAGCCAGAACAGAACACGAGAAAGGAGGCCATTGGCGCAGGGACGCAATCAAGATGGCACTATTGGACAAAATTTGCAGCCCCAAACTGGACGACTCCATCATAACAGCAATTAACGACTGCGCACGATGCAAGAACTTTGGCTCCACACACATACACGCGCTGTTAAGCCCTATCACACGACGCCACCCATTCGAGCTGCTAGTCGGAGACTACCTCAAGTTACCGACAGGAAAAGGGGGATTCCACACAATTGGCGTATACCTTGACACATGCTCCCAACACGTATGGGCTGACAAATTTAAGACAGCAGGTAGCGCTAAAACAACTAGCTCGAGCATATCGCGGATATTCCATGGATATGCGCCATTTGAGACATTTATGACAGACGGCGGCTCCCACTTCGATAATGCGGAGGTGTGAAGCCTGTGCGCAGAATGGGGGACAACCCCACATGTCGTCGCAGCATACGCACCCTGGATAAATGGGCTAGTCGAGAACACCAACAAGCTTCTACTGCATGTGCTAAAGCGACTCTGTGCACCGGAGTTGGGCGAAGACACAGATGAGTTCCAAAACATGAACTGGGATCTACTACCAAAGAACTGGCCAGATCATCTAGACGAGGCGATCAGGCGATTAAACTGGCGCATACTGCCATCGCTAAAATTTGCGCCTAAAGAGATACTACTTGGTATGGCAATAAACACCCCAAAAACGAACGTGGCGGAGAGCACGGTGATAGTCAGACCAGACGACATCGACATGCACATGGTCTATGCCGCCCAACAGCGCCTTGATGGCTATGAAGAGGCATTGCAACACGCGGCGCGACGGAAAGCAGCCTTTGATCGGAAGGTACTGAAAAGACAACCCGGTGAGGTTACATTTAGGATTGGTCAACTAGTACAAATCTACCGGAGTGATCTAGATAACTCCTTCAAGGCAGAACGGAAGCTTCTACCTAAATGGTCACAACCTCACCGCATTACACAACACCTGCGTAATTCATACCGACTAGAGACAGTTGAAGGTGACCCAATAGATGGGTTATTCAATGCCAGACGACTCCGTGCATTCATACCGAGAGACGGCACGAAACTAGCTGCTGCGCAAAGGGCAGTGGAGGCAGCAATGGGAGAACGTGAAACACTGAGGATGGAGGAGGAGGTGCAGGGGATTGCAGAGGAGTGGCGGATGGACGGAGACAGGGATGTGGCTATGAGGACCGAGGCACCTAGCGGACTGGAGTAGGTGGGGGGTGGGGAGATCATGGATGGCCGGAGCAGTGTTGAGGCGTTGTCAGCGACGAGGACGTCGCAGCTTTTTTCAAAGGGGGCAGATGTAGTGGGAGGCACGCGATATGCTTAGTCAGCATATCACGTGATGTTCAGACTTAGACGCGTAGCTAGAGATAGAGAGAGACATGATCAGAGGATAGTACACACATCCTTACAGAGATCTTCACTAGTGCCCACTCCACCGTCACATGTGGGCCTGTGCTCGAAGCTGTCAATTTGTATGCAGCACATACGAGCAAGTATCTGACTTGTCAGGAAGTTGCAACACTCCTCTGTGTCGATCCCAACCGGGCTGGTCCAGTTTTCCATTACACCCACATACTACTAGCTAAATTATAAAGCGGTCACAAGGACTATGACCATGGCTGGATTATTATCATTGAAGTAAAACAGAACTTAAATGTCACACGCCTGTGTTTATCGCAAACTTGTTTAGGGCAGGCCTCCAAAATCATGTGAAGGAGTGGCCGAACAAAGTTTGGCACTGGCAATAGCTGAGTATCCGAGTCATTGTGAGGGTTCGGCGATAGTTAAGCCTGAGCAGTACCCGCTTACATTGTAAATTCGCTACCACCTACTAGTACTACCAGTAAAATTTTGAATTATGGACTTAGAGACAGTGAAAATGTATATCACAACGATCTTGATGACATCCTGAACTTTAAGCTTCTCGGATTTTCTTCCGCCAATGAATGGGCCGTTCCAATCCAAAGAGTGAACCTCAGGCTAGAGGAACAATCTGCGGAATGTATCATAGAAAGCAGAGAACACCCTATTAGGGCTCAGGTAGGGTGAACTTAGAACAGAATCCGGAGAGCTGCTCTGGGATGTGCGCTGGACTTGCAAGTGCAATTCCTGTATGAGGACCTTTAGCTGGTTTCCGAAGTGAGCGATCATGGAATCGTGCATGGGAGCTGGGAGCCACAATGGCAGTGTGCAGGCAGTGATTGTCTGGTTCGGAGCCAGGGTCGGAAATAGCTGGGCTTCATGAGTCCCCACAAGTAAGAGAAGGTGCGAACAGACACTGCAGCATTGGTTAGATAGCCCTATAACATTGACCAGATCCTATGTCACAGAACGTCAAAAGAGCACTGCTAACGTGTTAAAGATTGTATTGACCGTATATGCACCCGGGGGATTGCCGCTTGCCAGGCAAGCTGCGCAATGCAGTGTCCCATGGAACAGACCATGACATGACTTATCCCGAGTGTGACCGGGCAACTAAGGTTGACAATGTTGGGTTTGAGATGGGCCAGCCGAGATGGGCCGAGAAATTACTATTGTTAGGTACTTGACGGGGCAACCCAGGAGTGTAATATATGCCGTGTGAGACGGGTGGGCCGAGTGTAGAGCCAGTCTATTGTAATCCATCCGAGACTGATGGGCCAAGATTTGAGAGGATGACTGTCACTGGTCTCAGACCGGTGGGCCAAGATTTGAGGGGATGACTGTCACTCGTCTCAGACCGTTGGGCCGAGATTTGGAAGGGTAGGTGACCCTCGTCTCAGACTGTTGGGCCGAGATTTGGGGGGATGAATGTCACTCGTCTCAGACCGTTGGGCCGAGATTTGAGGGGATGACTGTCACTCGTCTCAGACCGTTGGGCCGCTATTTGGAGGGGTGGGTGACCCTTGTCTCAGACCGTTGGGCCGAGATTTGGGGGGATGAATGTCACTCGTCTCAGACCGTTAGGCCGAGATTTGATGGGATGACTGTCACTCGTCTCAGACCGTTGGGCCGCTATTTGGAGGGGTGGGTGACCCTCGTCTCAGACCGTTGGGCCAAGATTTGGAGAGGTGGTTTTTATCTGGCTCAGACCAATGAGCTGATGTTAGGAGAGATTATTGTGACCTGTCTCATTCCATTGGTGAATATTGACATTGGCGTCAATGTTGATGCCAGGATCAGCATTGGCATTGTTTTGGGTGATAAGATTGGTGGTGCCATTGATATCTGCATGGGGGGTAATTTCAGCATCAGCACTGGATTTCATGAGCATGATCTTTGATGTTGGCATCAGCATTGGCATTGACATTGGGTTCGGCATCAGTATCGGCATCAGCATCGGCATCGGCATCGGCATCGGCACTGGCATCGGCATCGGTATCGGCACCGGCACCGGCATCAGTATCAGCATCGGTATCGGCATCGGCATTTACTGGCAAGTAACCCTTGTCTATTTAACAATATCCTGTTGTCATAATATCCTCCTGAATATAGACAATTGATTGGCCATGTAACAGACATGTCATTGCAGCAGTCAGTAATGCGGATCAGGTTTTACTGCAATGCAAATAAAATCGGCATCGGCATCGGCATCGGCTTTTGTTGGCAGGTAACCCATGTTCATTTCTTACTATCCCGTTGCCATAATATCCTTGTGAATTGACACAATTGATTGGCCATGTAACAGTCAGGTCATTATAGCACTCAGTAATCCAGATCTGGGTTCACTGCAATGCAAATAACATCGGCATCAGCATTGGCATCGGCTTTTGTTGGCAGGTAACCCATGTTCATTTCTTACTATCCCATTGCCATAATATCCTTGTGAATTGACACAATTTATTGACCATGTAACAGTCAGGTCATTGTAGCACAGAGTCATCCAGATCTGGATTTGCTGCCCTGCAAAAAACATCGGCATTGGCATTGGCATTGGCCTTTGTTGGCAGGTAACCCATGTTTATCTCTCAATATCCCATTGTCATAATATCCTCTTTAATATACACAATTGATTGGCCCTGTAACAGACCAATCATTGTGGCAGTCAGTAATCCAGATCAGGGTTTTCTGTACTGTGACAACACCTGTCATAGCTTGTTTGTAATATAGTGACAGTAGGAGGTTGGGGGAAACACCAGGGACCAAGGAAAGCATGTTGTGTAAGCACCCCTCGACTGCTTTTGACAGCTTTTTGACCATTTTCTTTACCACTTTCTTGAAGGTTTGGGCCACTATTAGTATTCTAAGAAGGGATCTGGTGGATGGGAGTTTGTGACTATAGTTTTCTATAAATTTTTGGCCATGTACTGATGTGATTTGATTCAGAGATTGGTGTGTGCATTTGTATGGACATGGTTTGAAATAACGATATCTATATGAAAGAGATGGAGTGGGGGAAGGCTAAACCAAGGTATAGTACAAACAAGGGTGGTAATACAGGAAACAGAACCAGTCCTGGTGGTGTGGTTCCAATTCAGGAACCAAAGTCAGGTCTGATGGTGCTCAAATCAAACAAGCAGAACTAAAATGAAATGTCAGTACATGGTCAATCAATTATGTATATTGACAAGCACATTTACAGCTGTTTTATATGAGGCTGCAGAAATTCATTGAATTAAGAAATTTGTCTACCTGGTACTTGATAGTCTTCCACAAAATTAGTCGCAATGTCAGGATTGCAGCAATCAGGTTGTTCGAAAGTGGACTCCTTGAGCTTCATGACATTCTAGATTGCTGCAGATTCTCTGAATGCACCTGGTATTGAATTCTAAGGCTTTGGAGGGAGACCGGCAACATTGTTGACCAGGCAAGAACACTGTGAGGGCATCTTTGTCTCATGGATCATGATAATGTCAACTACCTTATCCATCTCCTCCACCAAAACCCTGACTATTTCTTGGACAAACTCCTCCATCTTTTGAAAATGGATCACTTCATCTGTATGAACTATGTCACCATGCATTGGGAACTTGTTTGAGCAGGAATAAGTCACAAGAAGCTCAAATGCATCACTAAGAATGAAATGAAGAATGACATGGCAACTTCATTTCTTGTATAGCTTGATATAGTGCAGAGGAGGTTGGGTTTATTGATGAAACCTCCAAAAACAAGCAGACAGTGGGATGTTGCTATGGGAAAGTGATGAGAGGAAAGCACACAGACGAAGCAACCATTCATGTGAGGCCATTGAACTTCGACCAAGGTGTTGCTCTCACTGTGTTGAAGAAGATGTGTCTTGAATGACTTGAAGTTGGCATCATGATTGTCGCTACACTTTGTGGCCTTACAGGTATCTCAAGACAGAGTGCTGATGTTTGTTGCATTGCAGAAAACCCTGATCAGGATTACTGTTTGCTACAATGACATGTCTGTTACATGGCCAATGAATTGTGTATATTAACAAGAATATTATGACAACATGATATTGAGAAATGAATATGGGTTACCTGCCAACATATGCCGGTTTGACATGCTGGTGCAGGTGTTGTCACAGTACAGAAAACCCTGATCTGGATTACTGACTGCCACAATGATTGGTCTGTTACAGGGCCAATCAATTGTGTATATTAAAGAGGATATTATGACAATGGGATATTGAGAGATAAACATGGGTTACCTGCCAACAAAGGCCAATGCCAATGCCAATGCCGATGTTTTTTGCAGGGCAGCAAATCCAGATCTGGATGACTCTGTGCTACAATGACCTGACTGTTACATGGTCAATAAATTGTGTCAATTCACAAGGATATTATGGCAATGGGATAGTAAGAAATGAACATGGGTTACCTGCCAACAAAAGCCGATGCCAATGCTGATGCCGATGTTATTTGCATTGCAGTGAACCCAGATCTGGATTACTGAGTGCTATAATGACCTGACTGTTACATGGCCAATCAATTGTGTCAATTCACAAGGATATTATGGCAACGGGATAGTAAGAAATGAACATGGGTTACCTGCCAACAAAAGCCGATGCCGATGCCGATGCCGATTTTATTTGCATTGCAGTAAAACCTGATCCGCATTACTGACTGCTGCAATGACATGTCTGTTACATGGCCAATCAATTGTCTATATTCAGGAGGATATTATGACAACAGGATATTGTTAAATAGACAAGGGTTACTTGCCAGTAAATGCCGATGCCGATACCGATGCTGATACTGATGCCGGTGCCGGTGCCGATACCGATGCCGATGCCAGTGCCGATGCCGATGCCGATGCCGATGCTGATGCCGATACTGATGCCGAACCCAATGTCAATGCCAATGCTGATGCCAACATCAAAGATCATGCTCATGAAATCCAGTGCTGATGCTGAAATTACCCCCCATGCAGATATCAATGGCACCACCAATCTTATCACCCAAAACAATGCCAATGCTGATCCTGGCATCAACATTGACGCCAATGTCAATATTCACCAATGGAATGAGACAGGTCACAATAATCTCTCCTAACATCAGCTCATTGGTCTGAGCCAGATAAAAACCACCTCTCCAAATCTCGGCCCAACGGTCTGAGACGAGGGTCACCCACCCCTCCAAATAGCGGCCCAACGGTCTGAGACGAGTGACAGTCATCCCATCAAATCTCGGCCCAACGGTCTGAGACGAGTGACATTCATCCCCCCAAATCTCGGCCCAACGGTCTGAGACGAGGGTCACCCACCCCTCCAAATAGCGGCCCAACGGTCTGAGATGAGTGACAGTCATCCCCTCAAACCTTGGCCCACCGGTCTGAGACGAGTGACAGTCATCCCCTCAAATCTTAGCCCAACGGTCTGAGATGAGGGTCACCCACCCCTCCAAATAGCGGCCCAACGGTCTGAGACGAGTGACAGTCATCCCCTCAAATCTCGGCCCAACGGTCTGAGACGAGTGTCACCTACCCACCCAAATGTCGGCCCAACGGTCTGAGACAAGGGTCATCCACCCCTCCAAATATCGGCCCAGCGGACTGAGACGAGGGTCACCTACCCCTCCAAATCTCGGCCCAACGGTCTGAGACGAGTGACAGTCATCCCCTCAAATCTCGGCCCAACGGCCTGAGACAAGTGACATTCATCCCCCCAAATCTCGGCCCAACGGTCTGAGACGAGTGTCACCTACCCCCCCAAATCTCGGCCCAACGGTCTGAGACAAGGGTCACCCACCCCTCCAAATATCGGCCCAGCGGACTGAGACGAGTGACATTCATCCCTGCCAATGTCGGCCCAGCGGTCTGAGACGAGGGTCAATCAACCCAGCCAATGTCGGCCCATCGGTCTCAGATGGATTACAATAGACTGGCTCTACACTCGGCCCACCCGTCTCACACGGCATATATTACACTCCTGGGTTGCCCCGTCAAGTACCTAACAATAGTCATTTCTTGGCCCATCTCGGCTGGCCCGTCTCAAACCCAACATTGTCAACCTTAGTTGCCCGGTCACACTCGGGATAAGTCATGGCATGGTGTGCATGGAAGTTGTCACCATTCGACATGTCAATTTTCTGTAACACCGTGTTTGTCGACAAAACTTTCTCAATCGTTTCGATGGCATCTTCTGAAGAGAAGTTGGGGTATTCGCACAGACTGGGGAAGGACATGATGTGCTCAACGACATCCTTCCAAGGATGCATTCGGATTCCCTCAGGAAAAACGTTAACAACTCTGAGAGAGAAGGCCATTTGCCCTAGATTGGAAGTGAACCCAAGCAGGTCATTAACGGCGTCGAAATGAACAACCTGCAAACGCAGCCAATGCGCATATGCATCGCACACGGGAAGCGATCCCGTTCCAGGTTCATTCGAGTTCGCATGCGGTTGAATACTGATAAGCTCCAGATCCTGCACTGTATCCTGATCAACATTCTCCGGTGTATCTGTGCCTGTATGCTTCTGTTCCTGGCTGACTTCATAATCCTGACAACGAGGGTCAGGAGACTCCATTCTGGCCAGATGTTCATCCATAAACGATAAATGAACAAGGTCCTGGAGCACCATTCTGCATACTGTAAAACAATAGACCGTAATTTCGAAATGTGGCATGTCCTCGTCTGACAATGGATGACCGTTGTATTCGTCGAGTGCAAGAAGAAATTCCTGGTATTTGCAAAGGAGATGGCAAAATAGCCGATGAAATTCGTGACAGGTGGTTTCAGTATAAACTGGGGTAAGGGGTGCGTTGGGCTCGTATTTATTCACTGCGTCCATGAGATTGGGGATACTGATGTCGGAAAGACTCAGAAAAGGTTGAATAATAGGCTCTGAGAGCGATGTGATAAAGGTGATATCCAGAGGGGGGGGGGGTTCATTTTTCCGCCAGTATAGAAATGGATGCTGGCTATCCCTAATTCGAGATTCTGGGATAGCAAGTAGGCAATTGAGAAATGGCAGAGAATACTTCGAATTTTGCATCTGATGAAAGATCTTTGCATTGGATTTGGCGGCTACATAGGCAAAAATGCCCATCTTGTCTGACGATAGCTTGTGAATGTTGAAAAGGTGAACCAATGCAGCTGCCTGTTCTTCAAATGAGTGCGAAGTCCTGCACAAAGCATTAAAAAGTGAACAATTTGAAATAGGCTTCAGACAACACACCATGTCTTTCTGAGATACGGAATTGGATTGGATGGGTCAACATCACTCACACTCGGAGTGAAAACAGAGGGTTTCTCAGCTCCGGTCACCAAGTTGTCGGAAGGATGAATGTCACTGGCCGTCATCCGAGGATTGATTGTAGTATCACGACGGCGCTGTTCATGGCTGCAAACAGTAAGTTCCAAAGTAGAACCCTGTGTGCCAGTGACAGGGTGTGACACTGCCACCGCTACCACATTGTGATCTCCAGCCATAAGGGTGGCAAGAGCAGCTAAGGGTCTATCGTAGTCATCCTGAGGATTGGAGTCGCTGCGTGCCAGTGGGACTTGGAATATCCGGCAATTTGAACTTGGACCTAGGCCGATCTCATGCCAGCTATTATGATGGAATGGCTGAAGTACTTCCAACAACGTAGTGATGGTTCGGAAAATATGAATCCTGTCATAGATGTCATCCATTTGCCTCGAGCTTGTTTCGTACTACTAGTAGTAGAAACAAGTTAGTGATAGTGTTCGGAAGGTATGAATATTGAATGAATACCGTGACTAGCCTGAGTACTATGGCAATCGTTTGAACCCCACTGGCAGGAGGAGGGAGCCTGTTCCGAAAACGAGTCCGAGTCCGAGTCTGAGGAACTAGTAGAATATACCGTGACTATCGCCATGTTTACACTATGCCTACCCTAAACAAAATCCACATACACTGGCAGTAACACCGACTCGTGACTTCTTTCCTCACCTATTGACTTCAAGCTAGGCCCTAGCACGGGTACACCTGCAGGTGCTGTTATAATGACTCGGAGTTGCTTCGTTACTCACTCGGGTATTAGCAGTGGACCCTCGGATCATCACATCACGAGCAACCACGCTCGCATTTCAACAGGTACAACGCCTGCGGCCCGGGGTAAGGTCTTGTTCGATGGGTACAGGTAACCCGAAGATTTTGGTCTTATTGTTTTCGCTACATGTATTCAGTATGCATTTGCAGCGGGCCCAGCCAAATGCCCTCCTCTCGCAACTCGTATTCCAACAAGTACGGGATGGGTGCAGGATTGGTAGTGAAGTTACGACGGATGCCGATGGACACATAACAGTCAAACTAAATTTATGGATTTTTGATTGAAGGGAGGATGCGTCACACATGCAGCATTTTCTTGGCATCCACGACATGGACGGTTGCTCACCGAGTTCAAGATTTCTGCTTGCTACAACAATTGTCTTGACACCCCGATTCCTGATACCATTTTTGGCCCCATTGCTTGCCAGTTCTAATGCTAGCTCTGATTTCTCCACATCTTTGTCATTTGCCACCTCAGTTCTCTATTTTTACCTCCTTATTTTAATTTTAAACTCAGTGAGTGTTCCTACCGTCATTCCCTGACATGATTTCATGACACTATTCACTAGCAGGATCTCCCATTTTACCACTCCGGCTTGTATGGGGAGTTCCTCCACTGTCGTGCACCAGAACGATACCATCAGAGTCAACATTTATTTTAGGCGCCAGAAATCACTGAATAACCAATTCATGAGTATCTGTTTGGCTTCTGAGGCTACTCATGTGTTTTAGTTGTTTCCAAGGATGCCTCAATGCATGAAGTAATGCATGTACTGCATAACCTGGGACTTCTTCCGTCTACTCAGCTATGAGCTGGCTGTTTTACTAAAATAATATAATATTTTGGAACCAATTGCCACCCAACTTCAGAAACATTGTGGTAATACTGGAATATCCGAGCCGGTGTGAACACATAGTTTAGGGCAGGTCAAAATGTTTAATAACGCCGCGATTGCCAGCGGCAGCTAATCTAGTTTCATCGCTGACTTCGAGAATGAGCTCCTCCGATCACAATGATGAAATGCAAAATAAAACTTTCTGAACTATCACGGCTTTAATCTCAAAGTTATCAAAACATCCGATTTCTGTTGCCGGACCCCGTAGACGGTATAGTGATAAACACGCTCGCCATGACCCACGACGGCGCCAACTTCGCATATTGGGTGCCCTGTCGAACGTCTTCGTACGGACAGATGAAATAGTCGCTGTAGTACATAGGAGCGATACTCCATCAAATTCTATCTACATAGCTTCTGTCAACCCCCGAATCCCCAATAAAAAAACTGTTGACCAATCTGACGCGTTGACATTCGGAAGCCCTGGCCCAACTTTGTTAAGCCCAGGGGCAGTTGACATTGATCCCCTTAATCCATTCCCGTATCTGGAGGTGAAGTGGTAAGTCAGAAATGTTTTCAAAAAAACAAAACTCAATGGCATTTTTAACAGGTTTAACCAGACATTCCAGGAGCACGCAGCCACAGTGGGTAAGCTAGTCACATTCAGTGACATGCAACCCAAAGACTCTTACAGGATGGGACTCCTCCCCGACATGTCTGCAATGTCAAGTCAAAAGATGCAGTGGAGAATACAACACAAACAACACTCCCTTCCATTCTATAAAGGGCTGACAAGTCTTCTCCAACCCAAATTCAAATTAATTAGGGAGTTTCAGCCATGGGTTGGAAAAGAGGACCTCCACCTACGCGATGTAACATTTATTGCATGGCTCTCGCTTGCCACAGCGGACCCAGTTATTCGACATATCCTGGACCTGTCCGCCATCGGTATCCCCTTTCTTGTGGACGCTGTAAAGGAATACAAGCCAAAAGACCCCCTTCCCCCTATTTATACAAAGAAAACCTGTTACGACTTCCATGCATTACTTTGCCATCTCCTCAGCCAATTCAGCAAAAATATAGACACACTCGAGGGCTACAATGGCCGCCGATTGTCCACCGAGGACATGTCAGCCTTCGAAAGCATTGTCTACCGTGTTACAATGTGCGGAATGGCCCTTCGTGATCTCATCCATTCATCTTATTTGGAGGCGCATTTGGCCAATATTGACCTTCCAATTCCCATATGTGACCAAAAAGACCAAGTTGCAGATGAAGTGAGACGTGATGATTTAGAAGCCCCTCTGGAGGTGGAGGAAGAAGACACGGACTGGGAGTTACTAGATGTCCAAATGGAGTCTAATGGAGTAAGAATACTCACTAGAACCGAGGCATACACAGCTTGGCTACGTCTCCAATCCGCCCCTTACGAGGCTGCAAATGTACTTCTCCACCACTTTTCGAAGAAAAAAACCAACGTCGTCATTGAGGTTGTGGCTGTTGGCCATCAGGGGACGTCAACTCGCAAGTGGAAGGAGGTGATCAGGGAACTGGCCAAGTCCAGTGATTGCCCCTGCTCTGCCGAAGATGCCATTTCCGTTCTACAAAGACTTTTTCTGGAGGCCGATCAGCGGTTAGAAAGGAATAAAACTCCAAATCAAATTTTTTTAAATGCATTGGAGAGAGAGTCCGGGTTCAAGGGAACCCTACACTGTGAGTGTATCTTAATTGCATGCATTTTGCTAAATTATTTTGGAATGGGGGTGAGTGCTCACTTCGACAAATCTTACATTGCTGATTTATTGTATAGAACTTGGTTAGGATCATTGGCGTGTCGAAGTGGTGCTGTCCAGCTTGTTGGTATCTCATATTCCTTTTTCGACAAAGGGATAGTCCTTTTTTTGTGAGAGGATCTCATGGAACGGTTACTCCCTGCACGCTCCCGATGTGGCTCCCCAGTGACCTCCTGAATGACATGGTCAAATATTTTGGAAAGGAACTCATCCTTATCATCCGTCATCAACTGGATGCTACGCCAATATGCAGGCGAACGACTTCGACTGACACTCAGGCAAGTGTCACCTCCACCCATTCATCGTGTGGCGTTACAAAAGCCTTCTTATCATTGGAACTTCTACACCGAATTAAACAAAAATTTAGAGTGGTCAGCAACAATCCAAAACCACTTGAGAAGACTGGGTAGTGAGACAAGTCTTGCTGGAGGCTTTTCTGACAACAGTGGCAGAAAAATTCATTGTTCCTTAATGTTTCCAAAAAAATTTGGTACACTGGCATGTGCATCACACATAGTTATAACTAAACAGCTGTTTTAAAAATGATGGCGCGTTTTCGCCGCGAGTAAAAGTTCCCAGTGTAGTAAGACCACTTGCACTTCCTGCGCCTCCCAAGCACAGGTTTTGTTTCCTGCCAGTGAGTCAACCACACCCTGACATTTAAGACTCCAGCATGGGTGGTCGCTGCCATATTCCAAAAGGACAAAAGGACCTCATCCTTTGCATGGCTGTTGATCTCAAGCCATGTGATATTGCTCAGGTTACTGCTATCAGTGTTTCTGCTATCTGCCTAGTCCTGCAGCTTTGGCGGACCACTGGAGTGACTATTCGGACACCATTACTAGGTGGAAGGCTGCGAGAATTGTCGTCCCTGGACCTTGTAGTTTGTATTAATATCTTGCAAGCTTATCAAGCGCTGATATCGATTTTTAGAAGGACTCACCCGACATTTACTTGTCGGAGATGCAGGAACACCTAGTCTATGCCTGTGGGGTCTATGTGTGAAAGGTCACCATTGCTAACAGCTTGCGGCAGCGGCGGGGATTCACTCGCAAAGCTGTAACTTGTTGTCACTTTGGGCGGAGTGACACTTTATTAAAGTATTGCTGTCAGGTTTTGCGTGCTGGGCTAGAGCGTGGTGAGGATCATGGAACAGCATATCAGCACACTGTCAGTGAATATTTTCCACCTGAAATTCTCCTTTTTATGGATGAAGCAGCATGTAACCGCCACACTGCCAAGCATTGGCAGGAATTTATCTTTGCTGTACATTGCTGGGGGTGTTTAGTTGGGTCGCTGAGCCTCTTATATACTGGTACTCCTCTTTTGCCTTTAGTACTTTTAGCCTTAGTCATTGCTGTTCAACTGTGGCACCATTAGTACTACTAGCACTGCATATTACACTACAGTATCAGTATAGAAAGAGTGAAAGTGTTCTTCAACTTGATGCTTTCAACTTTTATTTGGAGATTGTTTAGGGCCGGTTCAAGCCTTCACACAGTGATCACCACTTTATAATAATAGCAAGTGGTGTGCCTTTAAAAAAATCCTGATTTTTCCACCTTCCCTGAAAATGCTCCTTTTGAGTGAAAAAAGAAACCCCCAAGAGGGATTTTGCATAGAATTAAAACTGAAGGGCATCAACTTTTTGGTGGGCTCAATTTGGTGAATAGGTACAGATTGGTGCATCTATGCACCAAAAGCCTGGCTGCCTAGGCAACACCCTCTGGGACATGCCTGTGTGATTTGTACTTAGTGGAACTGCATTTGCAGACCTGACAACTGACCTTCTGGGGTCACCTCATGAAGAATCCACTGCAGAAGGCAAAAATTCTTCACCTGAAGAGGTCCAATGGCAGACCCTACTGCATTGTAATTGCATTCTGAGTTCAGACCAAGAATCATTGCCATTAAGCATGGGCATGGAGGGTGGATTTCTCCTTGCTGCTTTGGCTGGAGCAGCTGCTCCTTTGAGATGTTTTGGAGGCATGATAGCAAAAATGCACAACTATATTGGTTGCATCCTTTGCATAGCCTGAGGAAGGCATTCTTACATGGGAAAAATTTAAATTTTCAGTATCAAGCCAATTTGGTGAATGTTATAAAGTATTTGTCATTAAGTAAACTGATCCATACAAATTCATCCCTTTGCTGTGCTTACACAGATTTGTCACATTTGATAAAAGTGCCATACCTAGTAAAAGCTTGCTGAGCATCAGAACCAAAGTCTGTCTGGCCTGAATGTCCTGCCCTCTTTGCTTCTTCAACCCCACCATAACCAGTTTCAGAAGCCTGATACATGGTGGCCTGGCTAAAGTAAACCAGGCTACCCCTGCCCTCTTCATCTCCATCTTGCATTGGCCAGGAATTGGTGGGGGTTGGGAGTTCCTCTCCAATGGTGTTGACAAATTTGATATCTGTAGGCTAATGTGATCCCACAGTTTGGACATATCAGATTAAATTAGCCTACCATTTATGTCAATATTAAAATGGTAAAGGAGTGAAGAGGGGTATAGCAGGAGCACCCAAGGTGGGAGCTCAATGATAACCCCTGCTTCCCATATTACCAGCCAAGATCTTACTTTATGATTGAAATGTTCTGCAAGGAAATCATGAACTGGAGTAATATGAAGCAGGGTGGAAATGACTTACTGCCAGGCTCTTCAAAAACTAAGACCCCACAAATTCCAACTATGTTTTTTCTGTCTGCATGAGGAATGTAGTGAATACGCTTCTGACCGGGAAACCTAGCATTGATGCATAGGTTCCAGAAAACGCCAAAGAGAGGCTTGATGCCTTGTTTCTTGTGCCATTCTGCTGATTTATAAAATCTTTCTGCAACACCAGGAAATATTTGTCTTACAGCGTTTTCGGAAATCCTTGTCGCGCGTGAAAAAATTAAATTAAATTAAATAATCCATGTGGCTGAAGGCACAGAGTTCGGATAATGCCATAGTAGGGTAGCACATCATGTGACTGTGAATTATTTTGCCTGAAAAGACCACTGATATGTAAATTGTAAATTCAATGGGAGATATATAAGACATTTGACAAGTATTAAAATTAGAGTAACATCCATTGAATGTTTCTGTCCACTCAAATTATTATTTTTAGCTTTTTATTCAAGAAGCAGGTGGTGTCATGTTATAAATCAAGCTCTAGCTCCAAATTGCAGCAGAAAACCACACCTCCTCCTTAAATAAATAATAATTTGACTTGATGGAAACATTCAATGGATGTCACTCTAATTTTACTACATGTCAAATGTCTTATATATCTCCCATTGAATTTACAATTTACATATCAGTGGTCTTTTCAGGCAAAATAATTCACAGTCACATGATGTGCTATCCTACTATGGCATTATCCGAACTCTGTGCCTTCAGCCACATGGATTATTTAATTTTTTTTTTTTTCACGCGCGACAAGGATTTCCGAAAACGCTGTAAAGTAGCCTCAACGCATTGGCTAGTTCATAATTTCATTTTAACCTGATACACACTCCTGGAAGTTGACATTGCTCACTTTATTTTTATGATGGCAGGGTTGGCAAGAAACTCCTCCACTTTCTCCATATTCTGACTGTGCCAAGCAGTCAAACCTGCCACCTTTAACAATGTATTTGAGTGGGTCATAAGGCTGAAGGGCTGAAGCCAAAAAATATACCTTCTGGTATTGGCGGTGGTGACCAACAATCAGTGGGAGGTGGGGACCTCTGAGACCATCTTTGTGTTCTTTCTGGACCTTTGCATTCTGCAGAGTCTCTCCACACAGTTTTTGGGTGGCATCCCACAGACTTCTTTGTAGGGGTGGAAGCCAGAAGGGCTTGGAGGTGCGGTAAATAAAAACACTGCTGTCTTTGTCTACTACTGCTGTGGGCCTGCCATTAGGTAAACTACTACATGGCTTGAGCATCTGAAAATGGCCAGGGGGACTAATCACCCACCCATGCTCAGTATCAAAGGGTATTGGCAAGAAAAACTTAATTATTGATCTTATTTCACCAGTATCATACAACCTCCTGATCTCTTGCTTTGTCAAAGATGGGGGGGGTTGCCCCTGCCAACCAGTTGCTGTCCTTGATGCATGAAGCTGCATAGAAAAGTAAGAAGACCGTACCACCATCCCCTGCCGCCCTGCACGTGCTCGAAGTTGGTCATCATGCTTCCCCAAGCCACCAACTTTCCGCTGCTGCATCTCTACCCCACTGCGACCTCGTTTCTTGCTGGATCCAGCCCCCCTCTTTTGTTTTCCCGCTGATGTGGAGATCCCCAGCAAACTCTTGGGCTCACCTGCCCCTGAAACACATAGCTTTTCACTGAACTTCATGGAGCTAGGCTGGTTCGGTGGGGCTATGCTAAAGGTACAAGGGACTGAGTAAAGGAGGCGGGAAAGGAGGCGGCATAGCACCAACGAACCTCCATGCATTAAGCCCCTTTACCCCAAGCCGGCTCGCTTTTTTCCTGCTCCCTTCATCCTCAGACTCTGTCAATTCAGACAGGTCACTTTCAGCCCCACCGCTGAGCTCATCCTGGGTTAATTTGCAGTAGTTAACAAGCACTTGGAAATCAGCGCAGGCCTCCTTCTGAAAGTCTTCTTCCTCATCCACGCTGCAGCATTGTTGCCCTCCAGGGGCCAGTTTCATGGGGCTGGCATCTTGAAGGTATTTTGGAAGCAGATCACCCAGGCAACAAGATGCACGCAGCAAGGTGGGCTAAAGAGAAAGGGTTGTTAGGACCATGGGATGAGGTATCAGTGGTGGGGAAAGAAGAAGGTGTTTTTTAACGGGTGGGGCACCCGCTTCGTGCTGCACAGCACACGCTGAGCGTTCTCTGCATCTGCACCAGCCATAAATTTGTTCATCAGACGAGGTTTAGGGGTTTCCCGGTGGCAATGGCTGGCATTATTGCTGGTTGGCGGGACGCAAAAATTCTCTAGAGGGGCCCAAGAGCCTTCTACCGGGTTGCTGCGCCTGCCTCGTACAGCTCAGTGCGGTGGCGTGCTTGGCATTCTCAGCATCCGCACGCGGCCAAGCTAAAACCCTCTTGAGAAACCCTGGCACCCCCATTTCCCGCACTCAGGCCCATTGAAATCCTCCTGAAGAGCCCAAGCTCCTTCTGCTAGGAGGTGGCATCAGCTTCATACAGCTTGGTACGGCCGTGTGCCTGGCTTTCTCAGCATCTGCGCTCAACCCCACCGAAACCTACTTGACGAGCCCCGGCGCTTTCTACCAGATCATAGTGTC
Source organism: Hygrocybe coccinea (assembly GCA_963555575.2). Lineage (NCBI taxonomy): Eukaryota > Fungi > Basidiomycota > Agaricomycetes > Agaricales > Hygrophoraceae > Hygrocybe > Hygrocybe coccinea. The sequence continues at coordinate 3,270,013 of OY741994.1, read as the reverse complement.
CCCGTCGCTAAGCTTGGTAGCCGCGCGCCCTGCATTCTCAGCACCTGCGTGCACTGCTACGGCTTACTTGAGGACCCCTAGCCCTTTCTACCCTGGGCACGGCTTCGGCTTCATACAGCTCGGCACGGTCGCGTGCTTGGCATTCTCAGCGTCAGCTTGTTGCCCGGCTAAAACCGACTTGGCTTTTTCTACTTAGAGCGCAGCATCAGCCTCATTACACCGCTCGGCGCGGTCGCGCACTTGGCATTCTTAGCATCAGCTTTCAGCCCTGCTTAAGGAGCCTCGGCGTTTTCTGCCCGAGGCACGGCGTCAGCTTCATACAGCTCGGCACGGTCGCATGCTTGGCGTTCTCAGCGTCAGCTTGTTGCCCGGCTAAAATCGACTCGGCTTTTTCTACTTAGAGCGCGGCATCAGCCTCATTACACCGCTCGGCACGGTCGCGTGCTTGGCATTCTTAGCATCAGCCTTCAGCCCTGCTTAAGGAGCCTCAGCATTTTCTGCCCGAGGCACGGCGTCAGCTTCATACAGCTCGGCATGGTCGCGTGCTTGGCGTTCTCAGCGTCAGCGTGCAGGCCCGCTGAAATCCACTTGAGGAGCCTGGTGCCGTCTGCCGGGGTACGGCGTCCGCTTCATACAACTCAGCCCGGTCGCGTGCCCGGCAATGCTACGCCCAGCCAGGCTTCAATCGATTCGTGCAGCAGTGGCACAGGCAGCAGTCTTGAAAAAAATGCACAACGTAGAACCCACCTCGCTGGCAGCGACTCGAACATCTCTTAGCCCAAGAGCCTGGGGCTGCGTCGCCACATCAAAGCCAGTGAGTCGGACGCCTTCCCTTTGCTGGTGGAGCTGGGGCTGCGAAGGTGAAAGCAACGGGTTACTACTGGCTGTAAAATTAGCGCCATAGACGCGGAGAATGCCTACCTCAGGCCAGTCGGGGGTGTGTGGTTTTGCTCCTCTATTAGTTTTGTTTTCGGTCATACTAGTAGCGGCCCTAGGGTTCAAGTTATCTATTAAGTTGCTATTAAGTTGTTACAGTTATCTTGAAGGAAGGGGAAACTCGTTAGCAAAAAACTGACATTTATTTCGGAATTGTTTAGGGCCGGTTCTCGCCCACTTGGAACCGGCCCTAAATAATCTCGAAATAAGGTCAATTTGCTAATCAAGTTAATCCTTTCTGCTCAACGCCTTATCACAGTTATTCTAGGGCCCATCCCGATGTTGCGTGCGGCTCCACCGGTTTGCAACCTCAGCATCTGCCTCAGCCTTTTACCCTGGTGGCGACAGAAGGTGGCTTTCATTTGCATTGGCAATTTAACTCATTAAATATGCTCTGACTCATCGCGTTCCTTCAGATAAACACCCGCCGTGTTTCAACTGCTATCTGCTGCCCAGATTTGTTTGTGGGCAGTTTGCTAGTTGTAATCCTTATGATGGATAAAGCAAGTGCCCACCAGGATGGGGAGGGGTCGATCGTCTGATTCCAAGTACTTTTTCATCTTTTGTTCTATACTTTGATCTACTCGTACCTTGCTCGCAGGATGAGACTCACCCACTCATGGAGACCGAGGTTGTGTGAGGGCGGGTTGGGGCGGAATCAGTTGCAGTGGTGAACACCCTTCCCTCAACAACACACAGTTGTCGATGAGGTTGGTGGGACAGTTTGTAAAATGGACGGCTTGTACATTGGCTTTCCTTTGGCCGGCGGAGCGTCTTCTCTTGATGAAGGAGGCTTTGAGCCGGCTGACATGGCCTGCTATAGGGGCAGAGAAGCTTCAACAATCATCAGATGCGTAGTGCTACAGGTGCCTTGTTCTCTTTCTTGTCTCCATTTTCTTGTCTCCTTCCTAGACCACAAGATTTTGGACAGGCTCGCCTTGCCCACACGGTGTGAAATCGCAGCAACTTTGGATCCGGGATGGACATTTGTTAACAATGAACTGGCCCTAAATTATCCTGCAATAAAATAGTTTTACCAGACGCCTGTGTATGAATTCAACTACTACTAGTACTCTACTGTGTAAAATGAGAAAAAAGGCCAGAGTCCATGTAAGTCAAGCTTCGGCTTACTTCCGAGTCCAAATTGATTGGGTCACTGGACAGAACCATGCCCTGCGTTATATAGACGTGGAAGCAGCGGCCGACTCGGACAATGACTCGGGCATTGAAGATGACGATGAAAGCGAGCTTTGTGGTTGATTGCTTGCGGGCGTTTGCAACAAGCTAACTTACTTGGTTCCAGTTGCAAACGAGAATTTACAGGCCCCGTTAGGCGAAGAATCTTTTCTCTCTCGTCGACGACTTGAGCTTCCAGACGCTGACCTAGCTCGCATCGCCCGAGAGTTCACTGAAAAGTATGGATCGCGTGCCCAACGTTTTATCCCGGAAATGGATGTGCCTCAGATTGCGCTGCTGCCGACAATGTGCGATGCCCCGCTCTGGATGCTACCAGTCCGCGTAAGTACGGTCTCCCCCATTTTCCCATTGTACTGATGCCATCTCGACAGCGCATGGAAGAACAAAAGATTATTTATCATTTGCTGTTAAACTCCTCTTCGAAAATACTTTCTGCTTTCACTCGGCCTTCCGTTCCTGGCAAAATCTATATTGAGGCAAAGTCCGAACGCGACATTTGTGAAGCCTGCCGCAGTCAGGCTGGTATCTTTTTACGAGACATTGTCCGCGTTCCCATCGAGGAGGCTGTGTCGTTGCTCACTCTTTCTGTATCCTTTTTCAGTCCCCAGGTAGGGGGCTGGGTCCGGATTGCATCTGGCCTATATCGCGGGGATCTGGCCTATGTTCTCATTGTTAAGAACCAGGTATCCGCTGAAGTAGCTCTCATCCCCCGCCTGCCATTAGATGGCAAAAAGCGGAAGGGTGCGGCCCGAGAAAAACGCCCCCCCCAGCGTCTATTTGACCAAGATGATGTTGCCAAGACGTACGGGCTAGATTCGGTGGAGAAATGCAACCAGCATTGGAAGTTTCAAGAAGAAACATACAAGAATGGCCTTCTCGAGAAACAATTCCTTTTGGAAGACTTCGTCCAGGAATTGGCCACTCCAACGATTGCCGAGTTGCTAGAATTCCGTGCAAGTGGGGGCATTCCGTCAAGCGACCTCTCCTGTGCATTTAACCAAATTTCCAGTTCTTCTCCAAGAGTTGGAGATCGAGTGGAAGCCATTGCGGGTGGATGGGAAGGAGTAGTTGGTGAGGTGCATGCTATTAGCGGCGCTGTCATCCAGGTTCTTCCCAGTGACGGGGGTGCTTTTGCAAACGTCCTTGCCATCCACATCACAAGGCACTTTCGGCCCGGCGACTTTGTCAAAGTCCGGTCAGGACAGGAGTTCGGAAAGACTGGTTGGGTGGTTTCTTGCCAAAATTCTGTAGTCACATTTCATGAGCCTTCCTCCGCCGAGGAGGTAAATCTGTTCCCATTCATAGCCCAAGTTTTACTCCCCTCACATACCTTTCGCAGGTAAAGGTCCTTGTCAGAGACCTTGATTTCCACCAGGAAGGACCGGATGCAGTTCCTAGCACCAGCACGCAGGTTGCATGGCACGACCCCAAGGATCCACTAGTCGGCCGGCCTGTTGTTGTTGTTCAAGGACCCTGCAAGGACTACCGGGGCATCATCAAAGATATGAATCGCTTCCGAGGGGTCGCCGTAGTGGAATTGGAAGCCATGGTGCGAAAATCCACCTTCAAATTTCAGCAATTAACAATGCTGGAGTGAGTCTCATCCCCTCATGTTGCATTGCACCAAACTAATACGCCGCAGCCCTGATGGTGCGCTGCGGCGATTGCAAGAATGCCCAATTCCCATTGTTGAAGCTAGCAGATCCGGAACCAGCGGGCCCATGCGACCACCCATTCCTCTGTCGACCACCCCCTCACGCCATCCACCCCCATCCCAGCCGACATGTTCACAGAACCGCCCAGTCCTGCTTGGGATCCATCGTCACGGACACCTGGAGGGCCAGTTGACAAGGCGGAAAGTACGCTATGCTGCCCATCTACTGCATTATTTATCTGACTTCTTCGTAGCTGATCCAGGCCTTTGGCTTGCAAATCACCAGCTTCGCCCTTTGAAGATCATGGTCACCTTTACTAAAGATTGGGCTGGCGGCACCCTCACTGGTCGACTCATCCAGTGGGGAAAGTCGAACGCACGTTGATATTCAAATGCGTAATCGCTTGTCTACTGTGCACAGGAATATACCAATCCAGTTTCTCCTCCCTGTGCATCCGGCAGGCCCCAAGGAGCTAGTGGTTGTGATTAAGGGTGACTCGATTACTGGTGAGGTTCTTCTGGTTGATAAAATGAGCCTTGAGGGGATGTGCATTCTCACAATTCCTGACACTCCACAGGAGCCTTTCGCCGCGGTGTTGAAAGAACGACTTGCAGTCATCAACAAATTATAGCCTTCATTTTTTCGCTACTATTGTAGCATTGTCATTCTTCCATACATATTTGTATTGCACCAGCATCCACTCACTTTCTATGCTACATGCCTGACCAGGCTTATGTTCCTATTTAAGAGGTCTGTACCATTGGCAGTCATGCTTATAATGTACGGTGTCGTTAAGATATCATTGCACGAAATTGGGAAACAAAATGAAAACAAAGTTCAGGCGCCATCGCCATCACCAAAGCCCAGTTAATCACTATCGCTATCGGTAATTTCAATGATGTCGGGATCAAGCGTCAAGGCGTTCTCATTTGGGCAGTAATGATTCTTGAAAGCCTTTCGTGTCATGATCAATCCACAAGCGCACTGGGCAAACAAGGCGTTAAAGTCGGATTCCTTCAAACCTGGACGAACTGGAGAATTGAGTTGCAATAGCTGGAGTAATTCAGGTGATTTCGACTGAATGTGACTACTGCGCGCTGGTTTCCAGGGCGAAGGAATGTCTACGGACGTAGAATTATTTAGGTTGATGTCTGGTTCAGTTATTCAGCGTCTAGCTAACTGACTTGGTAAATAAAAAGATTCACCACTCAATGGATATGACCGTCGGAGACGACGCCTTGAGGATTCTCCATTCTGATTCGATTCGGCATCGTTACTGACCCATTGTTCATGCGCGGGCGGGCGGGGTTCTCCCGGATCTGTATTGCATCGGAATGTTAACAACAATAACTCGTTCAACATTGAAACGCCAACCTCTCAATGAATAGGACTGCACCGGAACACCTATCTTGCCATATAGCTGTTCAATGTGGACTGCCACTCCAGGTCAGTATTTCTTTCTGAAGTTGAAACCTGCTGAAACTCACCCATATATCCACACCTACCACGTGCACAACAAGCAACATACTGTCCGGCAAGGCGACCAACCCTGACCATCAAGATAGCTGCTTCAATAAATTGGGACCGGTCACGGGCTAAGACTCTGGCCACTGGGCAAATACAGCATGGACCGTGGAACCTATGAGAAAGGCGGTGATTAGGCAACTCTGAGGGTGGGACTCGTTCGCCGTCTGCATTTATTGGCCTATCCAGAATCAGCTCCAGCATTCTAGCAAGATAACAAAGAGCATCCTGAGGACGCACCATTTCCAAACCATCAGCCCATAGCCCTTACTGTGATCGAATTGGAGGACAGCATTGGTTGTCGTGCGGATTTGATGGAGATAAATGTTAGGATTACTCAGGATCAAAGGCATGAGTCACAGAACACGGTGGGTCACACTACACACCGGCACCGCCAACTTATGCATTTATACCTTTCCAACTCTCAGTACTAGGTCTCTCAAACTAGGTCCAACTTGGTGGAGTTGAGTCATTTCGAGTCAGCGTCGAGTCAGCGTCGAGTCAGAGGCCTTTGTGCCTGAGAGCTTTGCCACATATATTCACTAAACTCTGGCAGTATCATTGTCGACTTGCAAATTCCCTCCCTTCTTTTCTTCCTGGACCGATGTCTGAGGAGGAGGACACCCGGGCTATTACAAGCCATAAGAGGACAGGCGCCCTTACACTAGGACCCAAAAAACGCCCATCAGTGTTTAATTTTCAAACCCTTTTGCCAACTCACCCCACTTCCTCTTTATGGCAGCTGCCTGGCTAATCCGTTGGTCCATCACGGCCGCCACTTCGGCTGGACCGTACATGCATTATGCAGTGTTTCGGCGCTTCTCACAAACGGTCTATTGCGGGTAGGAGAACTGGCAGAAGAGCCGGATGAAGCTTTTACTTCCGAGTGCGTCCCTTCCACCCTTGAATCTCCCTGACCTAATTTCACCGCGCACACCCGTTCATCATCTAACAGGCAGAGAAGGGAGCACCAAGTTTTCGAGGCATTGTTGCAGATGATCCCAGGTCTTGAGCAGCGCCTCATGAGCGGCGACGGGGAAGATATGGGGAGTATAGCTGAAATGGTATGTCCAGCCAAGAGCCTGAGGATCCTTCTATCGCTGATCAAAGCTTTTGTCCTTAGATACAAAAAGGGGTGTCAAGCGCCCAATCTGATGACACGAAAAGTCTCAAGGGTCCCATATTGGATTGGATAACGCCTTGAGGCCAAACGCTCAGCCCACCTCTCGGACGCAACATCAAGATGGATCGCGGTTTCCACCATGAACGTACAGGTGCGCTGCTCTGTCCTGCAGGCTTGGATTGGACAAATGCTGAGTGAGTTATCCAATCTATCCTTCGTCGTTTCCTCACTCTAATCTATACAGAGTTAAAGAGAAGCTGCGAAGTGGGGAGATGGTAGTTGCAGGTGACCAATGGCCTGTCTTCCTATATGCAGGCTACGACTATGATCCGGAGGACCCATGGAAGGGCTTGTTCAGAAGTCCGATTCTCATTTCAGTGCGTTGTATTTTGTCCTCTGTTTCATTGCTCTGTTATCTACCAACTCATTGTAGGCATATAAGCATGTATTCACCTCGCCAAGTTCCGTTGACAAGGAGAACAAGGCTACACGATCTGGGAATGCAAGAATCCATGGCATGACGGGTGTCACCCCGGCTTCAATCGCGTACATCGCAACTCAGGTCTGTCTGGTCCCGCCTCTGTTATTCTATCACCCACTATATAATCGTCCAGACTCGGTTTGCCCTCAGCTCCTCCGCAGTTTTTTCACGGTCGGACACGGTAACTGACTCCGAACGCTTCTACAGTAGCATATTGGAACTTTTCGAAGATGTTGAAGAGAAGGAAGAGGTCAATGATCTCATGGTATGGTGGAATCGGTGCATAGGTTGACAACTGCTCAGTGGGATCTATGACAAGCCCGTCGGCCACCAGCCATATATTTCCAAGTTATGCCTCAGCTCAACGGCCAGTTGCCAAGAATAGCGCTCTTGCGAAGATCAAGGAGAAAAGGGCTCAGAGAAAAGCGGCTGCTGCATCCAAACTAGCACCTCAGAGTGGGATAGGGCCGGGCTAACGTAACTGTACCGTAACTGTGAAGTTGCGGTACCATTAGATTTAGATTTGCGCTGTAGTAACATCTGTCACGGTCCATCATTAATGATCACATATTTGGCCTACATCAGAGTGATCCCATTTATTCATCTACGGTGCCACTCAGACAATTGCTGTAATTCAGGAAGCTTCTGACAATATTCTCCCGAACTGGCTTGGTTCGTATCGCACAATACCTACAACAGTAAGCCTGGTGCCAACTTATCCATATCTCTCATTCTGGTGCCAACTGCTCCAAGCCACCATTCTGATATTTCGGGACAAGCAATGTCATATTGATGTATCTGATCAAATTGACCATTCTTACATATAAGGCAACCTCTGACAGCTTTCGTGCTTTTTATCAGCCCTATCAAGCTTATATCCTTGAACAATGCTACATGATATTATCTGGGTAGGTACTACCTTCAGACCCATGTTTTCCTTGTTGATCTGGGCAAGCACCACCATTCAGGTAGATCCTATCACACCTGTCATGCTTGATATGCTGAGCGCTACCTGTGACTCTTGCATTACATTGTCATTTTGCTCCATCCGGCGGACCCCGCGGTTTCTGCAAACTCTACTGTCCTTTATAAATGCAGATAGATATTTGTGTTTGATGCCCTCCTTGTTGATCTGGGCAAGTACTCCCATTTAGGTAGATCCTATCACACCTGCCATGCTTGATATGCTGACCGCTACCTGTGACTCTTGTATTACATTGTCATTTCGCTCAGTCTGGCAGACTCAGCCATTTCGGCAAACTCTACTGTCTCTTATAAATGTAGATATATATTTCGGTTTCATGTCCATCCAAGCAAGTATTGTAATTCAGATGTATCCTACCAGGTATCTAATTCTGCTAGGTATGATGAGAGCTACCAGACTCACATATTTGGCAAATTTTGGCAAGTCTTGCACCACATAGTCATTTCATTCATTCTGGCACACTTTGCAGTTTCTGCAAACTTGACTGTCCTATATCTTCCATTACCAGACAATGTCACCCTGCTTGCAAGGTTTCCAGGGTTTGGGATTCTTATAATGAAGCCAGATTTCGTGTGATAATCACGTGATTACTTTGTAATGCGTTCCGCCAGCTTCTACGTTTCCAGCCACTCAGATCTCAGACGTCGACGCCATCCGGCCATGGTTGGTTATGTTTTTTTATTAAGTCGTATATATACTATGTTAATGTCCTTGTCCACTGATGCTTTGTCTGCTTATCGAGCTCCTCCAACCTCTCGTCTTCCATCAGCAGTTCTGCCATTTGGCCCCCCCTGAATCCCTCCTCGTCAAAATCCCTCAGTATGTGGATGTTATCTCGACCGACTCCTCGTGATAAAGCCACGTATAAGTTGAAAAGGCTGAGCCTTCCATTTGGAGGATTCGCAATGTCTACGATAAGGTATGCAATTGTTTGGCCTTGAGATCTGTAGTCTGTGAACGAGTATGCGCCAGTCATCGGGTACTGTTTCCGGGTAACAGTTCGGGTTATTATCTTTCCACTGGCTGTCTTAAGTTTGATCTGTTTTTTTACTGCCGTAGGTTCCACTGGTATCACAGCCTCCTCCAGACCATCCAATTTGGTAGCTCGGGTACAGTTCAACTTTACGAGGATATACGAAGGCGGTTTTTGCAACTTAACGACTGATTCCTTGGGGACCGGCGGTTCTTCTGGGTCTAAAACAATGTCCACGATCTCTCCTCGGGCACCATTTGCGACATCTAGGTCTGTCGCAATATTACTTGTCACCATGACCTTCATTCCCCTTGCAAGGTAAAGCTGTGATGGCAGAGAATTCCATCTTCTTCGGCCGTTTCTCTTTGGATGGCTAAATAATGCAATTTGCTCAGCTTTCGAAAGTTGACGGCCTTTGATTGTATCTTCCGCATTGCAGACAAACAGCTGCTCTCCAGACTGCTGACACCATTTCCATATGGCTGCCTCGTTCCAAAGTATCCTAACACCATGTCGTGGCGTTACTAGAGATGCATTGTCCCATGGTGGTAAGTTGAAATCGATTTTCGGCACGTCAGGATGATTGATAACTTGGCTTTTCAGGAGTGCTATGTCTTTGTCGTTTATCTCTCCCTGGCGAAGCCAACTCAGTAAGTCTCGCCACTCGTCATCTATAATCCTGTGCTGTTCTTTCAGTACAACCACTGTAGAAAATTCTTCATAGATCATGCGGCCTAACTTTGAGTCTGTGGAGTCGAGTGGTTGTATTGGGAAGAACAAAGCTTCAGAAATGGATGTTGCCACAGGCGGAAATTGATGTAAGTCTCCGCATAATATAATGCTGATGCCTCCGAATGATTGACCCGTCGATGAATTGGATCCACAAACGCCAATAGACACCGAACGAGAAAGCCGTGCCAAAAAACTCTTTGAAATCATTGAGAATTCATCGATGATAAGATATGTGGCATGCCGCCATATGTGCTCCAACTTTTTCCTCGTCTCATCACCCATCATTTGAAGCTCACGGAATGAAATTTGGCCAATGTAGTGTGTCGTTTTGCCACTGATCAGAGATGCCGCGATGCCTGTGTACGCAGACTTGATTAGAAGTCGTGACACGCCCTGCTGTTCGAAGAGTTTCGTCACTGTTTGTATCACCCTTGATTTACCACAACCCCCTGCCCCATACATGATCATCTGAAGCGGAGGAGGTGTGTTTCCTGACAATGTGGAATCCAGGTGCTGACGTATTATATCATATGCCCTATATTGTTCTTTGTCCAAGTTTGAAATGTCCACCGCAGGCAATGCCGCTTCTGGAACAAACAATGATGAGTCAGGGTCTTCAGCAGGAGTGCTGACGCTTCCAATGATATTGCCATTTGCTACAACGACACTGGGTCCTTCGGTACCTCCTGATCGGTTTGTAATACGTTCTGGTTCATGCTGTATGTTCTGATTAGAAATATCTGCTTGCAGTCGCATTTTCCACTCTTGCAAACGTTGCAGGTCATCTCCTGTAGCATTCCGCATGTCTTGCCCTATGACCGACCACTGTGATGAATCGTTCGGTAATATACGAGCTTGTTTTGCAACTTCTACGGCATGCCGACCATGAAGTGTCTCTCTCCAGGATATTTCTGATCCCCGCAATGCATCAATGTCTGCTTGGGTGATTTCTCGTACTCCATGGATGACATCCTCGCCAAGATCTGAATCTGTGTCGTCGTTATGTGAGTGTATTGTATGACTACCCGTTAAATCATCAATGGGGAGATTTGGGTCAGCATGGTCTGCTTTGGCCGCATCCTTGCATTCGTAAAAATATTGGATATTTGAAAGCATGGCTTTTTTTTTGGTGATGCTTCTGCCACAAATTCTTGAAATGCATCCTCCCAACTTTGGGATGGTTTCTTCAAGCCAGTTTTCAAATCTCGCCAAGGTTTGAGTAACAACAACATGCTGGCACAATAGAGTGGGTATGTGTCTAGATCATCACGCCATGCAAAGTATCGACCAATGATATTTGGCAGATTGTTATGATGGTCTGGTCGAACTACGCGCTGCGCAATGCGGCTTTTGGGGTGTGTGTCAAGGTATGGTACACGGCGGTTTCTAGGCCTTCCAGGTCTGCTATACGGAATGTCAACATGTGGGCTATTGTCGTCATTCTCTTCGGGTCGTACATGCTCCTCATATGTATCCACAAAGAAGCTCAATACATTGGAATCGAATAACTCAGACCCACGACATATGTAGTCCGTCATTTGACTTCTCGGGAATACCCTTCCAGCTGAATCTATATCCAAGATGACATTGTCTGCACCATCCTATAAAACAAAAAACATTCGATGAATTTTTTTAGGATTTGGTTGAAGCACTCACTTCGGCTGTCATGTTTTCGGCATTGATATTGACATCACCTTGCTGTGGAATATCACTGTAACAGATATTGTCACTACACGATGCAAGGGTATCTGTGATTGAAACGTACCAGTTTCTGCTGGAATTGACTTCAGATTGCTCCACAATTGTTGACGTGTTCGAGATACTTGTGCAAAACATTAGCTAGGTTTTATAATGGAACTGGGTTGGCCCTTTTACTTACGCAGATGTTTTCTGTAGTGATGGGAATTCTCGACAGAGGGCATTAATGAACGATGACCAATAGATTGGGGTGTAGAGATGTGACCGATAGGTGTCCCCCCATCCCATTAGGTATAAAATGATCATAGGTGCTGCAATCTCTTGTTCGCGGTTAATTGCATGGATCAGGCGAAAAATCAATTTTCTCTGTGTATCCCGCAGGGTGTCCACATTTGTGTCGTGACCTGGGAGCTGTGTGTGGTATGCATATGCTTGTGCAAGAATAGCAGACAGATTGTGTATCTTCCCTTGTTTCTTTGCTGCATATGATGTTATGTAGAATGTGATGTTTTTCGTGTCAGCTCCATGGGTGAGAAGTTTGATGTCGTTGTTGCAGCGAACATAAATCAATAGTGCCGGCGACCAGCCATTGATATATGGATATAGACGTTTTGATCCCCACTCTCCGTTCTCCTTGACAAAGTCTTCTTCTGCACACTTGAATGGTGCCCGGCGTTTGCATTTCAACAGACCATTCCCATCAGGGAACACACATCGACGAAACTTGCAAGTATGTGTTTGTTCCGTTCGAGCTACTCGAAGTTCAAAGTTTCTCAACTTTTCTTCATATTCAAGGTCATCAGGATGTGGCGGTCTGCTGTACGCAATATCTGGTTCTCTGGGTATCTCCTTCACTGATTCTTTGGACTCCAGGCCAGGCAAGTATGATCGGATGTTTGCCTGAATGTACGCAACTATACGAGTACGAAACTCCTCCGTTTTCAAAAGGTTCAATATCTCATCTGGAGTAGGAGTACCTTCAAGCCAGACAAGGAGATGGAGATGGAGAGTCCCTCGGCCCTGTGATTCAACTGTCCCAAAATATGCAGTAATACGCCCAAGTATGCCCTTACGACTCTTCACTTGCTGTTTTGTAACCTTGACTTGAAATAATGTCTCCAGTATTGTTTTAATCACGAAATGAAAAAATTTGGCGGATGCAAATGGGTCAGCTGCAACGTTTCTGGCCCGTTGATCTTTATCAGGTCCTATTGTGGATATGAATGAGTCCATGTCAATTTTTTCACCAGCAAAGACTTGCATGACGGGGTCATTGATATCAGATGGGTTGATGGTAATCCAAAGAGATGGAGGTCCCTTTTGAATCGTTGTTGACCATATTTGACTCCTGAGCTGATACCGTGACTGGTCAGAACCCATTACACGTCCAATTCCAGTGTGAACATGTTTCCGCAGCAAACGAACTGCAGGATCTGACAGCGGTAAACCACATTCCTCTTCCTTTTGTGCTTTTTGGAGCTTTTCTGATGTAACTGTTGACAGTATTTGGGCATCCTGTTCGAACGTCCTTCGTCCCATTTGTATCCGTGCTGAACCCAGTGCCTGTCGGCGTTGAAGGATGCCAAAAGCCAGAAATGGGAAGGTCTCATGTTTGCGAAAGCGACGGTCGCAATACTGCAGTGCCCACCGAACATGATTACTGAAGTCAACTTTTACAGGTTGATCCGCTTCAATCCCCCCAACGCCATACGGGTATAGACATGGAAATGCTCGCTCGAACAAATTTGGCTGATCGGTACCATTCTGTGTCTCCAAACTCCCCTTGGGAGGTCGACCAAAGTCATTCACTGGCTTGCGGCCAGGTCTTACATGGTATGCAGGTTCCTGATTTTTCTCCCACATATTTGACAGGCCAACATCCATTAATTCTGTGCTTGTAACATTGGACAGATTAGTGTCGACGCCACCGGACACTTGCAGTGGTATGACATCCGGATCGTCCCCTGATTGGCAAAGACGAAGTAAGTACTGAACAATGTGAATGTTGCATGAGATATGAACACCCACCTGTTACATTTTTAGACTGCTGATAATCTGTGGTTGCACAATTCTCATCGATGTGCATATCACCATCTAAAAAAAATCAACAGTTGATTATGGTTAATAAGCAACATAGTTCTCACCATCGCCATCATCTTCATTGTAAACATACCCAGCACGTTCTTGATCAATGGCATCGACATCTTCGGATTGTCGCACAATGTTGAGAACTTCACTAGGTATGTCATCTTCAGGTAAATTCTCAAGCTGATTGTTGTCAATCACAATATCCCCATAATATTTGGGATTGTTCTTCTTTAGCCAAACCAGTGCCTGCAACACCACCTTGCCACGGACTCGAAAAAGACCACGGAGGGACCTGCTTGGCAATTTTCCATATCCAATGAAAGTGACTGATATAACAGATGCCAAGATGGATGGTGGACGCGGCATTAAATTTCCTGAAACCATGGAAGCGATTCCTTGTGAATCAAGCTCGAATGTGCTGACGTTTCCTCGCAGACCTCGCTGGAGCGTCGACCCATCCAAACGCCGGTCAAATGTCTTCGGATACAACTTGAAAACATAGGCTCGAGGATACAGTTGCGCAATCAGCAACTGCTCAGAAAACGTCAAGATGCTGAGCTCCCAGGGAACTCGTCCCACCCATAGATTGTTTGCTACCGAGAACTGTGGAGGTGCGTCGAATTTACTGTACAACTCGTCAAGACACTCATGGCAAATGTTTACTTGAGCCCCCTCGTTTGTGTTTATTACGCCCTGAGGCTCCAGCAACATCCCTTTGAAGAGGTCATGGGCAGGGTGTGTACGTCGAGGTATAAGTCGATTGCCGTTTGGTACATCATTGATGGAACGAATGGTGATTTTATTGTTACGAAGGTCAACTTCCCGTGCACAAACTCCACAAATAGCCATGGACAACGCCTCTGCACTTGTTGCTTGAAGAAATTGCCTATAGCAATCTGCACGTTCTTCCCTAGTTGGTAAAGCCATAAATGATGCCACATTCGTCTCCTCTGTACCCAATCCATGCCCATACTCCTCAACTCTCCCTTTTACGTGCCGTGCACGTTGTGCAGCATTGCGTTTCCGTTTACGCCCTTCGATGTTTTCACTTTGCAGGCGATCCTTAAATGCCCGCTTTTGAGTCGACAATGCTAACAATGTTTGCAACATGTCTTCCTTTCCTGCATCTTGAATATACTCTAGAAGATCCTTTTTCCGCCGTGATATCCGTCGTGGAATAGTTAAAATGCCTACAACCGCACGCAGGATCTCTTCAATAGTGAGCACCGAACAATCTTCTGTAAACAATGAGAACATGAGCACACTGACCGACCATCTTGCTCTGCTTTATATACATATCCCTCCGTCTGAGTCATATTTCAGGCCCTCTCTCGAATATTCCAACATGATGACTGAGCGGATGACCAGCGTCATTACCAATCATGATCACATCCACACTTTTTGCATCCACACTTTTCATACTGCGAGAACCACCACCTTCCCACAACCCAACATCACCGACACAATAGAACTACCTTACATGATTTTGCAAGCAAGACTTCAGCTGACATAGTCGACACTTTCACTCAGCCTCGGGATATCGCCGACTCACCTGTTGTTCATTCATAGATTCTATCTGGGTCTACGCTTTTTTAGAATATCTTCATATTTATGTGCAGCTTTCTCCAAGGTATGACTAGATTGCTGGCCCGGATCTTACAGCGCTGACATACACAGCTACGAAACTTGTAACAACACCTCGGCATCCACTAAATCTAACCGCATTCCAGAATGGAATAGATCATACTAGAATTAAAGCTGAGTAACTGTCTCCATTGTGTGGAACTTACTAGAATATTGTGTTTTTAGTATAAAAAGACCCTCCAACTTATCGATCGCCATCTAACATATCTTTTCATTTGCAAAGTTTCCATCTCATTGACAATGACACAGATTCGCTCTACTGCCAATTCATCCTCATCTTCCAAACTTCCATCGGTGGCTGTAAAAAACAACCCTATATCAGGTACCCCTATGAAGCTTGATGCCAAACCTGTTCCGCTCGAGGAGCTGCAGTCCATCAAAACAGCGTTGAGCAGCAGCCAGCTGTTCTTAGGGAATTCGAGCCTCACCGATCACGTAGAATGGCTTCAAACTGGTCGTCACAAACGTCTAGTCACGAAAAAGAAGAACGAGGATGATGAATATGAATCTGCGGTGCTTGAATGGGTGGGAGAGATTAGTCCCGAGAATTTCTGGCTGTATGCCTGCGCAGGCTGGAACGGGGAGCTAGGACCCAACAACGATTGGAAGAAACCATCCCCATTTGAAAAATCCAAAGCGAGAGCAAATATACGTCGCCCTTCCTTGCTGATGTTTTCAACAGACTGGGATCACTGTATTCAAAACCTCACTACGCTCATGAATGCTGCAAAGGATTCGGATGCCAAAACATCACTAAGCCTTGTCTCGTTCAACAAAGTCAAGATCCGTCATTCCATATTTGAGGTGAGTTCGTTTTTTTGTTTATTCGTTGTTCTTGGTTTGCATATACTGACCGACCTTTGTGTGGTGTAGCCTAAAGATGCAAATGAAAAACCTGCGATCAATGAAAGCCTTGATGATGACGACGACAAGGAGACTGTAGGAACCGATCACAGTGCGTAAACTTTTGTTACTCTACAAGCAACGGGTTATTAATAATCTATCGGTCCCAATAGGCTCTGACCTGGGCACCGCATTCTCAATAGAAAATGTACCATGCAAGTTTGAAAGGGCGCGGGATGCATTAGGACATATTATCGATGACAATTTCTTCGAGTTTAGTCCTCTACCGGCGACATCTATGGATGGGAAGCCAATTGAACCCTCAGAATACGAACGCAAACTCTCTGGGGCGACTGTACTCGTCCGCGTCAGTTTAACATGCGATGTATTCACGAAAGGGTACCAGTATTATGCCGACATTGAATCATTGACAGTAATTCGAGCACCTAATGCACTGCCTACATCGCCCGCAAAGCCACCTTCAAAAAAGAGGAGGTTTGACGTACCTGATTATATACGAAACGCTAGATTACGATCTACCTGAATGCAGTCTAACTTTTTTTTTTGAGTACTGCAAGCAAGGTTTCCGCTGACGAAGTCAGCACTCTCCAGTATAATAGTTATATATATTATTCGAATTATTTATCTGCTAATTATTTATAATCCCATGTCATACCGTCCACGTTTTCCCGATGAGGGAGATCTACCCGGGCCGACGCCCCGATTCTCGCGTTTTGAACCACAATCATATATCTCAATTGTGACTCTCCACGGCTTCTGCTGGCAAGCGTCAGCGCTCGTCATCGAATCCGTCTCCCGACGTGCAAGAGTTTGCACTTGATCTCAAAGGCAAAGGGAATAATGCAGAGAAGAGAGAAAACGGACAACATTCTATCGCGAGAGTCAGACTGCCCATCGTTTCCCTCAACGACTTGTTCGTACAGATATATACTAATGAGGGTAGTAGCTGCTGACCTGACAACGTACGCTGGGTGACCTGCCAGGTTCCCACCGGTGCGGGCGAGTCTCTCGAAAACATCGTTGTACGTTCACCGCACGTCTGTATCTACTAGGGCTCAGAAACTCTTCCTATAGTAAAGCAAGCGATAGCGAGACGTGACGCCGCGAGATTTTCTCACAAGCATGCATTCGTTGACTATCACCTCCAGGTTGGCTACCTGAAAAGCCGGTTGCGGAAACAAAGCAATCTACAACTTCGGAGCGACTGCGCAAGACGACCTATGTTCTTGGGGCTGGGTGAGGGTAATGTTGTCATCACGTCGTTCAGTGCTAATTTGAAACCCAACGGGTCGTTTAGCTAAACCACCACCATGCTCTTCAAGATGTTTGGGATTGAAGGAGCATGGGTGCTGTCGGAGTGCTCTGGACGCTGCGCCAGGTCTTCATCACAAAATTTCACGTCTTGACTGAGAAGGTAGAGGGGTACTTCACCCTGCTTCTGCGGTCGCTGGCGCAGGGATCCAGGGTCCAGCCCCACGTGATGAATTAGTACAGCGGTGGACAGAGCGCGAGTAGCATTGGCATGGCAATCTGCCAGAGGGGTTTAGTGAGCTTCATCACTGTCCACCAGGTTCATATTTGGCTGGCAGTTTGAATTTTGCCTGGCCATCTCCACCGAATGGTCACATCGCACTGATGGAGGCCGACATGGCTGACACAGCGACTCGCACCATTTGAGCTCAACGCAAGCAAGTGGCATCATCGGGTGCACCAGTGTCGTATGAGAGATTCAGGAACGAGTATTGGCCGCATTTACACTAGGTTCTTAGGAAAAGGACTCAGTAGTTGTTACGATGGGAACATGTTCCACTAATTTGAGTTCCCTTAGCACCTTCCTTGGTTTTCGGAGAGTTCATTGGACACAATTGTTGCAGTACATAAGCAGCTGAATCGTTCCCGGGTTCTTGAACATTCCACAAAGGCGTGGGTAAATAGCAAAATTGTCGACGAGGCCGGTTGGAAGGAGATTTACGAATCTCACTGCAGTGAGGGCAAGTGCTGCGCTCGGAATATTGTCCAGTGTATGCAATACAGAAATTAACACAGCATACCGGATATCTGGTTCGATCTCAGCAAGAACGGCTACACGGTGGAGTATGAGTCTCACTACAATGTCATAACCTGGCCACGCTCACGCCGCGACTCCTCAATAGGTCTTCGTCTCCTTGGAAATTTGTATTTTCGCAATGACCACTCGGGGAATCTTGTACAGGAGAATCGCGCCTCTGCACATGCTGCATGGACTAGCTGCCCGGTGAATCGCCGAGCATCCATTGCTTGTAGTAAAGACCACACTCCTCAAGGTCGTGTACTAAATCCCAAGTCCCCACGCAACAGCTATTCGAAAGCAATCGATACCAAGTGGTTGCTTACCATGATCGAGTTCTTATACGTCTCGGCTTTCATCCGCCCCGCGTTTTCCAATGCAGCCATCTCACCATGCGAGGTCGGAGAAGACTTTTGTACCCTCTGGTTATGCCCGGACCCAAGGAATTCAAAATTCTCCGAATTTCTTCGCAAGAGCTCTTGTAGACCCAGTTTGTCGACGTCTTTATGGGGATTGGACATGCTGTGCTCAAGCGCTTAGGCTTGAATTTGCGATCATCCCCACAACATTCTATGTCCTAGTCATGTGTTCGTATCCAGGTGCTTCTGAAAGAAACGATTGTAGGTGTCACGATATAAGTTTGGAGTTTTCTTTCAAATCTCGAGATTACTTCCTCGCCGCACTTGGAACTACTATTCCAATCTATATAGAATCACCTTCAGTCCTGGATAACCTGCACGCTACGGCGGCCAGGCCGAACAACCAGGATAGTGAACAACATCAGGGGGGGGAAGGGATCTCGTAGGATTAGGTACAAGCATTATACAGTTCAAGCTGCATTAAGCCTTGCACAGTAGGATAAATGACCAATAACAATCAGCCGCGAAGAGAATGGTGCCTCAAAGACTATGGAGGTGTGTGGATATGAGTCATGGTATGATGAGCGAATGCTAGATGAGCCACTTTACCTGGCTCCGGAAATCAATTGATCAATCACAGAAACGGCACTTCCCACACCAGACGGTGAACAGTTCAGTCCACGCCTAAGCGAAGCCACAAGGCGGGTGTTAGTTCGTGGGGCCATCCTCTTGGCAGCATTGTTACCTGTTGCTCCGAAGCATTTCTGGACGGGGCAACACCAGTCAGAATTTATTATTATTCCAAGAACGAGAGAGAATGCAAGCGCAAAGGGAGAAAAAAAAGTAAGGTTTTTCGAAAACGCACGTGGAAGAGGTTGAAGTTCTTGCTGAAGAGGTTCACTTTTGTTTGTGCGTCAAATATGTCGAAGAAACTACCTTCGGCACCGGCGTTGACGGCAAGAGCAGATCCAACATCCACGCAGCTTTGAATGGAAGCGCCAGCACTGGTATTTGCGCGCTTAGTGACGCCACTACCTGCGTCATTGGGGATACTGGTTGAATTGTAATTAGAATTAAGCCCAGAGGTGCCGACCACTTGATTATTTGGATCTGTACTATTAGGAGTGTTGGAACCCGTTACGGCACTGTTAACGGCGGGGTCAAAAGTAGCATTTGCTTGCGCTTGTGCATCCAATGTTCGTTGAAGAGTGGCAGAGGCATCGAGTTCAAGGAAAATGGTGGCAGAGGCGACGTCTCCAAGTGCCGTCAAACCAAGATCAAGCTAAAAAATGTAATTAGGGGGAGAAACCGTGCTTGAATAACTGGGGGGGGAGGGGGAAGACGAACTGTAGGGATAAGATGTGCCGAGATAGTTCCAGTGGATTTGGCTGAGGGACTAACAGACAACTTGAGAGCTACAATGAAAGAAGTAAGGATAAGAGAATAATTGGCAGCCAGACGACTGAACTACTACATACGTGTATCGCCTGGTGTGAAGGAACCACCCGAGTCACCGCCCGAAGGAGGGAATACTAATGAGGCGTTGTTGATGTGGTATGCCAGATCAACCGTCAGGTCGACGTCGACATCGAGGGTGGCTGTAGCTTGGGCATTGATTTTAAACGACGGTCCAACAGTTAGAATTCTGATGAACGAAAATAATAATAATCAGTATCTATAGAAAATAACTTCACAAAAAAAAGTCCACAACGTCTCACCCCGGGAAGTCAAGGCCTGGAATACCGACTACAAACAAGGTCAATTTTCCTGAATCAAGAGTACCCTAATTGATGTTAGCACCGGCAGAATGTAAGGAGGGGGAAATGGCGACACACGGTTGCTGATCCAGCAATGTTTAGAGTACCGTCAAGGTCTGCGGTAAGACCTATTTGGTTTCAAAATTACTATGAAAATTTTTATTTTGCAAAATTGCAGTTGCACATACCGACATAAAGTCCAAAGTGGTCCAAACTTGGAGGGGTAATGCTTCCAGAAGCAGCTATCCCAATGTCTACCACCGCATGAGCCTTCGTATTGATGTCCGCTTTGATAGATGCGCCGACTGGGCCGCATGAGATAGCCTGGTTTAAGATGGGGAAGTCTTGTTGTACATTAACTGGGGGTAAAGCAGAGCTCTTGTTAAAGTTGAACGACTTGAAGTCTTCAAAAATCTCAGTTTGGATGGTTAAAAAAAATTGGTTTATGGAATATGCTCACTATTCTTGATGAAGTCAGTAATTCCACGGTGAGCGAGACGACTACGCCGCTGAGGTGGAGGAGATATGATGGTCCTGTTACCGCTAAAACCAGGGCTGTTGACCCCTTGGATAGTGAGAGAGACCGTGCCAGATCTACTAGTACTAGAGCGTTTTAGGGTAAATATTTTTAAATTTATTAACGAAATTTTCGACTGCAGCACAATATCGGACTCACTGAGAAGGGTCGATGGCAGAGAAGTTCGTATCCAGAGTAAGAGCATGGACCTGGGGCTGTGACCCATCTCGACGAACAAGTTCGGTCGCGATGGAGGGTGGAATAGACTGGTCTTCTGGAATCCACGCATTGGCAACTCGAGCGAATGCACTTTTTCTGCACTATATATATACATAACAAGGGTAATGTCAGCAAGGGGTTTCGTTACATTGAAAATATGACGGCTTTGCAAATTCACATTCTCAGGCAATCGGACTAGTTTGTTGATTGCCCCGGCGTTTTAGTGCAAATGATCACAACCTGCAGTGACCGTGTCTTCGCCCTGGCACACCAGTCGTATATCTTGCTTCAATGCATTTTGGTCGCAGCTTAATATCATCCATCCTGCGGTGGTGATATCAGAGATGGCATTCGGTGACCCAGACTAAAGGACAAAATGGATAAATAAAGTATTGTGGTGTGGTGGTACGTATGAAGAAGAGAATTGGAAAGAACCTACAATGCGGAGAGTGCCAGATGCACCGGAGGATGCTGGAAGATCGTAAGAACAGATGCCTTGCAGACAGGGTTTTGTCCAGTCATTCGCTGCCCATGTCAGGGCTGGCAAGAAGGTGGCAAGGAGTAAATCATGGCGTCAAATAGCTTTTATATAATAAAAGAGAGGATGTCGGCCGACCAGGGTGAGATGAAGGAATAAAAGATTGAGGGAAGAAAGATCGAAGAACCTGGAGAAAAAAGAAGGAAGGAAAGAGAAAAGTAGGACTGTACCACTGTGGTGTGATCGGATGCCATTCGTGCATACTACTGTAGTCCCGCTAATTGTAACAATTGACTGTGACGCGTGACCTTAACAATTTGGTATTTTGGTAACAATTATGACCTATCGTGACATGACCTGTAACAATTTAGTGGAGGGGGTCAGGTACATACTGTTCCTAACAAATTTTTGCACCATGACAGGCATCGAAAAATACCTCATTCAATTCACTAAAGAAGAGTATGATGAGAAGGTATCTACTGATTTTCAAGACATCAGGATCCGTGCAGCAGGCCACTCTCCAGGAGAAGTATTATGTGAAGGCAAAGCATGAGCATATAAAAGGGCAAAATCGGGCAAGGAAGCAGAAGCAGCAGGCAAGAAATTTGAAGAAGGGAATTTTGTGTGGAGTTCGTGATGCTGATGGAAATATTATCAAACAGCAGGCGCAGTTGACGTGTGGCCCAGTTCGCCGTGAACCAGGTTCAGCCGTGACGTGACGGTTGGAATCCTAACAATTGGGCCCTATCGTGACGTGATTTTTCGATGAGATAACAATACAATTGGTGTGCGTGACGTGACAAATTGTTATAATTAGCGGGACTACAGTATATGCAATCTCATCAGCAAACCCTGATCCGCGAGCCAGCGCTATGTAGTCATAGCAACCATAGCACTCATAGCATACTAGAGATGTCCCCGATATATAGTGCTATGTAGCGTCGCCTGGGCTCTATGTAGCATTACATAGCTTTGCCTGCTCCCTATAGAATACAATATAGGAGTGTCTAGCCTGCTGCCCCAGCCTGCAAACACACCATTTATATTGCTTATTTATTATTTAGGATTCCATTTTATTATGATAAAATGAATTGCATTGATACGATGACCTATATACAACAGCAGATATGGTAATACTTTCATATCTACGCTACCCCATCCCACCATTATGCTCTCACTGCACTACTGCCATCACTGACTGGTACTAGTGCCGCCGCTGGTGCCCGCCGGTACCGTGCTAGTGTAGGTGCTGGTGCTGGCGTGACGCTGGTGCTGGTGCTGCTGGTGCTGGTGTTGGTACTAGTGCTGGTGCTTGTGATGCCTGTGTTGGCGCCGGCGCCAGTGCTGGCGCTGGTATCGGTGCTGGTGCTGGTGTTGCGGTGTGGTGCTGTTACTGGCACTGGCACCGGTGTCAGTGCTGGTGCCGGTGTTGCTGGTGCCCATGTCGGTGCCGGCTGTGTTGTCCTGCATTGGTGCTGGCGTCGCATTGGTACTGGTACTGGTGCCGGTGTCAGTGCTGGTGCTGGGGTTGGTGCTGGTACCCATGTTGGCGCTAGTGTCAGCGCTGGTGCTGGTGCTGCAGTGCGGGCATCAGTGCTGGTGCCTGGATTATCAAAAAAAAAAGTCACTTTTGCGTAACACAGTCCGAATGATATCGTACGGGTATACCTGAGAAAGTACCAGAACCTCGTGGTGATCTCTACGACACGGAGAATCTGTGATGATGAGAGATCAGACGCGGGGAGGAAAACGCTTGATGGTTGTGGTGTCAAGATGACATACGTGGATGGACCGGAAACGGGCACGGTGTCTAGCAGCCATATCTTGGTAGAGGCTCTTAACGGCATCAGCCCGAGTCAACTCTCGGAACTCCTTGTACATGTTGTGCGTGCCAGAGCGCGAGTTGTATCGGAGCCAGATACCGAAATTCTTAATCTTCAGAGGCTTCTTTTCGTGGATCTACACAATGCCAGAGAAGAGGTCACGAAGCGGACACCCATGATTCATTCGTCAGTAAAAATCCCAGTCCGGAGGGAACGGGAATAGGAGGGAGTGAGTGGAGAGCGGGAGAGTGAGCAAGAGAGTGGGCAGGGGTGGCATGGAGAGAGAAGAGCGATAGAGAGAAGGAGTGTGCGGTGGTGGAGGAAAATGAACCGTGGACAAACAGCTGCAATGTGAGGACTTAGTGAAATTTGTTCGCGTTCAAGTTCACTCAGATATAATTATCTATTGGGTTAGCGGGGCCATGTAGAGTAGAACTATATAGCGAGGAGACTATTCTACGTAGTGCTATGGTGGGTGCCTTGTTGCTATAAGTGCTATGGTTGTGCTATGACCGTTATGGATATTTCAATTTGCTATAACCTAAAATCAGGTTTTGCTGATGCTCGAAGGTCATGATTTCTGCCCTTGATCGTTGCAACTGGAATAGCATGTTGTGGGTCCATGAGGCAGTACATAGACAGAGCAGTGTCGTAGAGACCACGAGACATGGATGATGGTCATTATTTTGCTTATTTGAATATTGAATGTTGACGGTGAGCTGAAATTAATTATTGGGAACCTTTACAGTACATCCATTCTAGATGTTTCATGGTAAAAGGACTACTTACCTGGATGCACCGTAAAGATGAAGTTGAAAGACCTCAAGTGTAAGTATTTAGCCCAGGATAGGTGTGGTGGATGTGGACGTGGTTTTGAGAGGATCAATTGGAATGAGGCAACGATCTGGGAAATAGTGAGACTCAACCTTGAAAAGAGAATGTGAAGACTCACCTGCAAGAACTTGAGCTAGAGGGCCATTGCTTTGCATGGCACATCCGAGTCCTCTCTATAATCTACAACCATCAATATCTTAACAAACAGGTTCATAGTAAAAGTCAAGTGAACAGGATGCTATGAAAAAACATTTATTGATGTGGGTCACTGATGTGAAGCCAATGCTCAAATGTTGGGTACAATGATGTGGACCGAGAAGCAAAGAGAGCTGCATCAAACCAAATGGAAGTTGAATGATGTCCTCTCACTGTGATTGTGCAAGTATAAAGTAATCCTTTAAATTTATCTTGGACTATTCTCATCTTGTCTTCACATTTCATTTCTTCAGTTGTGTCAATGAGAATTACTAGCATGAGTGAGCACCAGTACTATCATGTGCTCAACTTTTAATAGGGTGTAGCATGGGTGACCTGCAGGTCCCTAGGCCAGACACCGCACCTGTCATGGGTACAGGTCAGTGTTACCCACAGTACCCATGTCACCATGTGGGTAGCGTCAATGCTAGTGGGCAGCAAGCTCCTTGAGCCCCACAAATGAAGTGTGCATGTCAATTGACATGACAGTTCATGTTTGTGGGGCTGGGCTGGGCTCCACTGCCATCCTCCCACTGATACCCACCATACGATCCTGGCCTCCAATTCGATATATCTCACAATTCTATGTGATTCACATCAACCCAACACTCTTCAACCTTGTGATCAAGTTGCAACTATTGCAATCATCTGCGACTTTGGAGATCTTTAGTTATCGCATTTCAAAGTATTTCCTTTGTTTCCTTTGTTATACTTTTTTATGCATCGTCCCCGATACTCTTCCTTTATGATACATACCCCCTCTCTCTTATATCCCCATATAGTATATATACCTGCCTGTATGAGCCACTAGATAGAGATCCTCCAGAAACACACACATCCCCAAGAGATCCCCCTTCATCTCAGAGCCTACCCTTAGTCCTAGACCCAGTCCCTTCGCTTTATATTACCTTCTCTCACCATCTGGCCCTTTGATTGTGCTGTGACTTCTGATTTTATCGCAATTCTTCAATTTTTATCGCAACTCTTTGATTTTTATCGCAACATTTATATTGAGTGTCTCACACCTTTCTATTCCTTCTATTCCTTCTTTTATCCTAGTGTAGGCTTTCCAAAACTTCTTTGCACCTTTCTTAGCAGTTATATAGTTAGATTCCCTTCTTACTACCCCCACCTGCACATTACCGCCCCATCATCACCTTGCTGCTGCCAGTTGGCAGTGGAAGTTGTTGCTGTTGTTGTTGTTGTGATGGTAATGGTGGTGCCACGAGATGATGTGTTTTGAATTTGTCATTCTGCTTCTTTGAGGTGCTAAGTAGGGTGTAACATGGGTTACCTGTGTCACTGTGTGGGTACCATGGACCCAAGCACTACCATGAGCATGTCATTGGCAAGCCGAGGTCCCAACACCTCACTCAGGCCAGACACACATCAATTGAGGTGTCTGTCACCCTAGCGAGGCATGGGGTGGGGATTCGGATGAGCCATGCACTGTTCCTGGTGCCCTTGATGCTGGATACTTGTGAACAATGTCTACACATCAGTTGACACATCAGGCCATGTTCATGAAGTGGCTGGTGGTGAGGTTGTCATTGTTGGTGCCAGATACTCCACAAACAACATCTACATGTCAGTGCTCATTCACGAAGTGATATGGCCAGTGGTGAGAAGAATATGGGAATGTGGGCTACACCCACATTCCCTTTGTTGTCATTGGGGGTTTTGTGTTTGCAAGGGGATGGCTTAGTTAGTAGACACAATGGGATAGATATGGGGCATATACCTGGGCTGGTAGGTGGGCGCACCACCCTCCCAGCCTCACTCTCCATTGTTGTTCTTGCTGTGTGGGTGGTGGTGATGTGGGAGTTGTTATTTGTGGTCCTTGAAGACCTGTTGGTACATTTCCTAAGTCAAAAAAAAATGTCAATAAATGTTGAATAGTTGAACAAAAAGGGTCTCTTGAAGACCTGTCAAAACCCATCAACCCACGGTGAGGGTACACAGTTGTGCATGGGTTGTCTAATTTGGAAACTGTACCCATACTCGATCAACCTGCAGCCCAAAAACCATGGGTTTACCCATACCTGTGCTATTCCCTAACTTTTAATGGTTTTGGACTACCTTTTAACAAAAAGTTACAGCATGTCACACATGATACCTATGGTGCAAATCACTTAGTCACCACCAAAATTGTACAAAGTTATGGGCACCTGTAAATCTTAATATTTTTCTCATTCCTAAATGCTCCTCTTAATGAGGAGATCTAAACCCCAAGATAGAATTTTGATAGCATCAAAAATGGGCCTGGTCAAATTTGGGGTCATACTCATTTGGCCATTACTATCTATTGAGTATTACTAATATACTAAAAAGGAACTATTGTCTCAGGCATCCATTGCAGCTGGGACGGACTTGGGTATTTGACAATGAGTCTTGTTACTCTTGTATTTCATTGAACTGAAAATCTTGACTTTCATCTAAGCCTCACGGGTGCCTAGGCCCTCCCTGTAAGCTGCCATCCACTGGTACATCCTATGCTCCCATTTCCAGATAGTGTCAAGTGGAACTGATTCAAGTGCTTTGGACATATTCTCCTTGAGCATATCAAATGTCATGTCACAATGCTCACAAAGGTATCATTTAACAGCACCCCAGAAGAATTCAATGAAATTTAGTTCACAATGGAACTTGGGAGAACAAGACAAAGATGTCCAGCTCCCTCAATTACCTCTTGAACAAGTGACTTTTGACCAAGGAAGTCAGGTTGATTCTCCAGTGTTCCAATTGAGGCTTCAAATATTGATTTTTTGCATGTTCATGCACAGCTGCTCACCCCACATGGGCTCACTTCACCACTTCTTGAAGGAACTTTTTTGGTGGCATATGGTAGCTCAGAGAATAAGAGGAGTATTGCATTCTAATAATAATAATTTTTACATTTCTGCAATCATTTTAGTTCTCTGCACGTTCCTCACCACCAACAGACCAGGTTTTAGATGAATTTAGACCTTTTAGGGCAAGCAGAACCCAATTTGGCCACTGTACAATTTTGGTGGTGACTAAGTGATTTGCACCATGGCACCATATTGAAGGGCTGACTTGACTGCTTGCATTTTGGTCAGAGATTGAAATACTCTTAAGCTTGTCACACTCAGAAGACAGACACTCTCAGAGGAACAAGAAATTTATGGATTGCCTTGAAACATTATTTTCTAAATGGAAAGACACCAATCACTGAATTTTTTGAAGGTGATCTGTCATTTTTTATTATTACACCATTCAGTTTCCTCATTTTAACACCATTATCCCCATTGTTATGAACCCCTGGTGCCAGATGAAATATCAAAAAAATAGTATTTGAAGTCTCCTAAACTAATGAAAAAATCTACTAACTGGAATCAAAGCAATTGGATGTGAATTGAGCCTGGTGCAGCAAATTGTTGAAAGGTCAAAAGGTCATGTGATAGTAGAGAGTTGATAAACACAAACAAACTCGGCATTTGCCGCAACGATAGATGGCTGGCTGAAAATTGGCAGGTCAGGTCGATATAAGACCAAGACCTAAAAATACTTTTAGGA
Organism: Hygrocybe coccinea; assembly: GCA_963555575.2. Classification (NCBI taxonomy): domain Eukaryota; kingdom Fungi; phylum Basidiomycota; class Agaricomycetes; order Agaricales; family Hygrophoraceae; genus Hygrocybe; species Hygrocybe coccinea. Next base: position 3,242,347 of record OY741994.1, on the reverse strand, counting down.
CTCAGAGCAGCTATAGTGAGACTAAAAAATAATCTAGAGCTTGTACCTCACCCTCAAAAAGTGAACGTAAGCCCAGCAAGGCTGTATATAAGGATGAGTTGATTTACTGAGTTAGTAATTAGTAAACTTTCAGGTTTCCAAATAATAAGTTGTGTTCGGATGACTGCAACACTCAGTTTATTCCAATCAAAACTTTTACTACCGTGATCTATCACCATTTGGGCTACTATCACCATTTGGGCTAAACCAATTTTCCAAAGCTTTGGTGCAGCAATTGGCTTCAGACTTTGTGTGATTTCAAGCTAGCATATCTCAGGTATTTGCGGCTAGAATATGTAGGGCATACATCTTGTGGATCAAGTATCAGGCTCAGATGAATGGTGTTAGTCTGTGAAATTGAATATCTTTTCATGTTCTGCAACTGGTGGTGATCCAAAACATTATCTTTTATGGTGAACGAGGCCTCCCTCTCTCCCACCAGCGAATCAAGCAACACGTGGACAAAATATGCCGAGCAAAGTATGGCGATGCATTCCCAGAAACAGGAGTTGGCCAGTGTTATACCGATCACTTTCTGTCTGATCACAATGATAGAATTGGCGGTTACTGGTCAAAGGGGCTTGACCATTCTAGAGCACGGGCAGTCAATCCAACAACAAATGAACACTATTTCAAAATACTTGGCGATGTCATAGAAGGGGATGGCGGGGATGACATAATACCCCCAGAACTACATTTTGGAGTAGACGAGTCAGGCTTCCAGAAAGGGATTGGTCAAAAGGAGTGAGTGTTTGGAGCTAAAGGGAAGCAATGTCAACACCAACAGCAAAGTGGCGATCGTGAAAACATAACTGTGATTGTAACTATATGTGGTGATGGAACTTCAACGGCACCAGCGGTCATCTTTAAGGGAGAAGGGTTTCAAGCCAATTGGAAACAAGATAATCCTACAAACGCATCGTGAGTGTTCTGTTAGAAGTGATGAGACTGAATACTTACAGATGATAGCTTGGGTTACTCCAAGAAAGGTTACACAAACGGAGAGATCGGGTGAGCATGGATTGAGAACTTTGATAAGGAGATGCGTGCAAAGGCAAATGGCCGACGTCGATTGCTGCTTGTAGATGGCCACAATTCCCATTACACGAGGGATTTCCTGGAATATGCCAGAACTCACCGGATTGAGGTAGTCAGCTACCCATCCCACAGCACCCATATTCACCAGGGTCTGGACGTTGTAATCTTCAGCGTCATGAAGCACAATTGGGGGCTAGTGCGAGATGAATGGGAACGGCGTGGTAGAATTGTCAACAAAACAAACTTCTTGGCGGTTTATGCAGAAGCACATGCCAAGACACTCACCCCCGAGAACATCAAAGCGGCATTCCATGCCACTGGCGTCATACCATTCAACCCTAATATTGTTACTGCCGACAAGATGGGCCCAAGTTTGACAACATCACTGCGAACGACGGTGCCAGTCCGGCAATCCAGCCCTGTTGAGCGGATGTCTGAGATGGTCTTGGATTACATTGACTATACGGCATCACAGACAGCAGAACAGGGCAACAGACAAAGAAATAACATACCGGAGCACACATCAGCACCATTTTTCATGCGATCGGCCATCGATGGCCTGGCTACGACAACGGGCGCATTTTTAACATCAAAGTCGCCTATAACCTCAATGTCAGCACCCCTGGCATACAAGCCATCACCAATCTCACCAATAAAAAGCACCAGATACGAATCCATACTGTCTAAGCCAACTCAAACCGAGCACGAATGTCATCTCCGAAATGCCCTAGAGGAATCAGTAGCCCAGGATGAGAGGAGAAAACGGAACATGACAGGGATGCAAGCTGCGGTTGTATTGTCAAATGTATACACGAGTCAAGTCCAGCAGCAGCTCCAGGCTGCTGAAGAGAAGGCAAAAAAGAAGGGGAAGAGAAGGTTGATGGGGGATGGGAAGGCCAAACTCTTCTCGGGCGATGAGTTCTTTGCTCTTTGCGTTGAGGATGAGCGGCAACGCAGGGAGGAGGAGGCTGCAGCTGAGCAGAGAAAGACCTTAAGAGGGGCATTTGCGACAACATTGGCAGCTTGGAAACGTGATTGTGATGCCATCAGGGAACGGAACAAGGAAAAAAAGCAAAGGTTCGAAGAGGCTGTGATTGCATGGGAGGAAGAGAAACAGGCTGCCAAGCACGAGAAAAGGTGACCAGACTGGCCACAACCCAAGTGGAAACGAGATTTTAACCCAGAAGTACTGCCTGAGAGACCGAAAAGGAGCTTAGAAGGCGAGGAGGAAGAGTGCGACGGTGCAGGCAGTGACTCGGAAGACCATGACAATGACGTAAATGGGACATAGCCGGTGGTTACCAGTGTGATTTGGTCACAGCCCAAATGGTGATATTTGGCCGATAACAGCTTTTTGCACTGATCCTGTTCAATACTACTCAACATCTCCCCGATAAAGCTGGAGATGTGCCCAATTCTTAGATTATTACCCAAAGATAACATTGATAACTTAAATCTTTGCACAATAGTTACATGTATTTATTCCGAGACAAGATAAGATTTCGTCAGCCCAAATGGTGATAGATCACGGTAGATAACTAATTATACCACCTTAGGCAGGACTTCGGGGAGGTTCCCACGGCCTTCAAGGGGGGGTTCTTATGTGATGGGAAAGTGGCCTTAGAGGCCTGGCTCTCGAGAGCTTCTGCAATACATTTCCCGATCAATACTAATTTGTGCCTGCTGGGTCACCTTTGCACCTCCCGGTTGCCCCCCCAGAGGCTCAGGCAATGTTCCTTGTATGTATGTATGCACCAATATTAATATTACATCCTTGTCAAAAAATACTTTGCAATCTGAACCTTACCCCCACCACCACCCAGGCATTACTATCCAAGGCAACAAAACAATCCAGATGCGTTCCAGTCGGGCAGGAGAGAGGGGGAAGAGAGGGAGGGAATGGGGAGCGGGAAGAGAGAGTGGACAGGGAGGGAGGGGATAGAGAGGGACCGGGGACCGGAGAGGGAGGGAAAAGGGAGTGGAGAGAGGGTCAGAGTGGCCAACTCTGTACCTGAACCCTCGGAAACCATACCTGGAGTGGGTCTTGGGCAACCCGACCGTTCGGGCACGGTTTCATGGCCAAACCGCGGGTGGGGGCACACCCACCGATTAGGCGTTCCATTACCTCGCGAGGGTGGCCGGCCATGTCAATTGACAAGGGCCTGGCCCTCACGAGGTATGTTTTGCCTTCCTCACCTTGCGAGGGTGGCTGCCAACGTCAATTGACGTGGGCCTGGCCCTCGCGAGGTACTCGGGGGTGGTGCCGGTGCTGGCACTGGCGCTGGTGCTGGTGCTGGTACTGGTGCTGGCCCCTCTTCGTTACCCTCATCGCCATCACCTCGAAGGCACAAGACACACATCATTCGATGTGCGCTTGTGTTCACGAGGTAACCGAGGACGAGGAGGGAGTAAGTGGATGGCAAAAGTAGATAGAAAAAAACATACCTGGGCCGGAGTGTGGGCGCACCACACCTCCGACCCAGCTTTCCATGCTCCCCGTTGATACGCTATAGGAAGCTGTAAAGGGGGAGATCCCCAAACAAACTACCTATTAGGTGAATGTGAGGATGCAAAGATGTCTACTACACGTAGAAAGGTATAGAGAAATATAGAAACTACTATAAAGTTTCCAAACAATGCGAACGTACGTGCGACAGTTGCAATCAACTGTGCGACTTCGTGAACACGGTCGCGATGAGGATATCGATATCGGATGACGAGGATAAACAAACTCAAGACTATAACTTGAGTTCGAAGCTAAAGGGGAGCTCTATAGCTCTGAGACTAAGATCGAAGGGGAGGGAAGTTGTAGATTTCTCTGTCTAAAGGAGGAGGGGGTTCTTCTTCTATGTATCTAAACTACATCTCTTTATACTACTTCGATCGGAGGATTGGAACGGTATAAAGATTGATAGAAAGGAGTAGTAATGATACTAAAAGGGGAAGGGGATAAAGGAATCAGAAGGTGAAACATAAGATGAAGAACAAAGAACAAAGGAAGATGAAAGGTAAATTGAATAAGAAAGAGAAACTAATATGAAAATACGTCCAAAATGATCGAGAGTGAGGTAGGAGGTGGATGGGATAGGGGGGATCAACCTCCGATAAGGGTGGGATCGGTCCGATACGAGATGGCTTTGTTCTGTGGGTGCAACAAGTTCGGAAGTGATCGAAGTTGTCGAGAGGTGTTGGAAGAGTTCACAGACATTTTGTAAGATCGTAAGATATCGGGATGTGGTCGATGAAGAGGTATAGTACATCCAATTCGCGTATTCAGAGCATAGGATCGTATGATGTGTATCACCGTCGTCATTATCGGTGTGGTCATTGTTGCGGCAGTTGCTGATCAGAGAGCAGAGAGGGAGACAGTGTGGAGGGAGTGGGGAGGAGACAGTGTGGGGTGAGGAGAGAGAGGGGGCAGAGGGTTGAAGAAATGGCAGGGAGGAATTGAGAGCAGGGAGAGGGAATGGAGAGAGAATGTGACAGTGGGGAGTGGAAATGCGGAGGAGAGGGGATGGAGAGAGGGAGAGTGCTGGTGGGGGAGGTGTGGTACCAGTAGAGGTTTCAGGAGAAGTGCAGGGAGGCGAATATTTGTCGTAATAGGCTAACTTGAAGTTCAGTCACGAGTTTGGTTAGAGACCATCGGATGCACTAACCTACCAATGTCGCGGAACCTCCAAGTAATATCCACGAAGATTGAGTGCAAGCGTGAGTGGCAGTGAGTCCTGAATGTCTCAGTATTTTTCTCTTGATTTTTGATGCAGTGGTTGTTGTATATGTGAATTTTCATAGTCAGTGCACCGTTAAACAAACTCTCATTGGTTGATCATCGCCGCCGATCTCTGACACCTCTCCCAGACCTCTCCTGGACCTCTCCCAGACCTCTCCCCACCTCTAGCTGCTATACCTCACGTTGCAGCCAGTCAGGTGATCAACGTTGATCAACGATCAACAAACCGCGTCGCGTTCTCTCCTTGTCGTGCCTCTCTCTTTCACCTTCTTGTAAGTCCCTTTCGCCTTTCAATCATTCTGCCAAAACTAATGCCTGAAAAGAGGTTTTCAGAGGTGAGAGGATGGCCATGATGAGGACACCATGGAAGAAGAGGACGACAATGAGGACGACGACGACAAAGAGGAGGAGGATGAGGGAGGAGGAACCCAACAGCCAGTTCTCCCCATTCTCCCTATTTCTCCTCCCCGTCTCGTCCACACACTCTCTCCCCATTCCTTCTATATCTCCCTGCTCCTCCACTCCCGCTCTCTCTTCCCTCCCTTCTCTATCTCCCTGCTCTCCCTCTCTCACTCTCCCCGATGCCTCCCTCTCTACTCCTTCCCACTCCCTCCCTCTCCACTTCCTGATACCTCCCTCTCTGCTCTCTGTCCCCCAGTCCCTCTCTGTCCCCTCCCTGTTCCCTCTCTGTTCCCCTCTCTCTGCTCCCTGTCTTTCTCTCTGCTCCCTCTTCCCCCTCCCTGTTCCCTCTCTCCTCCCTGCTCTCTCCTCTCCTCTCTCTCTCCCCTCTCTGTTCCCTCTCTCCCCCTTCTCCTCCACCCCCGTGCTCTCTCTCTCCCCTCCATTCCCTATATCTGCTCTCCTGCTTCTCCCCACACTCCCTCTCCTCCAGGCTAGACTGTCCGTGGTATGTTCAACACAACGGGGGTGTCGCGAGGTGCGAGGTGTGAGGGCTGGAGGGCATCCGGCACCTCGCAAATGCTGCCTTCACATCAATTGATGTGATGGAGGGTGTCGTGAGGTGTGAGAGAAGAGGGGGCTGGGGTATCGCTAGGGTCCCCATTCCCTCTCTTCCCTCCTCGCTCTCTCTCTCTCTGCCGTGTTCTCCCTCTCCCCTCCCCGCATTCCCTTTATCATATCTGCATAGTCAATAGAGAGCTTGGAAAATGATATGGAAAAATGAAAATACTCAAAAGTGACATCTAGAGAGGTTCGAAATAGAGATTTATATAATTGCAAAACATGGAAATGCTCAGAAAACATATCTAAAATATGTGGCGGTGACATCAACAGAGGTTCATATACTCTAAGAAGAGGTTGGCCAATTTTCGGGGGGAGCCTCCCAAGACCCAGGCCTCGAAGGCCACATCTCCCTCACATAAGAACCCCCCCTTGAAGGCCGTGGGAACCTCCCCGAAGTCCTGCCTAAGGTGAATTATACACAGAGGAATAGTAACCTACATATAAATCTTTTCAGACTGTTGGTGCCGGTGAACTTGTCGATTCCAGAGAAGATTTATGCTCAAGATGATGAGGAGGCAAACAAGAGCTAGCAAGGAAAAGAGGAATGGGACAGTGAATCCTTTAGTCATAGAAACATTTTTATAAATGTTCCATGTCGTGTAGGCCAGTATTGCCAAGAAGAAGCAAAAGACAGAGAGCAATAGTAGGATGGCATGTTGATTCATGGAACGAGCCATGGCTTGCATTTTATAAATGTCTGCTCTGATGTCTCTGTTAGTGTTTTGGGCCCAGGCAGAAATACTAATGATCACTCAACTCCGAAACATCCAGGTCTATCCGTTTTATATCTTCTAACGCTTGGCTGGCTTTGGGATTAAGCCCAATGACGACACAGCTGAGTGCAAGTCCAATGCACACAACAGTGAGAAACTGAACTACATAAAATTGATCTGGCAAGGCCAAAAACGAGCCAGATGCACTATCCCCAGAACCATAGGTAAGCATGAAAGCGAGGATCAAAATGAGTGATGCCGCACGAAAGTATTAGACCAGCCTACGTCCCAGAACAAGGAGAATTATTCCCGGAAATATTCAAAGGAGCCATGAATAGCCACTCACCACGATGTTCATATCAGATCTCTCCTTAGCTACCTGGGTGATAAGTGAAGCCCAAATTTGGGATTGAAATGTTCGTTCGTATTCCGACCGTGCAACATGGAAGCGCAAATCATATTCGGGAGGCATTCCACAGCAAAAAATCAGGAGAAATATCTTCAAGCCCACAGTTACAGCAGTTGATGAGCTCAGGGATTTGGGTGAGAGTGATGGTCTCAATAATGGCATACTGTCGTCAGCATGATAGCCTGTACCAACAGTGTATCAAATATCAAAAGCCTGGAGAAGAGTAGGTCACACACCAGCCCTATAAAGAATATACGACACAACCATAACCTTGGCCATCGTATTTTTGTCGCTGATAAGTTGATCTGAGTAGGACTTGAAAAATTCAAAGAACTGGAGAATTTGCTTTGTCGAGAATGCAGGGTTAGATTCACGATCCGAGCAAAGATTCTCTGAGAGTGAACGTGAACAATAATTGTGACCATTAGGATGAAACAAACTTGCGAGCAAATGCATCATGTAAAGCCTTGATTGCTCTCTGTTCCGCAGAAGCAGAAATTGGGCGATGACAAGGGTAGCGGAAGACATGGCTCCAATAGAGAAGTGATCTTGAGGTGACTGAAATATCAATATTGGTATCATGGACTATCAATTATTGTTAAAATCACACGCACGGATCAGATCATCTGTCTTTTGAACGACACATTCAAGATGATTCACTACATACGGCGAACTTGAGGACTCCGGAAGAACAACAACTTCGTGGTGATCAGGAGACCAATCCAAATCCTTGATGAAATCATGTCGCCGTTCGAGGATGTCCCGGATATTGGGCTCTCGAATTTTAGCCGTCGTAACTAAACCGTATGCCTTGTGATAGAAATATGGTTCCGAAGACGGATCTGGTGATTGATGTTCCGTCCATTCGCTATCCTGTGGTTGTGGTTGCGATCGCGAGGGACTAGAACAGCATTGAATATTCATGGCCACGGTACAATGTCGACACATGCACACCTACTTCTTGACTCCGACTGTTGGGCGAGGGTGTCTGAGCCGGGCGACAACCGTTGGGCGGATCAAGGGGGCCATTACTGTAATATCGTACGAACTTCAAAAAGCGTGGGAAGCTGTTCAAAATTCTCTTTTTCAGCATCTACTGTACGCTTTCGATCGATTGACCGCATCGGTCAATTCCAGTGAAAAGTCTGAAGATTTGGCTGGAATTAGAGAGGACTGCTTGCCAATTCAATCCAATACTACTTTTGACCAAATAGCAGATGAAAAATCTTTTGCATAGTTTAGAAAACAACCGGATGAATACACTATTCTTTTCTTTGCTCCTGCCCTCCCCCCTCCCCCCTTTGCGCCCTCTCCACCCCGCTCCTTGCTCTCCTCCCTTTCTTACGAATATGACCAAGGATGCGAGAAACAGTGCCCAGTGCAAGATAGCAATTATTATCTTTATTTCCATATCCACATTTTTGTTCATACTGGGGGTGGTGGCCACCGGAAATCCCATTTCGGACAGGATGTTATCTGATCTGGTGAGAGAAGCTAGTAGACTTACATACATATCGTATCGGAGAGAGAGGGGGTAGCCTCAAATCCTAGCAGGAATGTCCACGTCATTATTGACTTTTTCGATCAGGCTTTCAACGTGAAGATCCACCATCCAGTAACAGGTCTGATAGTATCATGCTCGCCGGTATTAGAAAGTCTCTTATCGCCGCTGGAAGATATGCACCACCCAACCAGTCCGGCGGTCAAGACGGTACTGAACAGCGTCCCATTGTCATCAAGCTCGACGTCGACCTCGGCATAACCGTTGGGTGTACCCTTGGAATCGATGGTGTGGTAGCGGGTTTCGTCCAGAATTAGGCATGGCGTCTCGTATGGTGGCTCGGAGGTTGTGGGGACATTGGCAATCGACCAGAACTCCTGTGCTGAAAGTGAGCGGAGGACGTCTGCAGAGGATGAATCAAGATTCTGAAAGAAAGCATCAACAATATGTTGAGTAAATAAAGATAAATGGGGGTGTTGCACACCGGGTTTAGTGGATTCCCGAGCCAATGGCCATCTTCATTGAAGACGCAAAAGGCAGTAATCCAGCCTGACAGCCAGGTTGGTCCACTGCCATGGTTCTCGTGGTGGGCAACCTTCTGCCAAAAGTCAATATTCGCTTGTCCGTTGGGATCATCGAAGGCTTTAACAAGCCGGGATACAACCGGGAAAAGGATGTGATACCACGCAATCGTCTCGACCCCATACTCCAACTTTTCGAGTCTGGCAAGGACTTTCTCCCAGTCCTCCTTCTCTCCTTCTAATGTGACACGAGGGATACTGCATCGAAGGCGCATTTCAAAGGTAAAATATGATTTCATGGCTGCCATCGCGATGACGGCACCGACAGTCGTATCGGTGGTAGTGGTGGTGGAGAAATCTGGTAAGGCCCACTCACAGAAAGCGGGGTCAACGATATTTTCGTGGATCAGTCCAGTCATACTTCTGGCCATATGACCAAAGTCGACCGTATGCCGGTTCCCAATCGTGCTGAGCACCAGGGGCTTCTTCCCCTCGTGGCGTACAAAGTGCGATCTCAGCAAGTCGGAACGGCCGTTCACGAAAGAGCTGAACTGGGTGAGGATAGCAAGCCAGACATCGTCCGGACGAATGACCAGTGCGTGATGTCTGCTGTAAGCCTGTATGACGGTTCCGACGAAGCCATTGCCGCGGGGTATAATGAGAGCATTGTCGTCGGTGCGATGTGAGAACGAAGATTGCAGAATCTCGTCAGACTTCTTCCATTGGTTGGGACAGGCTATTTGAAGCAAAGCGGCCGGTGAAAGGCTGGCCAGCTTCAAGTTGTGGGGGACAGATGTGGCAAGATGATTCGCGGGGGCAAACGACACTGGCATTATTATGGAGCTGACTACAAGCAGTAACTTACTGTTGCGCTCTCATATTAGTAATATTATTGCACTTCCATCTCCAAATCCTGGATCCCCTCATCATGTTTACTTCCCTCCCAACTTCTTCTTGGCGGAACACTTGATAGTCACGACGGTCTTCACTGAGATGTTCAAGATATTCGCAATTTCAGCATTAGTTTTTCCCTCGGCAATGAGTGCACATATCTGCCGCTCTCGCTCAGTGAGGTCCTATTGTGAAAGGTCATATAAGTATGCGCGGTCGGTATTGGATGGAAGGACGTACGCGTGCCTCAAAATGGGAGAGCATTTCGCGGCCTTGGATGGCAGAGGAAGAGGAACGTTGGACAATACCGTCAGCGGTGAGTGCGATGTCATTCCGAGCATGAATCTAGTTGATTAGAAATCAATAATGCGAAGAGCTACGAGGAAGATTTGTGCGTTACATGGTCGACTGGGATTGCAAGGACTGCATAATAGCAAAGTGCGGCAGAGAAAAGGACAAGGGGTCGGAAGAACATCGTGAGTAGGGACTTGGAGACCAGCTCTGGGTGTTAGGTCGAAAAGGTGGGCCAGTTTTTATACGCGAGTTGAAACATTATCGGTATGCCATCCCAACGGTGCCAGTGCTAGTGCACTAGTAGGCTGCCTGGGTAACGTGTAAATGATTAACGGTTGATGATCGGATGGTTTTAAGCATAGGTATGGAGATGACGTAATGACATCAAGCCAACAAATCGACAAAAGCTCGTACAACTTTTGTTCCGAGCGCGCTGCTCAAGCTGCACTTCATCATCGCCTATCACAGCGTATCAGCCCAAAATATGACGTCGGCATATTCTTGTTGAATTACAAAAATTTACCAAAATATCCATCAATCTGACCGAAAAGTGTCTCAGCGTATTCTGGTACATTTCGACGAATATGACTGCCATCTCACTGGAATTTGACAACAAATCCGACGAGAATTTGCTGAAGAAGTTCCAAGGCCCTCAGCTTCAGTAGAATTCCGCCTTCTCCTTACAAAGTAATAAAATAGCTATGAAATACATGTTATTCTCAAACAGTTATACACATCTCTTTCATGTCAATTTCAGAGCATAACAGAATGTTTTTTCTCTACCAGTCCACATCTCTTGCATGTCAATTTCAGAGTGTAACAGAATGTTTTTCCCTACCAGTCCATAAAAGTTTTCCCTTGGTTGCCATTATTGTACTGATTCCAATCATATCAAAGGCCACTTCCGAGTTTGCAAGCTCATAAATTTTAATACGATTCTAATCCCAGGGGTGATGTACAATGTATTTACTGCTGAATTGAAAACATAGCGGTTCGACAATGCATATAGAGATGAATGAAAATGAAGCGGAACGGTATCACTGAGTCACCTTACCACCTCGGCCTCTGGCACCTTTAGTGCGTCCTCGCCCACCCATGCCCCTTCCCCGCTTCTTTGCACCACCCCGGTCATTGCCACCATTGATCCCGGTTTGGCCCTCATTTGTTGCCCCAGTCTTGTCAGCAAGATCCACACTTTGCACACTTGGAGTTAGGCTGCTAGCCCTACTAGCGGTGTCGCCACTCTTGTGAGTTTCAGCAACTTTATCATTGCCCTCCCCACTCGAATTCGGAACACCATCACAAGTGTTTGGAGCGGTGTTGGATCGTTGACTTCGTGCTGCTCGTTTAGAAAGTATCTCATTCAGTTCATACTCATCGTCTTCTGAGTCAGAATAGCATGTATTTTTTTGTAAGGAAATTGACCATTCAGATAACTCTGGCACTTGGCTATAGAAATGATTCATAAATGTAACATAATGATGATAAATACATTACTCACGCATTCCACCAGGCGAGAGTATCGGAGCACCAAGGGTTATCAGGGTTCGACTCAAATAACTTGACAATGTTGTTGAAAAACTTTTGCATATTGAATTCGCCATCAAGCTTGGACCAGTGATTGAGAGACAAGAGAAAAAAACGTGTCTGTGAAGAAGATTATTATGGTCATCATCGAGGAATGGTCTTTGATTTACCTGAACAGCTGCATATGCGATCGTCCTTGGAGTGACGGAACTTAGGCCATGTAATTTGCTCTTCAATGCTTTGGTCCCCTTGCGACCACTACCTATAAATGCTGTTGCTGGTCCCGTAAAAATATGACGGTAGACCTGTAATTAATCAGATATGAGACGTAAAGGGAATTAAGACCTTACTCGAACGAGAACATAGCCTCAGAACAGTCCCTTGTCTTTCTCCTTGGGGTCATACTCCTGGTTCTCGTCATACAAATACACTGGCCAGTTGCCAGTCCCGATCTTGACACGCCCTTCTTGCATGAGTCCTGCAATTTCACTACAAGAATGCATCACTAATTGTAATATAAAATCACAAAGACTTACTTGTCGTCATCAAACTGATCGAGGTATTGCATTGGACACAGAAGGCAAGCTGTGGCAATATGGTTGAAGCTGCGCATGCTTTTGCTATGTTCTTTGCAAATTGGAGGCTGCACGGTGTCGACTTCAGGGTTGGGAGGAATGTAAGTGATCCCGGTGATACGCTATAGGAGACTGTAAAGGGGGAGATCCCTAAACAAACTACCTATTGGGTGAATGCGAGGAGGCGAAGATGTCTACTACACGTAAAAGTGGTATAGAGAGAGATGGAAACTACTATAAAGTTTCCGAACGATGCGAACGTACGTGCGACAGTTGCGATCAACTGTGCGACTTCGCGAACACGGTCGCGACGAAGATATCGATATCGGGTGACGAAGATAGACAAACTCAAGGCTATAACTTGAGTTTGAAACTAAAGAAGAGCTTTATAGCTCGGAGACTAAGATTGAAGGGGATGGAAGTCGTAGATTTCTCTGTGTCTAAAGGAGGAGGGGGTCTGTCTATGTATCTAAACTACATCTCTTTATATACTACCTCGATCGGAGGATCGGAACGGTATAAAAATGATAGAAAGGAGTAGTAATGATACTAAAAGGGGAAGGGGATAAAGGAATCAGAAGGTGAAACATAAGATGAAGAACAAAGAACAAAGGAAGATGAAAGGTAAATTAAATAAGAAAGAGAAACTAATATGAAAATACGTCCAAAATGATCGAAAGTGAGGTAGGAGGTGTATGGGATAGGGGGAATGAACCTCCGATAAAGGCGGGATCGGTCCGATATGAGATGACTTTGTCTTGGTGCTGCGACTAGTTCGGAAGCGATCGAAGTTGTCGAGAGGTGTCGGAAGAGTTCGCAGATGTTCGTAAGATCGTAAGATATCGGGATGTGGTCGATGAAGAGGTATAGTACATCCGATTCGCGTATTCAGAGCATAGGATCGTATGATGCGTATCACCGGTGTGCTTCAAACCGCCGCAATCTTCTGAACGAGCATTCCCAGCAGCAGATCCAAGCTGTTTGAATCAACATTAAGCATTATCAATGTGTAGAAGCATGCATATACTCACCCGACTAAAGAAAGTAGACCTTTCTTCGGGTTTGTGTGCAAGTTCTGAGATTATGGTGCCGAAATCAGGTACAAGCTTCATGAACATCTCGAATAATCGGTGGTAGTATTGGGAAACATTGTCACTGCTATTAAATTTTCAGTTTCGTTTAAAATGACGCATATGATAGCACTTACAGTTCCTTCAAGTTACTCTTGAGTTTGACACCATACTCAAAGGCCATTCCAACTTTAAGAACTGTTACAAGGTCAGCAAATGGATCAAAACTGAGAGGGAACCATCACGCTGCATGAAGATTTGGGTGCAGAGGATCACTGCCACGATGTCAGTGTCAAATCAAGGCCAATCCACAGAACATACTGAAGCTTCCATTTTCGAATCTCTTTGCCATTGGATAGGCAAGTGATTAATGCCAGTGGAGTCTCAGATTCAGACGCTGTCGACATAGTGGTGAGAAGGAAGAAAGACACATTGTATAATATATACATATGTGACATCACACATTTTGTTACATTTTATTACATTTTATTTTGTCAATCTTTGTCTCTTTTTCGCCGACTCTTTACACTCCTCGAGTTCTCCAAGATGCTTTTGACTAGGTGCCGTATCTAGAGATTCACATTGGTATGTTTTTTAGATATCAAGAAAATATGCTCACCAATCAATCGCTGAAGACGTGAAACCGAAGACTCTGGTTCAGAGTCACTTTCCGTTGTCGACCCAGTATGTTCCTTGTCAGCAAAAGTGAGTCTAGCTGCATATCTTGAGGCTGGTGATGCGTCAAGGGCATCCATCGTTACTTCGCCCTCAGAAGGCGTCACATCTTTTACAGGCGGAAATGTGATGAGTACTTCCTAATAATATGATCAATGTTCCTGCTGAGTGTGCAAAAATGAATTGAACACCTACGACGAGTTCTGGTTTACTCGGCATGAAGGTGAAACGAAAGACATGCTCATAAGTGCTCATGAAATGATGCACAGGCGGTAGTAGGATTGAAAGCGTGTTTTCACTGGTCTGCTTGTGCGACATCGTAGTGTGAGCAAAGGATGTGAACAAAAGATGTGAGGAAGCTCACCAGAAAAAAAGTTTGTACATGAAATTGATGGATACCTCGAGAGCGCCTTCCGTTTTCGCCTTAATTAAAATGTCACCTGCACACAATCAATAAAGATTCGAACTTAGGGCATACAGACTTGCCTTCACTCAATTTCACAACTGTTTTTCTAATGGAAATTAACCTGGAGTTGATTGACCGGCCCTGAGGCCATCTGGACCTGCAGCTGAACCACAGTACAATTTTAATGTTAGTTCCATGTAAAATTCGAATGTTAGCAAGCATACCTAACTAGTTGCAATAGCCTCCGCCATCCTTTGCAGCTGTCGGAGCAATTCCTCCACCTCCGCTTCCGCCTCTCACTCCATACCAGATTGCACCTGGTGGGAAAATCAGCAAGGATTCCATTCTTTGTGAATTTGTGTTGGTCGAGACAAAGGTCCAACGTCTAGAATATGACTTGCAACTGGTCATAAACGAGAATACTGCGCTAAAAATTTTACTCACACCCACACAAGCCGAAATTGAACTCCGTTTACGAGAGATTGAGAAGAAATACGAAGAACGCTTGGTAGCACTTGCATCTGCTACTTGTGTAACCGAAGATTTGGATGAAAGTACTTCATCAGACAGTGACGAGACTGGTTCTGATGCCGAAGAAACAAAAAGAAAGCTAAAGCTAAAGAAGAAGCAGAGGTTAGTATAGCAGCCTCAAACCATCCCAAGATCAAGGTATGTTGTTGACGACATAAATCATGTATTATTGTTGATACAAAGCCGTAAAAATGATAGCAACTCACAAATATTATGTATCAAAAGTTTTTGGGCGCATCAAAACTCAGCGAGAAGGCCGACCTTCCAATTATTGGAGACGATTTTGATGATGGTGAATTGCCCTTCGTTCAAGGCTCAAAAGATGTATGCCAAGTACGATTTCTGTGGGAAAAGTCCAGCAAAGAATCTTGCAATCACAAAGCAATAATCATACTCACCTCGTTCGCTAAATCGCATGGCAGAGAGTATGTGTTGGAGGCCGGAGAGTTTCTTGATGTTGTACGGCAAGGAGACCTTGAAGCAAGATTTGTCACGAAGTATCAAGCCCTGCAAAAAATATTCAGAGGCACCAGTGGAAAGAAATCGACGAAGCCTGGAGATGGACAATCCAAGAATAAAAGAGACAACCGTGCTCATGGAGTATGTTTCTCACTTTCAACTTGAGTGTGGCTAACAGTCTTGTAGAAACTCGAAGTTCGTGAGCATAAACAACAAATCCTACCAGAAAATTCAGCATGGCGCTCAACAAAATATGATGCTGCATTTAGTGTTCAGCAAATGTCTGATGATGAAGATACCTATGGAGATGATGGAAAATTAGTTTCAAATGTGTATACACGTCACACACCCATCCATCGAGCTGAAGTTGTGAGGATTCTTCGTATATCCTATCAGAAAAATTGCTGATCAGCGACAGGTCAATCAAATGTTTTCAGAGATCGATGCATTACTAGACGCCAAACCTTCCAGTCAGTTTGTAAAACGAATCCGGGGTGAAACAAAGGAGCAAGCCCCACCTGCAACAAAGACGCTTCAGGGCCGTGCTCAACGATGGATGATCGATCCCAATTGGCTTGAGGAACATTCAGAATTTGACCTTCCAGCACGGATCGCAGACAATGGCAAACTCTGGGGTGATTCACACGATCCGGAGGCTACAGAGGCACTCATCAAGCAATCAGCAAAAGAGAAAGCAGACCTGAAATTGAAAAGGAAGCAACGGGTATCTGATACAACGCTTGTGACTAACAGTGACGAGGAGGGTGGGTCATCTAAGAAAAAGAGGAAGAAGAAGGGGAAGGGGAAAGCAAATGACAAGGCTAAAGCGCCAAAATCCTTGGAAGTGGTGGAAGACGATGATGACAACGATCTGTATGTTTAGGGAGATTCAGGTATCATCATCTTGGTCTTCATCTTGGTCTTCAAACAGTTCGTCAGGTTCAGTACCACTCTGTAAATAGGTTACCGTGATCAAATCATGTAGAATAAGTAGTAAACGTATGTGATCAAATGAGACTGATATCCATATATCTTTGCGAATCGTGTTGAGATAAACTGGAACGAGAGTGAGGGGACAATCAATTGATGATGCTGTTATGGATCGCTAGATCAGCGGGCTCCAGCAACAACCAACTGAAACAAGTCGAGATCAGACCAGAGGAAACTCAAGAGGAATGGTGTATTCATGGTCTACCACTACTATACAGCAAGTAGCAGTCTGGGGGAGGGAGAGAGTCTAGGAAAGCGAACCAGGGAGAGAAAACCAGACTAAACGTGAGGAAAGGGAAGGGAAAAAGAGGAACAGTTCGAAGATGAAGGTTTAAAAACAAAGTAGTTAGGGAAATGCCATGAAAGACAGACTACTGGGTCTGTATGTACAAACCGAGAGAAATGTAAGAACAATAAGGCTGTCCTGCAGATACAGCATGTCCATCAGTGTTTCAGGTAGTGATTGCAAGGAAATGGTTCGGAGCAATCAAGGGTCCAGTGTTATGGATCGCTAGATCAGTGGGCTCCAGCAACAACCAACTAAATCATGTTGAGATCAGACCAGAGGAAACACAAGATGAATGGTGTATTCATGGTCTACCACTACTATACAGCAAGTAGCAGTCTGGGGGAGGGAGGAAGGCTAGGGAAGCGAACCAGGGAGAGAAAACCAGACTAAACGTGAGGAAAGGGAAGGGAAAAAGAGGAACAGTTCGAAGATGAAGGTTAAAATACAAAAGAGTTAGGGAATTGCCATGAAAGACAGACTACCGGGTCTGTATGTACAAACCGAGAGAAATGCAAGAACAATAAGGCTGCCATGTCCATCAGTGTTTCAAGTAGTGATTGCAAGGAAATGGTTCGGAGCAATCAAGGGTCCAGACCCTGCGCCTCATGGTTGCCTCATGGTAAGGAGGTGAAACAATCCATGAGTGGATGCGTCAGCAGGCACATGGTGAACATGAGGCGGCCATGTGGATGTCATGTGGCTGAGTTCCTAGTTTGGGAATGATGAGATTGGTTCGTCTTCCTAATGGTTTGCATTGGTAGTGGATGCCTGGCCAATAGCAGCATACGACTATGAGTATGTGTATGCGGGATCGGGATGGAAAGGTGAACATGATGCTTCATCATTGGAGGCAGGGGAGAAGGTGAATCACTGAATGGGGAAGAACCATGATGGGGGCGATGCAATGAACACTGGTAATCATACACCAGCGACTGTGGTTCCTGCAGTACGATAAGCAAGGGTGCTTCATATAACCCTTCTTGGCTACAGGGTACTGGATGACTGGGATGTCGACTAGGTGTGGATATTCTTGACCAGTGGACTGGTACACAAAGGTGATGAAACATGTCGAAATGCAAGTCTTTGTGGAGCATCAAGGGAACTTGTCATACATGCGAGTTTGGGTTGTTAGCTGAGCACTGGCGGTCAGCTGATGAGAAGAAAGCGAATGAATGTGGAGGTGACGTGTGAAGAAGAACAAGATGGTCAGCCAAGATAGGTCAAAGGAGTCATCGGTTGTCAGCAACTATGACGGATCTGATATCTGAGTCATTGTTGGGGAGGTTGTGTTATCCGAATATAGGTTGCATAGACATAGACGCCCACAAGGGTGGAGATGCCAATAGAACATATCACAATCGTGGCGATGAGCTGGGCGTCAAAGGTAACCATGAGGCTCGGGATGACATGTCGGTCTTCTTCAAAATAGGAAAGTCAATCGGTCATCAGGCACAAGGCTATTCATTCATCTGTGACAGGCACAAGGAACTGTGTAGGTGAATTGTGAAAGAACAATAACAATGTCATAAGCATGTGGGTGTGGACATATGATTGGTCGGCGGAGAACCAGAGTATTCCAATTGCTGGGTATGATTGGTGGTTGGGTCATGGAGTATTCTTGTCTCCGGGTATGTGCACTGGTCATGGGTTGTGACAAGAACGGAATGGTCAGGTTCGGATTGTATCGTCTTTAGGTTCCTTTGGCTCCTGGTTGTGTATGAATGATTATGCGTCTTCAAGTCATCAGTAACAGGGTATTGTCCAATGAGAATGTGGGATTGACCTGAGAGTTCAGTAACAAGGTATCGTCCAATCAGAGTGTGGGACTTGGCACATCTTTGTGGGAATGTAGAGGTCAATGTGTATCACGTGCTGTCAAAGCAAAAGACAGGGGCAAAGAGGTAAAAATCGTAACAGATGCAGGGATTACCTCGAGCACATGAAAATTGTTAGCATATGAGACATGAATACCAAGAACGGATGAACTAAAATATGTCAGTATGGGAGCATTGAAGTCAGAATCACGTACAATAGGTCCCAGGGCATAGCAGGTATCTGGTCATCCAAGCAAAGTCTCCGAATGACAGCACATATGTGGGAAGGTTTATTCGAGTTCGGAATACGCACTGCAAATATTTCTTCAATGTGAACGGGTACCCTCGGGTTTACACCGTTGTGTTCAATAAATGCAAAAGTGTCTGCCTTGGTTCTTAAATTAGCACAACTTCCATAGCGCATTCTGTCCTTGCGAATGTAAGGTAAGCGGTGTGCAACTTGATTTCTGATGAAGGCGGTTCCTTCCTGAAAGGAAAGTTCATGACGGAGGTGTAATTCAAGCCAGAGTCGTCGGCAGTATGTCAGAAGTAATGAGTACACGTCAAGATCAGCGGCATTGAGAGCTTGACATCTGACTTGATGCAGGTTGATTGGTTTGGATAGTCTTTTGGGAAGGGAGATTGAGTCGATTGAGGCTTCGCTACGAAAGATCGCAATCTGCATCATCATAGCACCTCGATCCTGTTTAGATTCAGCCTTGATAATCTTGTCAAGCAGATCTCGTTCGTGCGGAGATGCATCTGGGGGGAGTGCAAGTAAGAGTTCATAGATGAGGTGTGTCTGAACCCAGTTACAAAGGAGCATCAACTCCATTCAACCACCATCATGACCATTGTGGTTGACCCTCTTTAGCATACCATTAAAATGCTCGAAAGCGAACAGCCACCATCTGTAAATAGGTCCTAAGGGTCGGATCATGCACGAGAAATGCATTGCAATGTGGTGATTGATTGTAGGTGAGATGCCGAGGAGTAGGAGCCGCTGACAGTAGTTTGCGAGATATATTTGGCCGGCTTTTGCTTGAGCCATCAAGATCTTCTTTGTCGAGAGCAAGCGAACTGCAGCACATAGCAGAAGGATCGCGTCATACAGGGACTTTGGTTTCCGTGAGTGAGTGGTGCTGATTTTTTCAGTTGCCGAGAGAGGAAATTCGGTGTCTGGAATGGTGCCGTCTTGGTCTTTCCATGCCCACCAAAGGACAACAGGTGTGACAGTGAGAAGCCTCCGCCATTCATCAGCTTTCTTTAGTGATTGATTCTCTCCGAGCTATATGTTTAATTCCTTAACCGAAGCTAATGCTTAACATAAATCTGGAGGTTTCTTGCATTCTTTGGTAATCGTGTGATATGGCTCGGCCATTTGATCAAGTTGATGACTTCCTCAAATCGATGCTTCGGTGAATTGATACCACCTGCGCCAGGGAACAAATGGGCTGCAAAGAGGATGTTGCAGAAAAGGAACACTACGACACCTGAAATCATAAATGACACAAATATGTAGACAACAAAAACAAAAGCTGTTACGATTTTTACCTCTTTGCCCCTGTCTTTTGCTTTGACAGCACGTGATACACATTGACCTCTACATTCCCACAAAGATGTGCCAAGTCCCACACTCTGATTGGACGATACCTTGTTACTGAACTCTCAGGTCAATCCCACATTCTCATTGGACAATACCCTGTTACTGATGACTTGAAGACGCATAATCATTCATACACAACCAGGAGCCAAAGGAACCTAAAGACGATACAATCCGAACCTGACCATTCCGTTCTTGTCACAACCCATGACCAGTGCACATACCCGGAGACAAGAATACTCCATGACCCAACCACCAATCATACCCAGCAATTGGAATACTCTGGTTCTCCGCCGACCAATCATATGTCCACACCCACATGCTTATGACATTGTTATTGTTCTTTCACAATTCACCTACACAGTTCCTTGTGCCTGTCACAGATGAATGAATAGCCTTGTGCCTGATGACCGATTGACTTTCCTATTTTGAAGAAGACCGACATGTCATCCCGAGCCTCATGGTTACCTTTGACGCCCAGCTCATCGCCACGATTGTGATATGTTCTATTGGCATCTCCACCCTTGTGGGCGTCTATGTCTATGCAACCTATATTCGGATAACACAACCTCCCCAACAATGACTCAGATATCAGATCCGTCATAGTTGCTGACAACCGATGACTCCTTTGACCTATCTTGGCTGACCATCTTGTTCTTCTTCACACGTCACCTCCACATTCATTCGCTTTCTTCTCATCAGCTGACCGCCAGTGCTCAGCTAACAACCCAAACTCGCATGTATGACAAGTTCCCTTGATGCTCCACAAAGACTTGCATTTCGACATGTTTCATCACCTTTGTGTACCAGTCCACTGGTCAAGAATATCCACACCTAGTCGACATCCCAGTCATCCAGTACCCTGTAGCCAAGAAGGGTTATATGAAGCACCCTTGCTTATCGTACTGCAGGAACCACAGTCGCTGGTGTATGATTACCAGTGTTCATTGCATCGCCCCCATCATGGTTCTTCCCCATTCAGTGATTCACCTTCTCCCCTGCCTCCAATGATGAAGCATCATGTTCACCTTTCCATCCCGATCCCACATACACATACTCATAGTCGTATGCTGCTATTGGCCAGGCATCCACTGCCAATGCAAACCATCAGGAAGACAAACCAATCTCATCATTCCCAAACTAGGAACTCAGCCACATGACATCCACATGGCAGCCTCATGTTCATCATGTGCTCACTGACACATCCACTCATGGATTGTTTCACCTCCTTACCATGAGGCAACCATGAGGCGCAGGGTCTGGACCCTTGATTGCTCCGAACCATTTCCTTGCAATCACTACCTGAAACACTGATGGACATGCTGTATCTGCAGGACAGCCTTATTGTTCTTACATTTCTCTCAGTTTGTACATACAGACCCGGTAGTCTGTCTTTCATGGCATTTCCCTAACTCTTTTGTTTTTAAACCTTCATCTTCGAACTGTTCCTCTTTTTCCCTTCCCTTTCCTCACGTTTAGTCTGGTTTTCTCTCCCTGGTTCGCTTTCCTAGACTCTCTCCCTCCCCCAGACTGCTACTTGCTGTATAGTAGTGGTAGACCATGAATACACCATTCATCTTGTGTTTCCTCTGGTCTGATCTCAACTTGATTTAGTTGGTTGTTGCTGGAGCCCACTGATCTAGCGATCCATAACAAAAGCTCACCGAGATAGATACAGTGCATGAAGTCGAGTGCAGTCATTAGAGAGGGCCGCCAGCCTGGAATGTAATCCAAAACTGAGAACTGAACACCATGGTTCGCAAGAATGCTTGTCTGTCGTCGTGTGGGAGCATTCTTGAAATAAAACTTCTGTTTGAGCATATCATAGTCATCTCGTGGGGTAAAAGCTAAAAACAATGTGAGTATAGTGAAATCAAGATGAAGGGGAATAGAAACGACATGTTTGATCATATCCTTGTGACCGATCTGTATCAAGAAGCACACATCTACACCACGGACAAGGGTGGATGTCTGTGCTGTGGCCTGCTGTACCTGAGATCTTGCGAGCTCCAGGGGTGTCACAATTATTGCAGGTAAAATCTGCATATACTGTTTCCTCGACGATATTAGTATTTGTTTCATCATACATTTCCATCTGGACACCTGAACAAAGATGGAGATCAGATAAATCTATAACATGGATATGGTATTACCATTCTTAAGTTTAATGACATCTCGCACTCCGGGTTCCATACAGTTGTTCAGTTGTTCAGTTGTCAGCTCATAAGGTCCTGGTGTGATCGCTAGACAGATGGCGTTGATTTGAAGAAGGCGATGTTCACGAGCTAAATCGGCGATGGAGATGTATATTGGGCCTGTCGAATGTGGACGATTCTGAAGAGTTCTGAACCTGTATATGTGATGAGAATGGCAAAATGATAACTGAACGAACTCTTACCAGTCAATGTTGACGATTAGATGTAACCCGAAGCGCCAGTCGGTGAGTTTCCGTTCAGAATTCTCACCCATGGGTACATCCCGGACTGTACCATAGTTACCTATCTCACATTTGATGCCCGTCTTGAGTTCATGCCACAAGTTGGCGTCATGAATATCAGTCATTACAAAGTCGTCATTTTCATTCTGGTTGAGTGGGGTATTGCGGCTGTCGCAAATGAGTTTCCGAAAGCCTTTTCGATGGAGCATTCGACGAAGACTCTGGATTAGGGAAACTTGGGGGGATATCAGATGAGCCTGTTGTTTAGGTCGACCTTTTGCATCAATTTTAACCTCATAGATCAAGCCGGCACATCCAGGAGTCGAACATTCCAGGCCAGCGAGCTCCAGTAATTCTTGAGGGGTGTGGTGCTTCCAGCATCGCGGACAAAGGGCATATTGGATTATCCACGGATCAGGATCAATACCAAGTCTACGGCAAGCACTGAAAAGTGTCCAAACTGGTCGAGGATGGTCCAGAAGTATACCACCAGCATCCAGAGCGCTGAGAGTCATGCACAGATTGGTGTTGGTGTCTTTCACTGGCATATTAGAGTAGACGTTGTTGTATACGGCTTGTAAATAAGCGATGCGAACACAAGACGGTTCGTTGTCCAAGTATGCACAACACTGTAGGAAATAGGACACCTGAATACCAGTACCCAAAACCTCCGAAATCTAGTGAGCAGCTGACTACTATCAAGTGAAACCACTGAAAAAATACAGTGACCATGGAGCACTGAAGGGCTCATTTTGGCCTACTAAGTATCAGTGCGTGAGCACTGGATTTTCAATACTGTTTTTCTATGCAAGCACTGGATTTTCAACAGCAACTTGCATTGAATCTTATATGTTTAGAGCACTGGATCATTACATTTGACATCTATTCATCCAGCTATGTACAAGAGAGATACATGATGTGTGACATGGCTCGAAGGTTGATTGAATGTCCAAAAGTCCGTCATAAGAGAAAATACATAGCTAGCATTTATTCAGCGACGCGGCACTGTCCCCGCTCGCTTGCCCGATGTGAGACCACCATATATGCTCTCCGTTGCAGCCACTATCGTTGAAGTCCAATAGGCACCTGCAACGACAACAACGAAGAAGAAGACAACGGCAGCGGCGACTGCAGTTTACTCCCAGTCCGCCAACTCGACCCCGACAAATTCGTAGCAGTGGTAGAAAAACTATGGACACTCGAATTGCTAAACTGCGTAAACGCAGACGACAAGTTTCCCGCACTCAATGCCATGGACATCATCGAGCTACGCCAGTTCCCATTATTGTTGCTATTGTTGGATGACGATGCTATCAAGATCACGCTTGAGGTGACCGGCCGGTGGGCTGACGGTTCGAGACTCACTTGCGAGCCAGAGGTCAACGACCATGCACGGGCACTGCTACCAGACATTTGAGACACTGCCAATGACGACTTTCTACTCCTTCCCCTCCCCCACGCCGACTCACTCTTCTCAGTGCTAACACCAGACGGTAACGGCGGTGCATTCAAGCCCATGATGAGGTTTGTGACAGCAGCCAACATGGTGGTGTTACTGCTGCTGCTATCCAGGATACTGATGGCCATTGCCGTCAGTGCCACTGCTGGTGGTGACGGTGCCACCGGCTTCGGCATTGGCGCCTCCTCGATGGGTAATGCACGCTCACCCGAGCTCTTCCAAAATGACAGTTTCCACTTGGACGGTTTCTTCACCACAGAGGGGCGTTATTTGGCATTGGAGGAGGTACGAGTGGTAGGGACAACCAGTGACTTGGGGGGCAAAGGCGGGGTGAGGAGAGCAGTAGGGATCGGAAACAGGCAAGTGGGTGAGGGTTTACCCTCGCCGTCAGTCTTCGTCCCTCGACATGTCCATTTACTTGCAGCCCAGATTGTTCCGTGAGTATAAGTATGGCGACAGTGGCAGGAGTATAGCCGAGTCATTGATTATATGCGTCGCATGCAATCACGTGAATACCTGTGTGCTAAAATAATCACACATATTATTTAAGTAATAATTTTTGGACTAGCACTGATATATCAATACAAGTCCAGTGATCTGAAGTCACTGAACATCCAGTGAGAAACTGAAACAGTGCTCGAGCACGAAACTCCAGTGCTCCAAAATTTCGGCCACTGAATAACCAGGGTCCTTGGTGTCACTAAAAAAGAAGTGACCACCCATCCAGTGACCCGATCACTGGATTAAGGGTATACAGTGCTCGCATCACTGAAAACTAAGGATCCAACTTCCCACAGTGCGAGGCACAACTGACGCATCTTCTGCATCGATTTCAGCACGTTCAGGACCTGGAGGGATTTCTGCAACGCGATACACAGTGTCAGAAGGTACAATTGATTCACCAGGCTGCGTATTCTCTTGAACTGGAGCATCAATAATGCCGCCAAGGTCATCGTTACGGTATTCAAGTTCATCAACATTTCTTGCAGGATTTCCAAAAAGATCGGGTCGCCTGGAGCACCTAGGTAGTTCCAAACTTGAAGACTGAGTGGAAATGTCGCCTAGAGGCCTACGCAAGCCAGAAGAGGGCCCAGGAACAACAGACGCAGCACGATCTCCAACCTGACAGCGAAAGGGGGCAGGTCCAAACTTCTTGAGGTGTTTCTGTGCAAGATCCCGCGATATTTGACGCAAAAGAAGCGGCTTATCAGAGCACTTTAAACAGATACACGTTGTGTCAGGAGGGCGAGGCATTGTAGTGCATGTGGGTGTTTCTAATATTGTTTATAACATCTATAACTACACGTCAGAGTCACGCGACTAAGTTCACGCAACCCGTGACATTCCAGGCAAATTCCCATAGCTTATCAGAGCGACGAGAATCTGCTGCGGTCATATTCTCAGGTGAGCATATTACCGTCGCATTCACAAAGAATTCTGGAACTTATGAAGATTCGACCGGGTAGTATTTTCACATTTTACGCTGTGTATGGTTATGACGTTCCACCTGCACATTTAATTCTCCGCAGCTCGCGCAGGTTGCGCAGCTCCCGCAACTTTGTGGCATTGCCGCGCAGGAAGTAATATACATAGCCTAAGTCTGTAGATCTTGTAGTTACTTCATATATAATATATTTTTCCACTCCCTGCTCGCTGTGCTAGCCGTTTGTGCTACGTTTACAGTGGCCATTCCCCAGCCTCCACACCAACTTAGCGACCTCGCGAATGCAGGTCCATGTCAATGGACATGGCCAGCGTATCCGCGAGGTGGTTTTGAGTGGTGGGGTAGCTAGCTAGGTAGCGTATTCATCTTACCCTTGGTCTCCATCGCTGTCCCCTTGTCCTGATCACTGTTGCCACCTGTCACTGTGGTTCTGGTTTGTCGTTGTCCTTGCCGAGGCGGCCATGAGGGCCATGGGGGTCCCTTTTGGGTCCGTCAGTATGGCCCTTCACATTGTTTACCTTTGCCATGTTCTCCCCCTGCGACGAAGTTTGAGGGCCCGTGACATTCAGTCACACGGTGACGCGTCGCGTTCAATGTGTAAGTTTTTCTTCCTGACTTTCTCATGAAAATTTTTACAGGTCAACGCTAACTACGGCCACACAAACGAAGATGAAGGTGAAGACAACCAGCAACGGTGACGGCGGCAATACTGAGAGGATAGAATTGGGGGAATGATGGACCCACTCCCCCAAGTGAGTTCCTCATCATCTTCATTCCCCACAGCCGAGGATTGCCGCCGACACGAAGGCCTGCATCCAATGACACGAGGACCGAGCCTTCGCCTGCCCACCAATGCACCCAACCACGCCATACCGGGCCAGAGCCTGAAGTCGCCCACCCCCCATTCCACCCGGCGTTGCGTCAATTGACACATGTCCGGTATCGCGAAGTCGAAAAGGCGGCGTGTGGGCATGCATGGCCCCTAAAATTTAAGAAATATCCAGGTTACCTGCGATGGAAGGGTCCCGAGTAACTCGGTGCGATTCACTATGGATACCCAACCACCCAAAACCACCTCGCGAACCACCTCACGAATACGCCGGTCATGTCAATTGACGTGGACCTGCATTCGCGAGGTTGCTAAGTTGGTGTGGAGGATGGGGATGACATTGGGCACCATAAAAACACAGGTAGCATAACGAGCAGCAAGTATAATAAATATATTGTATACAAAGTAACTACGATAACTACAGACTTAGGCTACAGAATATAATAATATCACTTCCTGCGCGACAATCCCACAAAGTTGCGGGAGCTGCGCAAGTTGCGCAACCTGCGGGATCTGCGGAGAATTAAATGTGCAGGCGGAACGTCATATATGGTTGCTCCGATCCCGAAATATTATGCTCCCAGAAGGCCCGAGATCGTGTTGCGTCTACCCATCCTAAATTAGTCGTCACTTCGACTTCTTCTTGCACCTGACAGCACGGACGGTCTGTTCCGAGACATTCAACAGTTTTGCAATGTCAGGTATAGATTTCCCTTGATCAAGAAGTGCGCAGATGCGCTCGGTCATGTCCTAGGGGTACATGGATCAGTAACTTTTATGTTTTCCTATAAAAGAAAATGTGGGGGTTGAAATTTGGTGGACGTACGCGTGTCTGAAGGTGGAAGAGCATTTCGCGACCTTGGAGGGCAGAGGAACGTTGGACAATACTGTCAGCGGTGAGTGCGATGTCATTCCGAGCATGAATCTAGTTGATTATAAATCAACAAGGTGAAGAAGTATGAGGAAGAAATTGTGTATTACAGGATTGACCGGGATTGCAACGACTGCATAGTAGCAAAGTGCTGCAGAGAAAAGGACAAGGGGTCGGAAGAACATTGTAAGCGAGAAGGGGACTTGGAGACCAGCTCTTGGTGGTGGGTCGAAAAGGTGGGCCAATTTTTATATACGAATTGAAACATTATCGGTATGCCATGCCAACAGTGCTAGCGCTAGTGCACTAGCGGGCACTGTGCTGCCCGAGTAACGTGTAATATGTAACCGGGTTAATGAATTAAATGGTTGAGGTATGGAGATAATGCATAATGTGTCAGAACAACGAATTCGATCATGTTTCACGACAAATGCTCAACCGCAAGCAGTGATCACTCACCGATGGCCTTATCATCAAAGCTTCAATCCTGGTCTCCTCAGAATCCGTCTTCTATGGGCCATACACTCGGATTCTCGATACTTTGTTCTCGGTGGATGGAGATGACGTAATGAAAAATGCGATTTGCTCACTTTCAACGAGGACAGTCTCCTGTTGGTTTCTGGCAGCACTGTATGCTGTCGGATAACGTTGACGGCTCTGCAAACTTGACCTATTGTGGATCTCGAAGCGCCGTGGCTGTACTTTATACATAATATCGCATTTCAATGGCTCAGATACATGTCCGACTTTTATGAAAGTCATTTCTATCTATTCCCACTCACAGTAATCCTGGTGGTCGGACTCTCCATATGGGGTGTACTCAGAAAGAAGAAGACTACTTCAACTTCGACTTCAAGTCCTCCTGCCGACATCCCTTCTGACATTTCGTTATCAGGGGGGATAGAGCATTGTCCCGGTGGGTCACCTGGAGACGCAGCCTCATGCAAATTCACCCCACAGGCACGCGGTTATCCTTCTTTTTCTCAACCAATGCATTCATGCTGACACCTGTGCTCAGAACGCCTCTACCGCCTATCGTCTCTCGAGCATCGTCGGTTCCCCCGTCGAGAATTGCCATGGGAGTAATGAAACCGTTCAGACGCTAGTTGGCGGATCGACTACCATGACCGAGGGATGGTCAGATTCACTCACGGCAATCCAACTCGATCCAATCTTGGAATTTCTCAACATCCAAGGTTCCGTCAGTTGGAACACGGGGCAGAGCTGGCAGTCTGAGCAAACGGTGACCCTTACGATTGACCCTGGAATGCAGGTCAGCGTGGATAAATCTCTCCTTTTTTCTAACATCTCTCACTCCTTGATCAGGCGGCCCTCGTCATTGAGGTTTTGTACAACATCACCGTAGGACAGATGTTGATGCAATATTCTAAACCAATCAATGGCTCCAAATATTGGTAAATTTTCAGACTTGTTTATGTTGGACAGCCTCTGTGACCGTATATTAGGTACATCAACAATGTCACCTTGTACCAACCAACAAACGACACCATCTACAACACGCCGGTAATTGCTTGCGACGCCGATTTTAACCTCCCTCGTGCCCCTCCTCTCGTACCTATCCCTCCCCACGGTAGCGCACCAGCCATCCATCCTGATCTTTCAGCTATCTTGTCACTCGTTCTTGTCATACTGTTCCTCATCTCTGGTTCTCACCGCCATTATTAACTCCAGGTTTCTTGTATGTCCCTGGTATCTCGTTCATATGTTCCACTCTTCTCCTGGGGCTAGGTCTATATCATGTAGCTTGGGCTTTTATTGTTGTACATCATGGAGGCTTTTTGAAGGCATCTACCAACGAAATTGTAAGAAACTACGCCTTGAATGCTTTACATTCATAATGAATAATTCATGCCACTCGAGACTCGAGACTCCTGTTGGGGATATGGTACATTAGTGCGTCGAGGGCTTGAAGTCTGAATTAACATTCATTTATTGCTCATGATTTCCAAGAGCAGTCCTTGCAAAAGCGTATTTTGTTTACCAACTAACCTTACCTGACCTCACAACATGGAGATACCAACTTGCCAGTGTGAGGATACAGTATTTCATTGTAGGAAGACAGTCCAGTATTGAAACTCAAGGCACATCGTATGCAACAAGCATTGGTCTGCGGATCTAACGTGTGCGTCCAGGACGAAATAATACAGAAGACAGTATAAAAGTTATCGGTAAGTTGTAACCATCGAATTACTTATTACGCACTATCACCACCTACATATACGCATCGTCGTACCCATTGTGGAATACAATATCATCGCGACAACTTTGCAGGGCAGGGTATCGACTAATGCGAACACCTATGAGGTGCAGTCAAGCACGAAATCCGACACAGCCGTCCAGTATCCCGGCTGCACACATGTATCATCTTTTACACCAAGCAAAATGTAATAAGTAATTATCCCTTCGATAAAAAAAAGGCCAGAAAAAAAAAATGGCGGAGACGCACTATGTGTCCCAAACTCAAACTCTTTAAACTGCGCGCGCGCCAACCCAACTGCCAGGTCCTTCCCGCCCGCAGATGTCGTAGTACGTTCGCCACGGCGGGCCACAAGATCCCAAAGTGCACGCATATGCGAGTTTGGTACCACTTCGTCACGCATGCCACTGAGGAGGAGGATCGGTGTGCTGGCGGGGATGAGCGGAATCTTGGCAGCGGAATTCCATTTTTGATGGCAGAGGAAAGTGAAAGGAGATAGAGCAGGGAGGGCGTGGGGGACGAGTTGAGGAAGGGAGGTGAAGGTGTTTTCGAGGATGAGGGCACGGATCTTGGAGAGGCATTTGTCAAATGGGAGCTTGGAGGAGGGAAGGAGGTACATACGGTGTTACGGCTTGCCAGATCAATGGCGACAGCGCCACCTATTGATTGGCCGTAGAGGACCTGGATGGGAAGAAAGGGTGTAAAGTAAGGCGGCGCGAGGGAAAGATAAACATACGATTGGCGTCTGGGATAGCTGCGAATCTGATTTAACGTAATCAAGGGCAGTTTGGGCGTCAATGCAGAGTCCTGTAGAAAAATTAGAAGAGCATATGTATGTGGAAATGAACAAACCTTTTTCTGAGGGAGTGCCCTCTGAACGACCATATCTACAAAAAGCTCAAAATCTGCCGATTACTGATTTGAAGAATAATGGCTCACCCCCTATAAGAGACCATTAGGACGTTACAGCGCATCTTGATGTAGAAGACCTTGGCGAGTGGTATGCGGTGTCCGTGGTTGCCCGCATTGCCATGGAACATGATGACAGTTGGCCGAGTGGATACAAACTGGGTAATTGTGCCAGAAATGCGAATTAAGAGCCACCTTAGAATGCAGAGACTTACCTCCCCATCTGTACGGTGTCGCACGTTTGCGGCGGGGGATTGCGACAAATCCTCCTTTTGAAGTAGGAGATACGCGTGGATGTTGATGGCATCGGAAGTGCAGAGTGTGACATCTTCGTAGGACAAGCCAAATTCGGTTGGGACGGGTACCACTGTTGAGATGACGATTTATTGGGATTCGCAACTCAGAGTGAAGGACAAGATAAGCATACCTGTGCGAGATCCGGGTGGGAATGCGGAAGGATATATGAGGAAATTTTGACCATAGTAGAGCAGACCTAAGCCTAGCTGAATGTGAACAAATAGGTCCGACATGTGGAGGTTTTGTTATACTGCGTACCCACTGTAGATAACCCGGCTGCTGTTGCAAAAGCTCCCTGGAAAGGATTAGATAGAGTCGATGGAGTGAAAACGTAAAGTACCTTTACCTTTGCGAAAGAGCCAACAGACGGAAGCCAGGTTGACATCGTGTCGTAGTAGGACACAGGAGCCGCCCTTCACGGTGAGAAAACTGCGACTCGAAAGTCACGTTCCCGTTACCTCGCTGTCGACTAAGTAGTACGTACGATGCTGGCTACGCCTTTTATATCTGCTTCAGCTTCTGCTTCTCGCCTGCCTCTACGTTCTGCACTGAGGGTGGTCACAGTAAGCCACCGCAATACCCTCCAGGTCGTTCGACCCGCTGGTGCTGCTGTAAGACGGATACACTCCTTGCAACAAACAGACAGAGTACGTTTTCCCACTGCATCTCAATGAGCACGCATCGAAACAACGTTATTTGTAGGACACCATCACACGCTTGCTCTACTCTATCGGTACCAAACGTGAAGTCGAGCGTCATTTGCGTATATTCGCAGCCTCCGCACACCCGTCGCAGCCAGCCAAGTTCGCCGTTATCAAGGTTGGTGGTGCCGTCCTCGATCAGCTCGACGATCTCGCACTCAGCCTCAGCTTCCTCTACCGAGTTGGACTATACCCCGTCGTCCTACACGGCGCAGGCCCACAGCTTAACGACATCATCGAGCAAGCAGGTATCATACCAAATTACATTGATGGGATACGCGTCACAGGTGTGTGTGTCTACTTCACAGAGATCCGCGAGTCTCGATGCTTACTCCCCTGAAACCATAGATGCACGGACCCTCAAGATCGCACGACGAGTTTTCTTTGATGAAAATCTCAAAATCGTAGGGACCCTCGAGCGCCTAGGAACCCGCGCACGACCTATCACCTCGGGTGTCTTTACCGCAGACTACCTCGACAAGGAAAAGTACGGGCTTGTCGGAAAGATCATCCGTGTGGACAAACGGCCGCTAGAAGCGGCGATTAGGGCAGGGGCGCTTCCCATCCTTACCAGTCTTGCGGAGACGCCCGAGGGCCAGATCCTGAATGTCAATGCGGATATTGCTGCTGGTGAGCTCGCCAAGGAACTTGAACCACTCAAGATTGTGTTTTTGAACGAGAAGGGCGGCTTGTTCCATGGAGTTACGGGTGAGAAGCTGGATATTATCAATCTGGACGAGGTATGTTTTTAGTGTTGGTCCCATTACAAAAGATCCCCGCCCCCTCATCCAAGTCTTCCTTAGGAATATGATCAGCTGATGAAAGAGCCTTGGGTAAAATACGGGACCAAGTTGAAGTTGCGGGAGTTTAAGGAGCTACTTGATCATCTCCCACGCTCGTCCTCCGTGGCTGTCATCTCTGCGTCGTCTTTGCAGAAGGAGCTCTTCACGGATAACGGCGCGGGTACACTCATACGTCGGGGATACAAGCTTTTCAAGCACGGTAACATCGATTCCGTCGGTGCAGATCGCTTCCGGCAAGTCATCCATGACCGTGACCCGGATGTCCTCACCGGCGTCCAGAGTGTCACGGGGGTGCTCAACGAGTTGAAGGAGGTCCCATACACGATCTACGGCGATGAACCCCTGGATGTCGTCGCCATCGTGGCACATCCTGCCGGCGAGACACCCGTGATGACCAAACTGCTCTCGACCCGCAGTGGTGTGCTCAATGGTGTCATGGACAACGTGTTCAATGCAATCAAGAAGGACCACCGACGACTCTTCTGGACTGCGCCCGCAGAAGATGAAAACAGGGCATGGCACTTTGAGCGTGCCGATGGTAGCTTCACACGTGCAGGAAAGAGCCTATTCTGGTATGGCATCCAGGATGTCGGGGAAGTTGAGAAAATTGTTAAGGATTTCGAGGCGAAGGGACGTATTGGTAGGGCGTATCTGCCTGTTGGGCCCTCGGCGCCTCACCGTGGTGACAAGACGAATGGTGTCCGGCCGTTTTCTACCATGGCCAGAAGGCACTTTGGCGTTTCATCTCGGGGTTACGCAACGAGTGCTACATCACCCGTGTCGACTGAGCCGAAGCGACTTGGCCTCATTGGGGCTCGCGGGTACACCGGTCAGGCGCTGACGGCTCTGCTTTCGAGCCACCCCTACCTGGATCTCACGCACGTTTCCTCACGGCTGCTTGCGGGCCATCCGCTCAGTGGTTACACCAAATCTGCGGTCTCGTATAGCAACTTCTCGACAGCGGATGTCGAACGAATGGAGAAAGATGGCGAGGTCGACGCATGGGTCATGGCGCTCCCGAATGGCGTTTGCAAACCTTTCGTAGAAGCCGTCGATCGTGGCTCACAGGAGCGAAAATCCGGGGAGGCGAGTGTCGTGGTGGATCTAAGCGCAGACTATCGATTCGAGGAAGGGTGGACGTACGGTCTTCCGGGTGAGGCATCCCTATGATGTAATTGAAGTATCTGGAAATTTGTGAATTAAATGTTATTTTTTTGCTTTGCGTATTTGTTTTTGCGGTTAGAATTGTATGGGCGCCCTGCCATCCAACTGTCGAAGAGGATATCAAACCCCGGCTGCTATGCGACGTCTTCGCAGCTCCTTATCGCCCCGCTGGTGAAATATATAAAATTCGGTGTTTGGCCTACAGTTTTTGGCGTTTCTGGATATAGTGGCGCAGGGATCATCTCAACCATCTCTCCAGACGGCCAACCTGTCGCCATTCCGAAAGTAACACCGGAGAGCCTTGGAGGGGGCCTGCGACCGTACTCGCTGACGGACCACATCCACGAACGCGAAGCTGGCCATCACTTGACGCGTCTCCTGGAAGACCCAGGGAGCCCGCTGAAAGTCGCGTTCATACCGGTGGTAGCGCCGTGGTTTAGTGGGATAATCTCCACACTCTCGATACCACTGTGCGAGACAGTCACAGCAAAGGAGGTGGAGACTCTGTACCAGAACAATTATGCCGGTGAGAGACTCGTGCGTATCCAGAGAGAGGTGCCCAGCCTGCAGGATGTGGGAAATCGACATGGATGGACTGTGGGTGGGTTCCAAGTCCACAGTGACGGCGATCGTGCTGTGGTTGTAGTGCGTCTTCTGGTCTACTCTTACCCCACCTCCCCCTTTCTCTAACCGAATGTAACATACAGGGTGGGCTTGATAACCTTCTAAAAGGTGCTGCCACTCAGTGCCTCCAGGTAAGTCCAACAACGGTCTGGGGCTCTTTGTCATGCACGACTTTTGAACTTGGATTGTCCGCTAGAATTTGAACCTCGCTCTCGGTTACGACGAATACGCTGGTATCCCACAAGCATGATGGGAGGAGTGATTTGTGGGGGTCGTAGTGGGATGAGGGGGGGCAGAAACTAAAATATAGAAATGGCTTTTGGGTTGACAAATTTGTACGATCCTACAACTGGATATTCGTGCCTGAATATCTCTGACTCGTCTCAAAAAAATTCTTATCGCTTTTAAAGACCCCTTGCACATCGTAAGCCAATGCATTACTTAGAAATTATCATGCGCAGTTACCCGTGGACCTCCTCTGCAGACAAGAAAGATATCATAATAGAGTCCGAACCGCCCAAATCATCGATGCATTGATGTATGTGTATGTACAAATGAACAAAAAGGTGTATAGCCAAAATCCAAATGCGAGATAAAATAAAAATAAAAAATGCTTGTTGAAATGTCCCGATGATGATGAAATGTAAATGTAAATCTAAGCGCTGCAGGTAAGAATGAATTGCTCGAACTCTTGGGATGTGAGAGGGGGTAAAGGGAACTTGTCGGAGAAGGGAGAAGATGAGGGGCTGGAATCGTAAGATGATGACGGCGGAGAGAAAATGTCCACAGGAGAGGGCGGGTTGTAAAGCTGATCCCAATTGACAAAGAGAGGGTCGTCGCTTGGAGGAGGAGGTGGAACTGTCACGTCGGACACATCTGGCATCGTGTATTCTGACAGTGACCACGGAGCCTGGTTGTAAGGCACGCTGGCGTATTGGGGTTTGGGATTAAATATCTCGACGTCGGTTCGATAGTGGTGGGGAGGGCTGTAATCCGACGTCGGACCGGTGAACCAGTTGGGAGCGTTATTCTGAGGGGGAGGAGCGGATGAAAGGAAATCCGTAAATGGATGAAAGATAAAGTTGGGGGAAATCTCCCAAAGCTTGGACAATTCGGAGTCTTCTAGGGCCCCCGCATCCACAGCTGGGAACAGCTGCTTTGGACTCGGGGTCCGGGGAATAATGTCCGGCGTGGTGGGTTTCAGCGGGAGCAGGGTATTAGTATCATCTGGGAAGAGGGTCTTATTCCATGCGAACGAGTGGTCATCGTATAGTGTGGGCGCATGCGGAATGCCATGAGTTGGAAATTGAAGTTTGGTAGATGGGGGTGATTTAGAGGGAGGTAAAATAGGTTCACAGGATGTGGGACACGTCAAATCCTGCGTGCTGTAATGGGGAGGGGGAGTTGCGCTTGACGAAGCACTGACGGTCTTTGAGTGATCTCGGGAGTAAGGTGTGTGTCGAGTGGACCTTTTCGGAGTCACGACCTTTCCTTCAGAAGCTCCTCGGCGAGACTTTGGATCATATCCATGAAGCCTCTTGCGATGACGAGTCAACGAGCCTGGATCGCAAGTAGTGAATTGGCAATCGGGGCAACATTGCGTCTTCTCTCCAGTACTGCGCGCACATAGAACTGCTAAGTCACAGTCTATGGGATTAGACGAAAAGTATTACTCACTGTGTTCGGATGTGAGTATCCACATTGGATTTCTGCAGATTCTTGTAGCTGCAATCCTCATAAGGGCAGCGAAACATCCTATAGTAATCAAATGAATAAAGTTAGACAATGCTGAGCGGGTGAAATGAGAATAACATACAGCGATTCCTTCCCTGTGTCATGTAATCGCATGTGACGGGGCAAGTCTGCCCTTCGACCAATGATTTTATTGCATAGTGGGCATGCGATAGGGCTCTTGTTGGTCTGTATTATGATCTCTAGTCATGCGGCTAGCCTAAGTAAAGATCAGTCCACTCACGGGAGAAAGTTTGGAAGGTACGGCCATGTATGATTTGGGTCTGGGTTGGGGCGGGACAGACAAGAGGAATCAGCAGGGATTGTTGGTGCAGAGTAGCAAAGGGGGTCGAGAACCCCCCGTCGAAGTGCCGCCATTTAAGCGAAACTTGCTCGTGGGTCAACACAGCTCGACGACGACGATTGCTTTCGAGTTTTTACCGCAAATGGGGGTCGAGTGGCTCAATTGGTTTTTGAGCCACCCGCAACGACAATTACGGAAATATATGGATTGGCTTGGATGATGGTCCCTTTTTTGCCTTACAAGGCAGTTCCTTAAGAGCCAAAGATTACTGCATTTAGGATGTCTGCTAGTTCGAGTGGCTCAGTGACCCGTCTAGCAGCTGAGGAGAAACTTACCGAGTTTTCAACTCTCTCAGCATTGACGGAAGCGCACTGCAAGGAATCACGTTGATCAACTTTAAACTTCAAACTTGGCGCGGGAGAAGCCTCCACTTTATACGTAATTTCTGTTTTTGGATTGCTACTCCCCGGGAATCAAGGGAAATTTAAACAAATGACAAGTCCTCCAGTTTTGTATTTTGTTTTGTAAGGGCAAAATCAAACAAATCAGACTTGCACCAAATACATATGCGCATCCTAAAACCACCCTCAGAAAAGCTCCACTAGATCGGCAAATGGATCCTTCCTTTGCACTTGACCGTCATTGGAAGACACTCCTTGTTGTTGTTGTCGCTGCTGCTGCTGTAAGGCTTGATGTGGATGCGGTTGACTCTGTGGTCGTTGGGGGACCATCGCATCGAAACTCCCCCTCATTCCAACTACACCGGGTGCGACGCCTCCACCACCACCAAAATAAGTGGGTAACGTAGCTGGCGCTTGTGGTGTACCCGGAAGCATAATTGACCCGGGCTGTGGTGGCGTCGCAGAGGGTGGCATCGTCGAATAAGGCCATGCCGCATTGTTGACAGCAGGAGCAATACCAGCGACAAAACCACTGGTAGGTATCGGAGACGCGTACGTGGGCTGTCCGGTATCTCCCCCCCTGCCCATCGCTGGTATTTGGGGGTAAGGGTTCGATGGCGCTTGTGACGGGCCAAAAAGTGATGCGAGCTCCTCCTGAGCCGAAGTGCTGGACGTTGGCTTGGGTGAATTGCTCTCGTCAAGATCGATCAGCGAGAGATCGTTTTTAGGACCTGCGGCGAGTTCTGCTGGAATAGGGTTCGAGGACGTTGCGTAGTCACCCTTCTTGAAAGCCTCATATCGATTCAGTACGGTGTTGATCTGGTCGTTGATTTGCAAGAATGTGTCTAGGATAGGGAGCTTAGAGAATTGATTGAATTTTGAAATCTGAGTAGACTCACCAAGCGACTCTGAGTCGTCTGTCTCCGCGTCTGATATCCACTTTTGTATCTTTGGGCGTGCGCTTGTGAGTATCGTCGCAACTTGCTGTCAGAGGGCGAACAAAGGTCATTAGCGATTATATGCCAATCCCCGATGGGGATCTGACCTCGTAGACATCTCCGGCAACAAACCTCTCCCCTTTCTCTGTGTCTGCATTGTCCAACATCTCATTCAGTAGAATCACTTTTTGCTCAAACTTGTTGAGATCGGTGAGAGCTTGAGAACGATAATCTGGTTTGGATTCTGGATTTGCGCCAGCAAGAGCCTTCATCAGTTCCTGTGCAGCCGCCAGATCTCGGGGTGTGCCACGTCGAATGAGTTCCTGGAGTTTTGCTGATTGGGCTTCCCGATCCTCGGACTCTAGTTCCTCCGCAGATTTCAAGTTCTGGAAAGTTAGAAGTTACTACAGAACCTCTGGACAAAAACATATCGAAGGCGCGCACTGAAGCAGATGCCAGCGATTGGGGCCGAGTCATTGAACGGAATCGATAACCCTTGAAGGTCAGCAAACGATGCATGTCCCTGATATTTCCCAGATCCTCCCGCCACCTAGATTCGGCGCAAATGCCCTCCTTCCAGTTGTTGATGAGCTCTAAAATGCGGGACATGACAGGATTGGGAAAAGGAGGTGGCCGCTCAGGAAAACGTCGGACGAGTTCATTGAGGAATTCCTTGGTCGATATTTGCAGGTGAAATGGATATCCGCATGATTGAATGAGGGTTTCTAGAAGAGAGAGTGCTAGGATGGCGACGTGTGGGTTGCGATGGTTTGCGAGACGAGCAATCAACATTGCTGCCTCGCGAGGACTTTTGTATGAGATAAACCAGGTTGCAATCAATGGGAGGACGACCTAGAGTTGATTTTATGTACATACTTGTTCGCCTTCTTGTTGTTGATGTATTCTGCCACCTCGAGATGAACAGCATAATTCGGCTCGTGCACTGAGGGATCGCAGGCACGAGTAATAAGAACTTCGATAGGAGAGATTTTCAACCAGCTAGTGGAACCCCCCAGCATATTTGAGAATCGTCGCTGACTGCTGCGAGATATCGGTGGTGTGTCGGATGGTTTCACGTGGCCGTTAAGGCCGGCTATGCTCGCCAGCGCATTTTCAGATATATTTATGGTGTACGAGTATTAGCTTTGAATCATTATAAACTATCACATCAAGGTCTTCAAGTTAAGTGGTTCGACCCTTCTCAATAAAAGTTCCATATCTCTGTCGTTGTAGTAGTTATGGCCACCCAAAGGCAAACAGGATTCGGGGTTTTTGATGGCATCCGCAATTTCGAAATTGGAGTACTCGGACTGCGAAGAGGCATAAACGTTCATGGTAGAAAGGCTTGTCGGCGAAATGATGGTATCCAAGGCGTTGTAGGGGTATCGTCGGTACTCCTAATACAAGGTGATCATTAACATCCGTGAATTCATGCACCCCCGTCCTTGTAGCATCTGACAGAATACTCCTTGATTGCCAATGATGGGTCAGTGGAAGATTGCCAGCCCTCGGACTTCCAAAGACGAGTTTGAGTGATTGGGAAGAGGGACTAGCGCGTGGTATTCGTTCTTCAAGGCCGTCCAGACACAGCAAGTAACACATTACGGCTCCCATACTGTGCCCGGTAAAGACTATTTCTCCGACGTCGTGCGATTCCAGTGCCATTGCTAATTTGTCATGAGCGTCTTTCCGGATTCCAGAAACATTCGCCAGAACCCCGAATGCACAAGCCGCCCGCTTCCGCTCGGATGGGGGGTCGACCAGGCATGGAAGTTGCCCATCGTTTGAAAGAAGGAAGATGTTCCGGAAATGCTCCACGTACTTCCAGACGCCTATCTCGGCCATTTCATTCTGAACAGACGGGTCCACAACGTCTGAAGGTTGGAGCTTATAAGGAGAGGTGTGTGCAAAGAGTTTTGCGGCCCAACGAAAGTTGTCTGTGGCTTCTGCCTGGTATACACGACTGGTGCTCTGGCAGGTGGGAATACCGCCGTTCAGCAAAGCTAATGCGGAGGTGAACATGATGCAGTTTCCTCATTGCTGTGGTCTGTGGTACTGACAGTACTCGTATACACCAACTACACGTGCCAGCCCTGGGACAACGTTCTGAAGTCCGAACAGTTACCCAGGGAGGACATTCCGGACCTCGAAAGTCCGCCAGTCCGCCAGTCCGCCGTCTGCCAGCCTGAGTCCGCCAGCTTTGTGTAGTTGTTGAATAGTCGCTGTAACATGCTCTCCCTCATGAAGTTCATCACAGAACATGCAAACGTACTTGGTGATGACCCACTTCGCAAGATAATCACATTTACAACATTTGCCGCCAAACTCAAGAACGAGATATTTCTTGCACAGCCTGCAGACCACCCACACTGTGGGGGTGACTAAGGTTGATTATCAATAGTATTTAAGTTGAATTGTATCTTTTGACCTGAGATAGGCTGAAACCTAGGTTGATTGATATCAACCTAAATACAAGGTGACTTATCAGCCTATTGAAATCACTATATGACAGGTTGATGGTCACCTCTGTCAAAGCCAAGCCACAAACCTGTGGGTTGAACAAAATGCAAAAACTTGGCCATGACTGCATTTTCTACAAGATAGTATTTAGTGCAAGTCAATAATCTGAGTTTAAGTGAATGAGAGCCCTTAAGAACCAGTAAGATAAGATGAAATTTCAGATAAGATAAGATATGAATATTGAAAAATAATGGAAGTCTTCATAATATCAGATTAGAGAACAATTTTTCATCCCATTTTATGTAACAGTTATAACCCATTATAATGCCTTATATTCACTTGTTAGGTAGGTTGAAATTGTTCAAATTCTGGTTGTTTTTCAACCTAAATTAATCAACCTAAGAAATGGCAAATTTCAACCTGGAAGGGTGATACTCAACCTGTAAAAGAGTTATACTTGCCCAATAATAGGTTGGTTTGCTGGATGATTTCCAACCTATTCTACCTTCATAGTGCCATTTGGCGAACCACCACTTATTCTACCACCATCCGTCATTATTTTTCTCAGTCGTGTCTGTGACTTCCCTCACCCTCTTGTTGTCGAACTCTGGGATTGTCTCAAAGACACAATTTGGCATGAAGGTGGTCCCACAACAGGCAACAACC
The DNA here is from genome assembly GCA_963555575.2 of Hygrocybe coccinea. NCBI lineage: Eukaryota > Fungi > Basidiomycota > Agaricomycetes > Agaricales > Hygrophoraceae > Hygrocybe > Hygrocybe coccinea. Next base: position 3,201,993 of record OY741994.1, on the reverse strand, counting down.
CACTGGTAGTCGAAGAAATGTTTCAAGTTCATGGCCATGACCTTGGCTTTCGTATGCACATTCTTTCAAAATAATGCTATGGTTGATACTAATAGTCACATATCAGCATCTCCTCGGAGCTTGTATCCACCTCAACACCACTGTATGAACACAGATTGTGATCAACGAAGGCTGGGCTTAAGTTTGAAGAAAACAGAGCCTCGCCAGGCTGTATTGTATACCCTTAGCCATGGTGCTCTCGCTGTGTGGAGTGTGCCTTTGTATTGTGAAGGTCAGTTTAAAATCCTTGTATGTGCCGACTACTGACAGTATATAACAGTGTGTCACATAACCTACCATTATGAATATTGCGTGAAAAATGGAACTCGTACATACTACGACAACATCGTGGATGTAATACAAGTAGGAACCCATCAGTTTGTTGAATGCAGCATAATAAACCTTTGGCGAATGGATATGAACATTGCATGGAAATCGGCGACGAATTGTGTGCGAACATATAATCAAGCACTTTCAAAGGGCAACAATGTGCCACAGGGTTGGAGTTTTAGCTTCGTGCTGAAGCCTGGACACGTCTACGATGCTTTCATTATTCTCTCGCTACTAGAAGACCATCAAGTTCGCCAGTCAACACTTGTTGTTCCTCACACTGGTGAACAGCGTGATCGATTCACTGCTGCAATGCAGGCATGGAATGCCCTGATCCGGCTTTACAGTCAACCTGAAATAAGACACTATTGCGACAAGTGTATCCATGTATTCAAGGGAACGGATGGAAGAGGCAAGCCCTTTTCGTGGTTTCTTGAATCACAACTTACCTTCACTTGCAGCCAATCAGATTGTTATGGCTGTCGTCATTGATGGTGTCAAAGTTGGACGTCCCTGTTGCAGTAGCCACAACTGCCATGTACCGCTTGCCAACAATCGCAGCCATTTTTGCCATCTCCATGACAGCCTCAACTTCATCTGTGCAATCGTCGGCTGCAGTTCTCCAGTACAAGTGGGGAAGAAGACATGTACAGACCCTAGTCACCAAGAAATCGAAAGAATTCACACCGAGCGTGGTCAAGCCTTCTTTCAGCTCAAGGAACGGCTTCAACGTGCTCAGGTAGCCCATCCAGAGGACAGTATCCTTCACAAAACCAACTTGATCCAGATATTTGATGATGAACGAGATCAGTTCTTCAACATTTATGACAACAACCTCGTCACTCCAAACACCAATCCTTCTCCAACTAATGCAAAGAAGGTTCGTGCTCAGTTTGGGAGGAAGAGAACACATAACGAACAGCTCATCGTGGCTCCCTGTGGCATGATTCTTGCTCGAGAAACTTTCTATGGTGCAGAGGTGGTTTCCACAGTGGTGGTAACTGCAAACTTTATTTGGATTTCAAGAAAGCTGAAAGGAGCACAGGAAATGATCAAACGAATGTTTCGGATCCATGGACACATGCCCACACATATCTTTTTCGACAACAATTGTTCTATGAAGAAGGTTGTCAAAGATGATCCTGCTTTTGCCAATGTCGCACTTCCTGTTGACGTCTTTCATTTTAAATGCAAACACTCAGAATGCGACACTTTTTGTCAGGAAAATTGCAATCCAGCACTGTTTCCTGAGCTTATTGGTATGGATGGGCAAGGGTGGTACTTTAACTCATCAGTTGCAAAGCAAAGCAATGTCTGGTTTGGAGGGTTTCTTGCAATCTGCTGTGAAATGCTACCAGATAAGTATGATTTTTTTCTAGATGAGATGATCTTGCAACGAATTGCCTCACGAAGGAGAAGTTGGCCAGGGAGGGGAAAGGTCCCAGTAACTGGCCTGCTCTCTGATATTGTATTATTCATTAGAACGAAAAACATGATGGCATTTTTACGAACAGAATGGCTACAGGAAAGACAAAACGAAATTGGTTGAAATGATAGTTATGTATGAAACACCTAATTCGACATCTCCGCAGTGCTAACACTCGAGGACCGTGTCACCCGCACTGGTCTCAAACCAGCCCCTGCGCGTCTGGAGGGAATCCTCAATAAGAACCTTGACCAGAGTCCTTCAGCGGAATGACCAGCCTCAAGTGCTTGATCTCTGATGGACTGGGGAGCCGACTGCCAGCGTTTTTTGTTCTCATAGAAGGTGGAACGGCGAAAGGGAACATTGAAGTGAGCATCAAACCTATTTTCGGCAACCACAAAACTTGACTCGACGACAAGCCCGATGGATCTCCTTCCTCCAGGATTATAGTTTCCAGCTTCATCACCATCCTGGCACCCTGAACCGCAAGGCAGACTTGCTGTCACGGCATGTTGACCACGACCGAGGCCTCAACGACAATAAAAATGTTGTTGCACTCCCCGATTCCCTATTCATGGCTTCCCTCGATACCACCACAATGAACCCTCAATGGCAAGAACAGTTCATCAAATATGGACTACAATTAGATGAACAGGCCAGCAAAGGATTGAAGGATCCTGACTCTCCTTGGAAATGCATGGGTGATGGTTTGATCTATCATAACGATCTGTTATACGTTCCAAAGGATGACCATCTACGAGGAGAAATCATACAGGAACATCACGATACTCCCTTATCCGGACATCCTGGGCAAGAAAATATGTTTAAAGCAATTGCACGACATTTCACTTGGCCGTCTCTTCGTGCTGATGTCAACAAATATGTCGCAGCATGCTTACCGTGTCAACAGAAGAAAATCCACTGAGGAAAAAAACCGGGGTTATTACATCCTCATACGATCCCCCCGTACCCATGGCATACTGCCACAATGGATCTAGTCGGCCCTTTGCCCGAGTTGCAAGGTTTCAACGCTATCCTAGTAGTGATGGATAAGCTGAAGAAACAATCAGTCCTCATCCCCACCACCACTATGTTGACCTCGGAAGGATCTGCACGTTTATACCGTGATCACATCTTCAAACGATTTGGATTACCTCACATCATCATCTCTGATCTTGGGACACAGTTTGTATCTGGTTTCACGAAAGAATTGAATTGTCTACTGGGAATCATTGGACATCCAACGACTGCATATCACCCACAAGCAGATGGACAAACCGAACGAGCCAATGCCGAAATCGAAACATACCTCCGTTTGTTCATCAACCAATGACAAGATGATTAGGCTGAGTGGTTGGCCCTAGCGGAGTTCGCCTTAGCCAATCATGAATCCTCATCCACTGGCATGTCCCCATTCTATGCAACAATGGGTTTCCATCCCTGGAAAGGAAAAGAGCCAGTCAAAGAAGAGATCGTCAATGAATCTGCCGCCTCTTTCGCAGATCGAATGAACCACATACAAGAGCAGGCAACCAACGCCTTGGCCGTTGCACAAGAGAAGATGAAAAAATTCTATGATAGGAAACATCGTCCCTCCCCAGAATACAATATCGGCGACAAGGTGTGGTTAGAATCTACGAATATCGATTCTCTCTGTCCATCCAAAAAGTTAGATGACAAACGATATGGCCCTTTTCCCATCATAAGGAAGATTGGACGGTCATCCTACGAGTTGAAACTTCCCTCTACATGGTCAAAAAAGTATCCTATCTTCAATGAGGTTCTTCTGTCCCCATATGTCCCACCTGCCTTCCCCCAGCAAGCTGTTGCATTGCCACATCCACCTGCAGAGATCGTCAATGGACAAGAAGAGTACGAGGTTGAAGAGGTTATTGATTCTGTTGTTCATCGAAATCGCCTGTTCTATCTTGTCCACTGGTTGGGTTATCCCCGTGAAGAGGACTCGTGGATACCTGCCTCAGAGACAAGAAACTGTAAGAAACTTGTCTCTGAATCCCATCGACTACATCCTCGTGCACCTACATCAGCTAATCTTCGCATCTCAATCATCCCTTGTCCCGTCGATGCTTCCCCATTACGCTCCCCGGCCACCGATGTCATCGTATCTGTTGAACCGAAAGTCATCGCTTCGTTCCTTTCACGTCAGGAGAATCACGACTTTCATTCATTCGCCTTCCCAACCTCAGTCCATCATCTGTGGTTATTCGAGCTTGGCGAAGTAAATGCGATCACCCATGTCATCACCATCGGTACACCGAGTACCCGTGGTCACCTCCGTGATGTCGCGGGTGGCCTCAGCAATCTTGCCTTCAATGATGGACGGCTACCTACATACGCATATCCAGTCATCATGATGCATCGTATGCGTACTCCTCTTCCTTCGGCCTTATTGTGGGACCGCTACGACATTTTACCTCCTCTTCGTTTCTGCGAGACTCTGCCCCGTCTCCTCTCCGATCACCCCGTCAACCCTTTCCTCCGCATCTTCTGATGTTCACTTGTCCACGATGACGTTAAACTATGATGTACAGAGTTGGGGGTTTGGAGACCTCCTTTCTGTTGTTGGCTACGATATAACTTATCCGCCAGATCTGTGACCCCCCGACACCGTCTGCCCCACGCAGCCTTGCTGGCCACCATGTATGGCACATGGTCCATCCCTGATATACCTTCTATTCCTTCTGTTTAATCCCCTTCCTCTCTCCGTTCTTGTTCGCGTGGACGCGAACCTTGTGGGGGGGGTATTGTTACCTTTTTCGCCCCTTTTCACCCTGCTTACTCATCGCTCAATTCCCACGACCACTTTCCCATGATCCTATTGGTTACCGTTCCTTCGATTCCAAGCTCTCGCGCTTTGACATCACCACATGTATGATCAATCACATGTCTGGTTATTGTCCAATCACATCGCGCTTACTCACCCAAGATAAGAGAGCTTAATGCTATTGGCTGGAGATAAGAGGGAGTTATGCCATTGGACGATAGAGTATTGCCTCCCCTCAAGTATGTTCCTTTATATATCATCACTGTAGGTACAATGTACTTTACGTTTAGTCTGGTTCATCCCACCGGATCATAATATATCCCTTCTCCCTCACCTTGCTCGAAGATCAGTTTGAGTCCGTTTGTTGTCGGAGACGTCCCGTAGATGACCTGTAACATCCACAAAGACTTGCATTCTGACATGTTTCATCACCTTCATGTACCAGTCCACTGGTTGGGAATATCCATACCTAGTCAACATCCCAGTCATCCAGTACCCTGCAGCCAAGAAGGGTTATATGAAGCACCCTTGTTTATCGTACTGCAGGAACTACGGTTGCTGGTGTATGATTACCAGTGTTCATTGCATTGACACCATCATGGTTCTTCCCCATTCAGTGATTCACCTTCTCTCCTGCCTCCAATGATGAAGCATCATGTTCACCTTTCCATCCTGATCCTGCATACACATACTCATAGTCGTATGCTGCTATTGGCCAGGCATCCACTGCCAATGCAAACCATCAGGAAGACGAACCAATCTCATCATTCCCAAACCAGGAACTCAGCCACATGACATCCACATGGCCGCCTCATGTTCACCATATGCCTGCTGATGCATCCACTCATAGATTGTTTCACCTCCTTACCATGAGGCAACCATGAGGCGCAGGGTCTGGACCCTTGATTGCTCCGAACCATTTCCTTGCAATCACTACTTGAAACACTGATGGACATGCTGTATCTGCAGGACAGCCTTATTGTTCTTGCATCTCTCTCAGTTTGTACATACAGACCCGGTAGTCTGTCTTTCATGGCATTTCCCTAACTCTTTTGTATTTAAACCTTCATCTTCGAACTGTTCCTCTTTTTCCCTTCCCTTTCCTTACGTTTAGCCTGGTTTTCTCTCCCTGGTTCGCTTTCCTAGCCTTCCTCCCTCCCCTGGACTGCTACTTGCTGTATAGTAGTGGTAGACCATGAATACACCATTCCTCTTGTGTTTCCTCTGGTCTGATCTCAACTTGATTTAGTTGGTTGTTGCTGGAGCCCGCTGATCTAGCGATCCATAACAATTGTGATGACTAGGAACATGTTGATTGTTGTCAGTGAAGGCATCTATTCATCACAATCAGCACATTTATCAATAACAAAGGTTGGTGAAAGAGCCTACCAATGGGTATGAAATGGAAACCATACTGATCTCCTGCCGGATGTGCAGGTTTTTTGAGGCTTGGGATGTCGCAAATGTGTTTGTCGTTGAGCAAAGATGATGTTACTAAGTATTTGTATTTGTTTACTGACTAAGACTGGCGGACGGCAGACTGGCAGACTTTCGAGGTCCGGAACTTTCTGTACCCAGGGCCGGGATCCAGTCAATCCAAACCTTTTATGGCAAATTCCCGCCCAGTAATTGTGACAAACCTCTGGCAAACATTCTGCGAAACACTGTACCAGCATTTGCCCAATCCTATTTTTAGATTTGAAATTTTATTTTTATTATTAATAATGCTACGGTATAATGGTATCTACAAAATTTTACTGGGTCGAGTGCGCTGGCTTACCTATTAGCACTGGCTTACCTATTAGCGCTGGCTTACCTATTAGTGCTGGTGCTAATCCCAGTCAGTCTTGGTGCTGGTGCTGCTGACACCAGTGTACTGGGCTAGTCAGGAGGCTGCTGTCGTCGTCGTGGCGAACTTGGTGTTGGCACACCCCGGTACTGGCGCTGGTGCCCTCACTGGTGCCCTCGCTGGTGCCTATGGTGGTGCCACTGGTAGTGTCATGCCTGTTCCAGAGTGGGTGTGTAGGTGGCTTGGGTACTGGCGCTGTCGCAGAGTGGTGCCGAGCTGGTGAAAGACAAGTGAACACCGAACAAACAAATGTAAAGTCCTGACTTAGCCTTTTTTTTTACTCGTGTCCGTATTAAGGCTCTTGAAGGTCACGTGAGGCTGGCCAACGTTGTGCCAGCGTTTGACCAGCAGTGGGCCAACATTTCGAACCAGCCCTAAGTCGTTGCTGGGTGTTACGATTTTTACCTCTTTGCCCCTGTCTTTTGCTTTGACAGCACGTGATACCCATTGACCTCTACATTCCCACGAAGATGTGCCAAGTCCCATGCTCTGATTGGACGATACCTTGTTACTGAACTCTTGGGTTGACCCCATATTCCCATTGGATGACTTGAAGATGCATAATCATTCATGCACAACCAGGAGCTGAAGGAACCTAAAGACGATACAATCCGAACCTGACCATTCCGTTCTTGTCACAACCCATGACCAGTGCGCATACCCGGAGACAAGAATACTCCATGACCCAACCACCGATCATACCTAGCAATCGGAATACTCTGGTTCTCTGCCAACCGATCATATGTCCACACCCATATGCTTATGACATTGTTATTGTTCTTTCACAATTCACCTACACGGTTCCTTGTGCCTGTCACAGATGAATGAATAGCCTTGTGCCTGATGACTGATCGACTTTCCTATTTCGAAGAAGACCGACACGTCATCCCGATCCTCATGGTTACCTTTGACGCCCAACTCATTGCCACGATTGTCATATGTTCTATTGGCATCTCCACCCTTGTGGGCATCTATATCTATGCAACCTATATTCGGATAACACAACCTCCCCACAATGACTCAGACATCGGATCCGTCATAGTTGCCAACAACTGATGACTCCTTTGACCTACCTTGGCTGACCATCTTGTTCTTCTTCATGTGTCACCTCCACATTCATTCGCTTTCTTCTCATCAGCTGACCGCCGGTGCTCAGCTAACAACCCGAACTCGCATGTATGACAAGTTCCCTTGATGCTCCACAAAGACTTGCATTCTGACATGTTTCATCACCTTTGTGTACCAGTCCACTGGTTGAGAATATCCACACCTAGTCGACATCCCAGTCATCCAGTACCCTGCAGCCAAGAAAGGTTATATGAAGCACCCTTGCTTATCGTACTGCAGGAACCACAGTTGCTGGTGTATGATTACCAGTGTTCACTGCATTGACCCCATCATGGTTCTTCCCCATTCAGTGATTCGCCTTCTCTCCTGCCTCCAATGATGAAGCATCATGTTCACCTTTCCATCCTGATCCCACATACACATACTCATAGTCATATGCTGCTATTGGCTAGGCATCCACTGCCAATGCAAACCATTAGGAAGACGAACCAATCTCATCATTTCCAAACTAGGAACTCAGCCACATGACATCCACATGGCTGCCTCATGTTCACCATATGCCTGCTGACACATCCACTCATGGATTGTTTCACCTCCTTACCATGAGGCATCCATGAGGTGCAGGGTCTGGACCCTTGATTGCTCCGAACCATTTCCTTGCAATCACTACTTGAAACACTGATGGACATGCTGTATCTGCAGGACAGCCTTATTGTTCTTGCATTTCTCTCGGTTTGTACATACAGACCCGGTAGTCTGTCTTTCATGGCAATTCCCTAACTCTTTTGTATTTTAACCTTCATCTTCGAACTGTTCCTCTTTTTCCCTTCCCTTTCCTCACGTTGTCATGACCCTAAATGACTTTAGGTGTAATGTCATGGTTTCATTAGTAGAGCACAGAGATAACCACTCATACCTAGTATACATAAGCACACCCCACATTCATTAACATTTATTCCATATTTTTCTATAACACGTATGCAAGTGAATAGGCATAGTAAAGTATACCCTTACTGCCTAGCATTAGCTTTGGATATTCTTTTATAGTGTTCCTACTTAGGCCCAGGCTTAACCACTTGGTGCTGGCATTTATAGACACTATCCACACTCATTTACATTTATTTCCTATTTTTCTATGATCTGTGTGCAAGGGAACAGGCATAACAAGGATATGTTGTGCACTATTATTGTTGGAAGGAAGATGACAAATCATGTTGGACTTTGTTGATTGTTGTGAGTCTTGTTGCCACTCAGCAGACCAAACAGATAAGGGGAGAAGAGATAAGATAGAGAGAGGGATAAGATAAGATAAGGAATTGGAATAGAGGACCAATTGTTTTGTACCTACATCCTAAATGGGGATAACATAGCAGGGTTATTTGAAATTGCAGCAGATCTGATGCTGATCTGTTCTAATGGAGTTAACACAGCCTTGGAGTACTCCCTCCATTGTTCCTCCTTACTCAGCCCCATTGTTGTCTAGTCCCCATTGTTCTCAGTCCCCCATTGTTCTCAAACAGTATATATAGAGCCCCAAATTGCCCAGTAGTCAGTAACACTTCTCTCCCCCCAATTTATACCTTCCCCTTAGTGTTCACCCTTCAGTCTTATAGTTAGTGTTATTAAGTTAGTGTTAGTAGTACTCAGTTATAGTAGCTAGTATCCTTATAACAGTTCACTATCAGTTTATCATTCTTGCTTATTGAGTCTGTGGGTCTATCTTTGATCACTCAATAGTTGCATATCAGTCTGTCAGTTTGCTTTGCTTAGTCAGCTATTTGGTTAGCTTGTCTTAGTCAGCACCCATATTTGGTAGTTCATATTTGTCTATCATCATTCTTGCTTGTTGAGTCTGTGGATCTATCTTTGATCACTCAATAAGTACACTGGTGTTTGATTGGTCATCCCGAATCAGCCATGTGACCTGAGAAGCTGAGGTGGGCCAGATCCAGCCATGCTTCCATACAAAAAAGGCAGCGTCTGTCTGATATCCAGGGTTTGCCACACGGAATCGACGTGAAAGTTCTATGTATATTTGATATAGATCAGGTCCATGGGAATAGGAATAGGCAAAAAAATCATTATTGCGCAATTTCAGTACTCTAGCCAGCTACACTAATTCTCCTCCTCAGCACTCAGCTCATCATCCTCTGTGTTAAAAGAAGTCAATAAGTGTAGAAGAGTAAAGGGAAATAGTAAAAGGGGATGTACTTGCCATTCTTTAGCCTGGTAGTGGAGAGGAAGACGATGTGGTTGAGAAGAAGTTGAACATGGCGAAGGTTCAAAATTGGGCTCGGAGTTGTGACGGAGTTTGAATATATCACCTTGTTTCGCAAAAGTCATTCCACAATTTTCGCTAAGTCCTTCTATGACATCAAATATACCTGGAATTGATGTTGAGCCAACATTGAGCTGTCGGTGATCGGTCCAGCCCAGGATTTGAGGCTGGGCCATGCTTGAATTTGATGAAAATTATATAAGTAAAGAAGTCGATCTGCGGTCACCATGAATACAATCTCATTTTCATGACATTCTTCGAACTGCCGAATTTAGATTGGGTTTGCAGCGGGATCAGAAATAAATCTCATCTATTTCAAGTGCTGCCTTTTTTAGGTTCCAGGGACGCTGTGAGCCAAACGGCGGTGTACATATCAGTTATCATTCTTGCTTGTTGAGTCTGTGGATCTATCTTTGATCACTCAATAGGTGCATTCTTAGTCTGCCAGTCCATTTTTTGTGCTTTGCTTAGTCAGCTATTCACTTAGCCTGCCTTAGTCAGCATCCATATTCAGTAGTATTAGGGTTAAGGTTACTTCTATTCAACAGAGTATTGAAAAGATATTAAAGTATATCCCTGAACTAGTAGCCAATGTGCATTTGAAGCTTCGGACTAAGTAGATAATTCAATATCCAGAAGATACTCTTGTTGCTTAGCTTCCTTACCAGTTCATTCAAGTCTGTCAGTAGTCATTAGTATAGTCCATTATCATTGCTAGTCTGTCATCATTGCTAGTTCATCTATAGTGATTGCTTATCATTTACTGCCCATTGCTCATTGCTTGCTTGCTCATTGCCCATTGCTTGCTTGCTTACTCAAAGTCTCAGTCCCATCTAAGGAGAGACCTCACTGTTCACTGCTCATTGTTCACTGCTCCTTGATTGCTTGCTCACTGTCTATTGTGTGCTTGCTCACTTAAAGTCTCAGTCCTATATCAGGAGAGACCTCACTGTTCATCTGTTCACTGTTCACTGCTCATTTGCTCACTACTTGCTTGCTCACTGTTCATCACTGCTTGCTTGCTCACTGTTCATTATAGCCTGCTCCCTGTTCATTATAGCTTGCTCCCTGTTCATTATAGCTTGCTCCCTGTTCATTATAGCTTGCTCACTGTTCATTGTTATTCTATCAATACTTGTATAAAGGTGTGTTCAACCTTGACAATAACTTTAACAAATTTAGTTTAGCCTCAGAACAACAAGGCCTCTGTCTGAAAAAAGTCAATTCCACAAGCCTTGGTGAAAACATTCATTCACACAACAACGTTTAGTCTGGTTTTCTCTCCCTGGTTCGCTTTCCTAGCCTTCTTCCCTCCCCCAGACTGCTACTTGCTGTATAGTAGTGGTAGACCATGAATACACTATTCCTCTTGTGTTTCCTCTGGTCTGATCTCAACTTGATTTAGTTGGTTGTTGCTGGAGCCCGCTGATCTAGCGATCCATAACACTGGGTAACAACGCTGGCCGGGTCATTTCCGAAAATGTTCGCTTCGACCCGATTCAAACGCTGTAACTCGGCTCAAATCCAGGTCATGCAACCCTTTTTGGGCAAATGGCTGTGACAGCCCTGAACCCGTTTGGCGGTGTAGGTTACGGCAGTGGAGAGGGTGGAAACCCAAATCAAGTGAAACGTGGACTTATCCGTCATGCGTCGGTTAATTATACCTGACTGAATCCCTCCATATTCAAACCCGCAGAAGCAACAGCATTGCCATCCACACTGGGTCAGCGACAACTGTTCGTCGGCGTGCACGACTACCACCCGAACTGACCGACATGATCATTGGCCTGCTTCACAATGATCAGGCGGCGCTCACGACGTGTGCTCTCGGCCCTCGTGTGTAAATCGTGGGTATCTGCAAGTCGAGACCATCTCTCCTGGCTTTTCTCGAACTTCACCATCAATCACTGGTCGGACTCGGTCGATTTTCTCTCATCTCCTTTGTGCACAATCACCACTGCAGTCCAGAGTCTCGTGGACAATTGCGTTCAACAACCTTCGCCAAGTCACTTCCAGACTCTCCAATATCACAGAGCTCACCCTCTATAGGTCGAGGCAATGTAGCGCACATTTTTTCTCTCCACCTGCATTTATGAAACATCTCAAGACCCTCACCCTCTCATACATCGAATTTGATACCCCTGACGCGTTGCTCTCACTCCTGCGCCATTGTCCACGATTGCAGAGCTTGTCTAGCTACTGTGTGGACTTTGGGTCCTGTATTCCCCAATCTCTCCCCAACAGTCAAGATACGGTCGTGCCGGAATTGAAAACGCTCCTGATATTCCAGTCCTACTACATCTTCGATTACGTATTGAGATGTTGGGACAGAACCAGCTCATCCCCGTCCCTTTCGACACTCGACATGGATTGTATGTCCGGTTTTGTACGGGAAATCCTGCCCCTTGTGGGAAGGCTGCTGGATGCCACGAGATCGAGCTTGCAGGATCTTTGACTTGCGCACTTAGCTCGCAATATTTGTGAGTGCCTCAGAAGTTATCGCTTCCTTCTTGGTGCTTAGCATCTTCTCTCTCGCTGCCTAGCATATGTCGATCGCGGCTTTGCAACTCGCACCCAATTACGGTTCTTGACCTTGGAGTTGAACAATTGGAGAAACATCTACCGCTTTGAGTAATTTATATTTCACGCCACTTGACATCTCCATACCTCAAAGAGATCACCGCATGGGTCGCTCTGTGTTCTGCCCCCACTGATCTTGATGCATGGTCTGAGCTGCGCTCCTTCCTGGAGAGCCCACAGTTTCCGCCCACGTTGCGAAGGCTAACCTTCCGGTTCCCTGTTTGTACTAAGCCCCGATGACATTGTGGACATCCAGCACTTACTCGCCAAGACGTTTCCACTATGCTCAGAGCGTGGAATTTTGTATGTTGATAGAGAACCTCGTTATTGACGCAAATAATACAAAAAGCACATTATGTAGGGCTTTTTGTAGCGTGGTGATTTATTTCCACAACAAATTAACTAAGTTTAGTACTGCTTTCTGTGTTCTCTGGCAAAGCCAAACTTGTGCACATTCATGTCATATGTGGTGTACACATTTCTCCAAGAACCTCCAACCGAAGATCCACTTACAATACCGTCGGTGTGATGCGGGGGGAGGGAAGGGACAGAGACTAACTTGGATGAAGGGGTGTCTTGTGTCATCAGCGTTGTCACGACTGCAGTCTGACTGAGTCATGCGCTGACTTGAGTCGTGCTGGCGAAATTAGTCCGACTCAGTCAGAATCAGTCAAGGGTCTGTGAGAAACTGCCAAACGAAGTAATTCATCGCTCGCAATGTGCACTTGGCATACATATCTAGTCTACGGGGTACATTAACATAGGTTTTATTGTACAATGTCAAGGGAATGGATAGGGAGCCTGATTGTCAAAGAGTCCGATTAAATTGAGAACCGATATGCAAAAATTAGGCCGATGTGCTAGTGCTTGCCATTGGAACATCTGTGTCTGCCTCGCAAGTGCTCTCTTGACCTGAGCACAAGATCTCGTAAGCTTCCATCTCTTTATCCAAGTTCTTGATACCACCCTGCCAAAAATAGTCCATGTTATTGGACGGTGAATCTCGGCCAGTGGGGTAGATGAAGAGGGACTTCAGAGTAATTGCAGTCTTCGGAACACTGCCAGTAGTGGATCGTTGTGATGGAGTAGGCTCTGGTAATGCAGCTTGAATGGCATGTAATGGGAGTCAAATTGTGAGAAGTGGAGGGGGAAGTTCGTTGTCATCCGTATCTGTGTCACTGTTGAGATCAGCGGCAGCTTCTTCAATAAGCTGCTCCGCTAGCTGATCAAAATCTAGGATGTCGTCGGTGTCAAAATCAGCAGCGCCTGTCCTACCATGCTCTGCATCAGCATCTGTAGGTGCTTCGAAATTCCGGTGCCCACGATGGCGGACCAAGCCAGCCTCAATATGTGAGCGTTTGATGTCCATACCGACGATGGTGGTTTTGCGAACCTTATCTACCCCCAGTTTACTACGAATTGCTGTATGTACAAGTCCCATGTGGCTGAAGGCTCTCTCGCAGCCTGCTGAGTTTGCTATGACACTGAGAATATGCAATGCTAATTTGACAAGGCGATTGCGACCCTGTTCTTGATGGGTATTGATGCCCTCCCAAACCTCAATTGGATCCACCTCGTGACCCTATCGTACTATTTGAGTCGACGTTATGATGGTGAATGTGTATAAAGACTTGCCTTCTCCTTTGCCATTATCTTCCATTCTTCTAGAGACATAAACTCGGGGCTGAACTCTTCACGTTCATTGTAGTAATCCATGAAGGCAGCTTGGAAGTTTGAATCAACGGGTTCCTTGAAGACTCGAAGGTGAAGACGCTTTAACATATTACATAAACCAATGGGCGTAAGTGCTGGGTTTGCTCGTGAAAGACACCTCCCACGAAGAAATGGGTTAAGAACAATGGCGGCAATGAAAGGATCTTGATCTGCAGCAGCCCAACGCTTCTCGAGGCTCATTAGAACCCTGTCTTGGACTTCAGCATCAAGATCTGGGTCTGAATAGATCCGATAAAGGTTTCCAAGAGTTGTGAGGACATGATCGAGGCGAGTGTTCGACGCCTGTGTGATATTTGCTGCAACTGCGAGGGGTTGGAGATGGCTACATGTTCTTTGAGGTCATTAGCATCAACACAGTGATACAGTCATTATTGCTTACTTTTTCACCCATCTCCAGAACTGTGGATCCTCGACGATAGCCTGGATATCACGGGCTTTTTGCTGTACATCGGCCTTCGGGCCAGCACATTCAATCATCTGTTGACCATACTTCATCCAACTTGCCTTCATGGCAGCTTCGACCTCAAGAAGTCGGCGGAGTGAAAGGTAATGTGCCGTCCATCGAGTAATGACTGGAAGGATGAGGGATAAGATCTTGTTGAAAGTTTGCAGCTGTTCTCGGCGAAAAATGCCCAAAGCGCGGCTATGATTGTTCATCCATTTGATCACTAGCAGCGCATTCGGCACACATGTGAGAAAATCAGTTCGAAGACCTAGATAATCGCCAACAATCAAATTGATCTGATGGGCCCAGCAGACAAGAATTATCAGCCATGGCATCAGCACGAGTAACAGCCTTCGCATTTTCCGTTCATCACCACCATTGTCTGAACATAGGGCAATTATAAGAAGGCCAAACATGTCCTGGCTCCATTGAATGTCCTCGGTGACCATCTTCAACAGAGCCTCACCACTCTTGCCCTCTGCCGAAACATCATGTGTACGCATCAAGTAGGGCTGCGATTGATCCAAATCAGTGTAAAGGTGGCAAGTAGAATGCTCTCCAACAGACCTCCGAGGCAACTGATACCATCGAAGCTACGATTGACTGCTTCGCTTTATTCTTCCAGCCGTCTGTCGTGAAAGTGGCTAGCCTCCCCCGCAGCTTCAGTTTTAACAAGCCTTCGACCTTCGCGGCCTCTCGATCGAGGATTGGACCAGACAAAGTTCGTCGATCTGGGACGATCGCACCCGGTATCCATTTCTGGACAAATTGGTGCATCTGTGGGTTATTTGCAGAGTTCCACGAGGCACGAATTGCAATCAGAAGCTTGCACATGTCTTCACCGAACTCTGACTGCATGGCTAGGGTCCATGGCAGTCTACTGGAAAGGGGTGAGTCTTCGAAGATGCTTGCCGTGCGCTTGCGTTTAGGTGCTGGTTCAAAATTTAATGGTGTAGGTAGTAGTAGAGGGCTCGGAAATGGTGATGGTGTAGTCAAAATGGACAATGCACTAGGCCATGCAGCTGAAGTGGCTGCAGGAGGCTGTAACGAGTGAGACCAGCTCGCTGAATGCAAAAGACGCCGGGGTGGTTGGAGTGTGGACTCATCGGTAGCAGCTTCAGCTCTCGCAGCCTGGGCACGAGCTCTAGTTGCTGGATCAACATAGGCACATTTGCAAAGGTGCGGCACCATGTTCTGCTTTGGTTTTCCTGCCATTGGCGGGCAGTTAATTCGGGCTTCGTCTTCAATTACATTTGTCTCGTAACACTTCAAATTACAAGACGTACCTTGTGCTTCAATCTCGGCAGGTGTTCGGCCTTGAATCATACTGATGGCAACTGCAACGGTTTCGGCGTCTCGAATGAAGCTGCGGTGGTACGCCAAGCATTGGTTACACCATGCATTCTTGTTTGAGTTGTTGTTCCGATAAAGCGACCCATCTGTGAAAAAGTGCTCCCATGACCAGTGGCTCATGTCTAAGGGATAAGGGGAAGAAGAAACGGGGGGAAAACATCAAAAACGATGTTGATATATTCAATGTACACGACTGGTATGCGAGGATAAGTTTGGAGCACCTCAGCGGACTAAATCTATTTGGCCACTTGCTTGGGCGTTTGATTACGTTTCAGCATGACTTTGACTTTCAATGCTCAGCTTTGACTTTCATTGTTCGGCTTTGACTTTCAATGCTCAGCTTCGACTTTCGTTGTTCGGCTTTGACTTTCAATGTATGGCTCTGACTTTCGTTGCAATGCTTGGGTCTTGCTTTTCACATAACTTTTGTGTTGGACTCTAGGTATCACAATAACGATCATAACGAGTACACGAACATCTACGAGGACAAAATGACACCTAAGATGAAGACGAAGGCGACAAGGAAGACCGGAGGGGTGGTGCGCCCACCCGCCAACTACAGGTACATCAACCATTCTATCTCCCGCCCACCAGCTACCTTGTTTACATGGGCGCACGCGATTCAACAAGCCCTTCAACACACGCGCTCGATGCGCCCTTTTCGCTAACGGCCCGCGTCCCGGAGCTCCACGCACCCCCTTGACACCCCACACAAGCCGTTCCGCAGTCCCAAAAGTTATGCCACGTCACGACACCCTCAGCCGCCGTTTTTCGCGTAACCCAGTTTCTTAACCCACCCACTTGGCCCCATAGGTCCTCGCACTGCATACCAAGAGCCCCCGTCCACTCGCATCGCCTCAAAAGGGCCATTACAGGCCTCTACGGACACCCAGCGCGACCACCGCGTCACCGTTAGTCAACCCCCGATTTTTCCTTATTCCCCCCCACAGATACACTAGCCCAACCCCCTGCGACGCCGCCCCACGTCTGAAAGCACCACGCGAGCCACCCTCGCCATTTTAGAGCCCCCGCGTTTCACCACGTCACCAAAAGTTTGACCCCCGTTTTTGCATAACAGAACCCCCCAGTCCATCCAACCAACCCCGCTAACCCACGTTCAACGCACCAGGAGCCCCCGTCTACACGCGCTGCCCTAAACGAACGTACACCGGCCTTTATGGCCATCCCACGGACCCGCCGCGTCATCATTAGCCGACCCCGGCTTTTCACCACCCACCCACGCGAACGCACTCGCCCAGCTCCCCACGTCCTCGTCCCGCGCTGCAAAGCACCAAGCACCCATGCGCCTTGTGCCTCCGAGGTGAACTACTGGGATCACATTGGCGACCAGGGCAACGAGGACAGCCAGAACGACCAGGGTATGACGGCGACAACCACACCAGATGGAGCCCAACGACATCAACGGCGTGAATGCCAACGCTGTGTGGGTGACAACAACGATGGCGGTGGCCCCGGGCGACGAAGTTGAGAACGATGAGCCAGAACCACTTCGCTGCTCGTTTCCTGCCCTCAAACCCACCCTGCCCCACGCGACCACAGACAAGGGACGTCAATTGACGCGTGCCGGGTATTCGTGAGGTACAGTATGTACACATTGGCACGGGTGTGGGTACGAGTTCAGGAGCTGAAACCGTTACTGACGTGAAATGTGAGAACTGAGGTTGCCCGTGTCAAATACCATCCCCAGCGGCAAACTGGATGCTGACCGTCACCTGTGCCAGATTGCAGTTGTTGGTTGGACAAGCATGAATCATTCACGAAATTACAGGAGTAATACATGCATGTATAATCAGATCAATTGAGAAGCAATTCGAAGAGCCTCGATCCAAATAAGTCGACGTGAGTTCATGTCTTGATGATGAATGAAGGATAGGACACTAAGCCGTGTGTCTAACATTTGGATCTGTTCTGGGGCGAAAGGGCAACGAGCATCGGGAACATCAACATGGGATAATTGGTTAGGCTGATTGGTGACGAATGGATCAGTTGGATCACCGTCTTGAGGGTTGAAATTATCATGGTGGTTTCGGATGCGTTGATTGTCAATGTCATCCCAATCAATTCCATATCCTGAGTAGTCGCTGTCTCCCTCCTCTGCATCGTCATCAACAAAGACACCACGAACGCCATTTGTGATCATTCCATGAACAAACATCACATTAGGTGTCTGATGTCGCTCCCCACGACGAGACAGAGTGTGATGGTTCCATGTTTCAGCCCAAATCTCTGCATCCCTGTTGATTAGCGGCAGAAAGAGGTGGTGAATCAGCCATATGTGAGCATCGCAGTCGACATTCAGGTGGTCGTGTGCCTCTAATTCTCTGAAAAAATCTTTCCACTTTCGGCCAAATCCTTTGGTTACATCCACCCAGAGGCGTTCGATGCGGATATTATGCACGCTCCTACATGAAAAAGTCAACAGAAATCAATATAACAACGGTCTGGTACCTTACCGACCCCAAATATATGAGCCTCTCTCAACTCCTCTCACATTTTCCATACGACCAGCCACCAGAAGATTTTCTGTGCCGTGATCTCCCCTCATTCGACTAGGATATCCATAAATGCTGGTAATGTCTTCAAAGAGTTCCAGAACGGTTGCTGCCCGATTATTGTTGCTAGCACGGATGCCAACAACAAGGCATGAATAACCATCAATAAATCCATGTATCACAATTTTCCATCGGATTAAGCCTGCAAGAATGGAGAGTTCAGTAGTGGTTAGAAAGCTGTTATTGTGGTCATCATACCATGCTGACCATCGTGATGCCAAAGTGAATTGGGCCCTGGGACTGAGTATACCCTTCGTTGAATACGTCTTGGACCAAAGGAATTTGCTGTTGGCCCCACTACACGGAGGTATGATGCTTCAATCCGACTCCGAGGAACACGTTCTCCCAACTGGAGAAGGTATCCATCAATCATTCGTCTGCCAAAACTTGGAAATTGCTGGTATATGCTGAATATGACTTCGTCCAATTCCGGGTCGGTGAGGTGTGACAAGCTACTGGAAGATCCAGCAGAGTAGATTCGAGTTGTGGTCCCATCCTGTTGCTGCTCTTCAATGTAGACTGGAGGACCAGGATTTGCTAAGCCATATTGTAGTTGCCGTCGTCGTATTGTGCGCGGATGACAATCATAAAAGGTTGCAATCTCCCGAAGCATTGTTCGTCCAGCTGACAACACAGCCAGTTCTTCGCGACCAATCTGAACTGAGGGTCGGCCAGCAGATCCACTAGAGGACCGCATACCAAGGAGAGGTGGTATCGCATCAGGAATGTCTGACGAAGTATTGACAGCAGCATCAAGTGAAGTAATCATCTCATTGACACTGCTAGTAATGATATTCCGTTCAGAAAGAGGTATGTTTATAGCATGCTATGATTTTGCAAGCAAATTGGTGATTGGCGGTACCAGGATCAAACGTACTCAGCTCACCTGGCTGGAATCACTGAGAAATTGTAAACATAATTTCTTGTGGTCCTCAAGTCGGGCAGCATCTCCAAGCTGAGTGCGTAATGCATTATGAACCGTCTGACCTAGTGTTGTAAAGGCAGCATATACATTTTGGACAGGAATAGGTGTATCATGATTCGACATAGGCAAAGCTTCTTACATCACGCGTTCAGCCTGCCACGTCTCATTCTTCAACGATGCCTTCCAATGTAACTTCGTGCCGCAACTGTGCATGCACTGCATATTGGGAAGTTGCAGTGAGTGTCCAGCTATCACATTCGCATCCTCTGATATCAACTTTCTTGTGAAAGAACAATGAGTGTGCGTGTCGATGCAGTCTTGCTGATCATGGACCTATTCCCTTGCCACCTCGCCGCTGTAATGATGGATCCAATTTCCGCTCGGTGTGTATTACTGTGACATCCATCATTCAGATTACTCATCCCACTCAGACAACCCAGCTTGTTGATCCTCGCTCTTTATGTCACTGTGGTGATCCGTACTATTTTCATCATGAAATCGATGTTACGGCCCCTCAATCTCACACCGTTTACTCTCTTTCAAATATGGCCCCTCCAACCAACAATGTGTCATCCCAGATCTCTCATTGGGTACCACCCTCTGCACCAATAGCTGGTACTGTTAATGATCGACGACGAGCTGGTTTTGCTGTTGGAGTAACGGTTCCTCCTTTTGCTGCTTTTCCTACCATTTCTCGGCCAATGTCCAACACTCCTTCAAACACACAAACTCATGGCCAATGTAGTCACAAAACTGCGGCCACCTCATCAAAATCCCGAAGCACGACACGACGATCATATAAATACAAAGTTGTGATTCATGCAGAACCAGTATGATACACTCTCTTTATCGGTTCCACTTGACTCAGCATTGCATTCTAGATGTATGGCTCTATTGAAACGGAGAGCGGTGCCTTGTTCTCGAACCTGCGTGCTCCGAGTCCCCAAAAGATAGAGTCTTTTGTTGAACAATTCCACTCTCTTGGCCTTGCTTTTGATCTGGATGTATCTGCATTTCCGGGTGACCTGGCTGCACCTGACATTGATCATGCTCTCAGGAATCATTTTCATGAGAAGAGTCTCGCATTTTCATCTACCCGGATTATAACCCAACAGGCAGGTACCGCATCGCAATGGACATTCCTTGTTACTGGGAAAAAACAACGAACGGCACACCTGGGGGCACTTTTGAAAGTGGCGAGTTCACCGCCTGCAAATGCAATGACCCATTCCCAGCTTCAGACTGAAGGCGGGAAGTTTCCTTCTCTTCCAGCACCTCAAAACTAGCACCGCCTGATATTCATAGGTATTTCTTCAAGCTCCACAGTTTGTAAATTTCTACTAATTTTGATTTGTAGTTCCCATTGCCGACATTGTAGTCGGACCATATCAAAGCAATGGAATTCACTACTGCCTGGCTGAACGAGCATGGGATTGCCACTTGTCGACTGCCATTGATGAAGAAAGTGCTGTCCCAGTCTGTTATGAATTATGCTCGCCGACAACGACTTCGACACATGCCGTATCTTCATTTCACCCCGTTGCTTCTACATCTTCTTCAATGTCTCTGTCTTTCAGTCGCACACAAGACTCATCCCACTCCATAGCTTCAGCATTGACTGGGCCTGCATCGTCTTCACTCTCCAGGAGGGACGTGTATGATGTGGATGCTGAAATGGTACGTAATAAATGGTTACTCTAACAGATATCACCTGAATACATGAATCTTTTTAGGAATCCATGTATTGGGAGCCGAACACTCCATTAATCTCCCGCCAACCAGCAACCCTCCTTGATGCTATAAACATGGCTTCCGTCCCCTCTGGACAATCACCGTCTGATTCGACGAACTCTGCATCCTCACCAAGTACAACTCCAACAACACCATTATCTGATACTCGGAGTCTTATTGCTGAGCAGCAAGAATGTGTTGATGCATTTATGGACTGGCAGTGTAACATTTTCCGGCTGCTTGACACCTCGAAACCTCAGCTTTCGGTGATGGCACCTGATCCTGTCAATGCTGCTAAAGGGATCCTTGCCAATCTTATAGCACTTGTATCTGAATCCTCAGTTACTGGTGTACCTGCTGGAGTGGAAGTGAATAATTTTACCATTGAAAGCTTAATGGGTGGTCGGGGGAACTTTATGATGTGCGTTACATAACTTTTATAATTCCTGGTACTCAGAGATTCTTAGTGGGAATGGAGTGGGCGACAGCACCATCCGGTCGACATGGGCAGCTCTAATCAAGCTTGTCATTGAAGAATCTGGCCATTGGATTGCAATTGGCGACCAAATTTTTACTCCCCTTGTCACATCTCTTACACCAAGCTCACGGGATCTTATTGACTTCAAAGTGTATGGTTTGGTTATGCGTTTGACTCTTCTTTGGGGCCAAGAGTTTCTCCCCTTCTCGCCCATTCTCCTCTTATTCTTACTGTTACGGTACCGTCCTTCCTTTACTTTTATTCTTTTCTTTCTTTTCCTTTTCTTTCCTCTTCATCATCTGTATTATCACATATGGCCATTCCCTTCCGCTTAGTCGTCTTATACGACTCATCCATGCCTTTTTCCTCCGCTTAATCATTCCTATTATGCTATATGCACTGCCCTCCTTTCCATATATGTTTCCTTCTTCATTCCGAGGCGCATAGCCTCTCTTTACTCCATTTGTTCTTTCCTTTGTCTACTAGTACACAGCCTCTTCCTCTACTCGCATATATATAGCCTGTAGTTTACCGCATGTACTTTAGACTCTAAAATTCGTACAAACCTGCTTTACAACTCCAAAGTAACGCCTTCGATTGTTAAGCTTATAAATTCTTATTCCGCTTGTGAAGTAAAAGCTTCGCTTAACCTCGTCGCATTACACTTACTCAAAGGATACGACATGGCTATCTTGCCAAGTTTCATCAAATCCATTGCACCCGAGGTCAGCAATCGACTAGAAACCTGGCCCCCATGTTTTATCGTTGATTCTATGGGTCAACGTTGCCTTGATATCGTTGCCGGACGTGATCCGATGAATTTGGTCATCGACATAGAACCGAACTTTCAAGTATTACCTCTGTTGCATGTTCATTTGTTTACCGCTGCTGAATGCAACTCTATTGTAGCCCATGCAGGTGCGACGACTTAGCTCTGAGGCAATCAAAGAGATGACGCCAAGGATCACTTCAAATTCCCTTTTCGGCTGCCAGCATGCTCGAAATGAGCCTGATCATGTAATATTCAAGGCACTTCGTACAGGATTCCACTGTTTAATACAAGACGATGTAACACTCAGTAATGTATGTCTCTAATTCTCAACTTGGGTTCAAACAATATCTCACGCCAGATCTCACTGTTTGCTAGTCATTTGGGGATTCCACCGAAAAAATCATTCGTGGCATGTGTGCGGGTCGACACCTCATCTCACATCTTCAAATCCTGGCACTTCTTAACCCAAGACATGTTCCGCTGGCTGGACTGACTGGACGTCTCGGTTATGATTCATCCTTGAATTATCGCATGCTAGCGGATCGTTGGATGCTACACTTTTCACGGTACACTGAAGGAACTGGCCATCCTCGAAATGATTCGTCTAATGCCACCAACCAAGCTTCTATCAATAACGTCATTGATGATCCTGTGTTTCGTGCTCGATTATTCCTCAAAAGTGTTTGTGCTATGGATTATCTTCCTGTGGACCCTTCCATTATGATTGACGTATGTTTTTTTCGAAGCTAAGATACTGGTTACTGATGTTGTTGTCCTAGGTCAATTTTGTGACCGCATTCTCAGCAGGCCAAACTTGGACATCCACCGTTGTAAGAGAATGCATTCTGTCTTGCAATTGGTCTGATATAGTGTGTATAACAGGGGATGAACATCCATGCTTGCTTTTCTACAATTGATGTATTGCTAAATTCTCAAACGGCCAGTATCATAAATGAAGAAATACCTCATGACTTGACCACGACGACACCTTTTGATCAGTGGATCCATTCTGTTATTAACAACACTGATTCTTACAATACAGCATAAGTGAAGTGCCGACTTGATCTGTGACGCATGATGAACGACGCTGCTAATTTTAGTTTTTTACTTGTAGGAACGTGATCGATTTTTTCAACCACTCTTTGCACCTGCGTTGCACACATGTGCTGACAAGATCCCTGCATTCCCTGAACCATATTTCAAGTTGATGAAATTCTCCTCGCATTCTGCTCTTTTTGGACGTTTTCCGCACTGATGCCCGACTGCTCACTCATCCAAATTGCACCGTAACGAAATTCTCCCTGCACTTCCCTTTCAAGATGTCATCCAGACCGATGCCCAACTGCTCACTCTTCCAAATTGCACTGTAATGGAATTCTCCTCGCATTTCCCCCCTTTCCAGATGTCTTCTGCACTTGCCCGACTGCTCATTCTTCCAAATTGCACTGTAACGAAATTCTCCTCACCCATTCTGGACATCTTCATCACTGACATCCACCTGCTTCTCGCACAGTAACAAAATTCTCCTCGCATTTTCCCTGTTCTGGTCATTTTCCACATGATGCCGAACTGCCCACTCTCCCAAATTGCACTGTAATGAGATTCTCCTCGCATTTTCCCTGTTTCTGAACGACTGCTCACTCTTCGAAATTGCACTGTATCAAATTCTCTTCGCATTTCCCCCTTTCTCGTTGTCTTATGCACTGATGTCCAACCGTGACTGCTCGCATTTCCACATTGACAAGATACCACTGAATACTAGTTGAACAAGCTTCTGCCATCGCACTCACTGTACTTCTCTAAACACTCACGTTGTGTTAATATCAAGTGATTTTCATGTTACGCATATGGATTGTTGCCTCGTAAAATGATCAAAGCAATGCCGTAGAGTGTCTGGATTGGTATCAGTGCGTTAATGAATGTGGGTTGGTTATGAAATATCATACACACTGTGGTGTGCCACTGCCTTTTTTTTTGACTGCGTAGCATGCGACCAGTATGTCCGAACCTCCTCAAACGGGACTCTCGTCATTGGAGCCGACCCGGAGGTGTACAAGTTTGGAGACCGTCAGAATCTCATAATCACGAGTCTACCACGGTATTTTTTGCAGGTTACCCATGTGGGTCAAGAGATTTTATTCAGGTTGCGGGTACGACGTGGACCTGCCACATTGTACTCATGACCTGATGGTGTTGGGCACACTGCCATCTTCTCAGTTACCTCACGGTTGCAGCGCCGACGTCAATTGACATCGCGATGCGTATCCGCAAGGTGCATTGGGAAGGGCTAGCCATGATGTTGGCATCGGTGGGGCTTTGTGGGCGTGGGCATGGGTATGGGCAAGGGTGGAGCGAGCTGGGTGGAAAGGGCGGCCACTCACCTGGCTGCCTGCTACCATTCTCGCCCATTGTTTCTGTCATTGTCAGCCCGCATCACCTGTCATCGTCCTTTTCTTTAAATTTGTCCTCGGCGCTGGGTTGTCATCACTGTTATCTGATTCGTGTTCTTCCCTTCAGTGGTTATCGTCATCTGTTATCAATTTCTGTCGTCATCGTGTGCCATTACTAGTGGAAAAAAACTTATTTGATGCAGCAGGGGTGGGTACACCACTCCCTGCTGCACATCTCCTCATCTCCTACGTTCATCGTTGTTGCGTTTGGGTGTTGCTGTTCTGTTGCCACATGTAGTCTGTGCCAGTATAATAAATAAAGACCCTGAAATTGCTAAATATCATTGCGACTTTTGACTGGGGTCGAGAGGTCAAGTTGGACTAACCACGAACATTGGCCAAAAAAACGTCTCCAAAAACCAAAGCAAATAGAAAAGTCGAAAGTCAAGGTGAGCCCCAAAGCGAAAGTCTCAGATAGGGCCGAAAGTCAAAAGTCAAAAGTGAAAGTCACCTCCGGGAAGGCCGAAAGCCGAAGATGATGGCAAAAGCCTAAAAGAAAAACCAATTGTTTTTTGTCCGCTGACGCCCTTCATAGATAAGTCGTGGTGGACAGCTTATCCCAAAAAGGCTTGACTTTCCCGCTGACTTTGACTAAGTCAGTCAGCCTTGCGTGACTGGCCTGACTTGACTACAGTGACTTGGGGTCAGACCGACTTGTACAACACTGTGTGTCATTGCTTTCACGATGCGCCTCTGTGGGTAGGCGATGAAGAGAGAGAGGGATGAGAGAGAGGACGTACCACTCGTCGTGTGAACGAGCACAGACCACACTCGCTTCTATTCGAACCATAACTCTGCGCACATCAATGGTACTATAATGCCCAATTGGTCTGAAATCTCCCAGGGAGTCTGAAATTTGATTTCTACATTTTATCTACTTGCTCAATCCCCCCGGAGTTTTACGGGATCTAATTGACTAGTAGTAACGGATGTATGTATAATTTCACTAAGGAATACAAGCTGTGGAAGCAGTCGAGAAACAGTAGCCGGAATGATCAAACAGTGATACAAATGTAAATGTCTTCTTCACCATCTCAAAATCCACTCCCAAAGCCTGAAAATTTTTGACAGGACACCTACACTAGACCAAACTACAGGACCATGCTCTCTTCAGGTCTCCGGGGTGGTGTACCCATGTTCGAGAGCGATGAAGGGACATTGTCAATTTCGTCACACTTTGTCACGGTAAAATTGAATGTCCGCCCGCCACCTCAACGGCAAGTGGCTCGAGATGCTGAGGCTCGAGAAATCATTGAATTGGAGTATATATAACTATGTAGAAAGTAAGGTAGGACCTATAGGATGAAATATATGTACTCTCTACTGATAATTGGGATGAAATGAGTCGTAGAATTGGGTATAGTGCTGGCAGGCTGAGAAGGTGGATGTTCGTTCGAAAGTGGGCACGAAGGTGGATAGGAAGGTGGATAGTGTGTGCTGTAATGATTCTGAAGCATGTCTGTGGGGTAGAAACCGATGCTTCGGTCTCATCACTGGTGCGCCCTAGCATGCAGTGATAAACGTGTCCACGTGGACACTACTATTTCTGGGCGCAGCTTGAATTTCGATGTGTTTTGTCACGCTGTCTCTCCTCGCTCTCGAACATGGGTACACCACCCCGGAGACCTGAAGAGAGCATGGTCCTGTAGTTTGGTCTAGTGTAGGTGTCCTGTCAAAAATTTTCAGGCTTTGGGAGTGGATTTTGAGATGGTGAAGAAGACATTTACATTTGTATCACTGTTTGATCATTCCGGCTACTGTTTCTCGACTGCTTCCACAGCTTGTATTCCTTAGTGAAATTATACATACATCCGTTACTACTAGTCAATTAGATCCCGTAAAACTCCGGGGGGATTGAGCAAGTAGATAAAATGTAGAAATCAAATTTCAGACTCCCTGGGAGATTTCAGACCAATTGGGCATTATAGTATTGATCATCTTCTTGGTCTCGTCCTTTCTAATGTCTCGAACAATACAGGTGACTTTCAACTCCGCATGCCATCAGATCAGGCACATTAATACTGAATGTATACTTATATATCGCTCACACTGGTAGCCTGCACTCACAGGTTGCTCTAGGGTTGAGGTAGCCACGGTGTCGGAGAAGAGACGAGACCGCCGTACAACGCTTCCATATACCACATCCGAGTGTTCTCATAAGTGGCACCTGGTGGTACACAGCAATCCAACTCTCATTTCTTACCAACGTGTAAGTGCACATATCACTGCCTTGCTATCTGGCATCCATAGTCGTCTCGCCCTCCAGCACCGCAAATGTCCTTAAAAGCTTCAGACATGGAAGCTGTCATCAAGGCGGACCGTGAGCACCTAGATGTCCTTTCCAAAGGATTCGATATCCTGGCTCTCGCGGTGGGCTTCACCGTATCCCTTCACCGGATTCAGCCAATTATTCACTTCTTTTTACTACAGGCAACGTTCATCTGTGCAATCCAAGGGCAGATCATGAGCACAACAATTGGTATTCCGGCAAAGCAAGAAACAATCGCACTCCGCGCCATCAACACGTTTTTTCTGAGTGGGCTGGTCCTTGATCTCATGTCTGCCTGCCTCGCCTTCCTCACTTCTCGTTGGCTTCAGAGGCTTTCGGATGACGAGAAGGACTTCCTACAATCTGTGTTCTCGCATCGGGAGAAAGTGAGATCAGGTCTCACAGAAGGATTTAGGTCGGACACGGCAAGCGTTCGCCAGCCTTTCATGAGCCAGATCATTTGTGCATGGTTTGGCATGTCCCTTTTTGTGCCCATGCCTTTGCTCGTTTTCGGAGTGATGTGCATGATACTGGGCATCTATACCTACACTTGGACGCAACACACGACTGTCGTGGCGGCAATTGTGACTTTTGCTGGTGTGGCAACTCTGCCGTTCCTTGCAGGGATTTTCATGATTGGCCGGGGCAAAGGGAGACGGAGAGCTATCATCCGTCGGCTTAGTAACATGCAGGGAGATTGGTGAGGCGAACGGAACTTCATGGCGTTTATCTGGTAATGCATCCGAGGTTCCATCAGATGATCATTCTCATGGTTCGGGGGTTCTTGTGAGCGTCTATCTAACAATAAGATGTTGGGGCCAACGGTGGACTCAGCTGGAGAGGGGGCGAATGGATTTGACTTTTGTAATTCGAACAGATTCAATTCGCTTTTGAAGCCAGTGCAGACGAAATCAATATGCAGATTTATAAATTGGCAGTCGATCATCGATCATCATGAGTGTGGCAGGGAAAGTCAGCAAATGGAGATGTCTGCGCGCTAATGGGTGGGATTTCATCTCGGTGAACTGAACCAACCGACATTTGTCTGCACCATCAAGAAGATGTTAACCGATAAGGTACTTATATCGCATTTCACATCGATATCAACGGAGCTCTGATCATTCCGATCTCGAATTTAGACAAAAACGTGAATGCCAATGAGGCTATATCCTAACGGTATATATACCAGTCGCATACTGACAAGGTAGGCGACCCGTCTACCGTGCCTTGCAGAATGTCCCCTAAAACCTACAAGATAAACCTCATCTTTCGGCCCGTTAACGATGCCAAGGGCTTGCTGCTCAACGCTGTCGCAATTGTGACCCAGGCAATCGACGAAAGGCTGACGATGCACTGTGGTATCCGGTGCATAGCGACCGACGGATCCAGCACGCATGACTATCACATAAAAACCAGAAATCACGGTGAGCTGATGGCATTGGATGAGGAGCCGATGAAGAATATTGCCCGTCAACTCTCCCTCACGACCGTCAAGATGAGCAGCAGCGAGATTAAACGAAAAGGTTGGCCGTCTATTGTGCAGTTCGAGCAGAAAAAGTGACATGATCGTTTGCAGCTCGCCTCCTCGTTGAATTCATTAATACGGAACATAACGGCTACAACGTGGTGCTCATGAATTGTCAACACTTTACCGCCATGCTTGTTTTTATTCTCACCGAACGGCATGTGAACGAGGACAGGCTGCTCCATAAACTCTGGGGAGATCGTGTTAGCTCTGACCTATTGACTCGGGTGACGTGAGTTTGCGACGCACTCGGTGTTTGACAACTGGCTCATGTCGGATGGCAGAAACCTATGTGATCGGCGTCTTCTAAAGGCTGCCGAAATGGGCGTCAGTTGGAAGCAGTACAAAGAAACGAAGCACGGAACAAAGCACGCCAGCAGTTCAAGCTCGAAGCACAGCAGCCACTCAGGCTCGAAGCACGGGAGTCATTCGAAGAACCCACACGGGTGGGCGGAATGGCACAACTAAGACAGTTGTCAGTTGGTACGAGATGGATGTCGTCTCCGAGTAAGATACGAACCATGTAGGATCTTCGGGTTTCATCTTTGTTGTCATCATTGGTCATAGCTTTCGTAGCACTCACCATTTGGGTTCCCTGGTATCTTAGACTCATATTCATGCGTTCCTCCTGACAAGAATATTATATAATTATGTAATATTAGGTACCACGATAAACTAAGTTACAACGCTCACCCTCTCTGCAAGAACACAAAATGTAACTTCAGTTTTTTAGGTTGTCGCCACTAGATGCAAAATAACTTGGTAAAAGCAGTTTTCTATGGCCACATCAAGGTCTCATGCCTCTCATGACTGACTTTTACTATAGAATATCTCAAGTTATTACGACTTCAGTTTATCGGATCGGATCGCATCTCAACAAACTCGGGGCAGTACAAGCATTCCTCGCCGGATATCTGTTTGCCATCTGCTTATATTCATAGAGTGTGGCTTGTGGCGATAAACCGAATGTGTCTATCTGTAGACCTTGGCCGAGCAAGTTGCGCAAACGGGATGTGGTGTGGCTGCCACTAGAGGCCACTGTGGAATGTGCAATGGTTATAACTTGACGCGCTTTCCTTGTCGAATGGAACCGCGACCCAATCCTCCTCTCTTTTTTTCTTCCTCGTTGCTCTCCAATTTGCTTAACTGTTGGCTGGCCAACCACCTCAAACCAGAGTGAAATGTTAGTCGACTCAGCACGAACATTTAATTCTTTTTTGTTCTTTCTTTTCTGAAGCATTTTTACCTTCTGTAGATGTTCCAATGCGAAAACTTGAATTGTGGCAGGCGGTTTAGAAGGGCCTGCGATTTTGAGGACCATGGACGTCGCTGCCGATCGACCTTGTAATGCCACACTATCAATAAGTGCCTACGGTCACGCTCATCCCCCTTTAGGAAATATATATGCTCTGATTTTCTTGCAACTTCTTGCAAATACAATTGCTACAAACTGGAGACTTTTGAAAAGCATCTCGAGACAAAGCAGTGCGTTCATTATGGAAGATACCTGGTCAACCCTTTTGTCTTAACCCGAATTCAACAGTGACGCGAGGTTGTTCAGGTGCGACAGGGATCCCGAAAATTGTACATTTGCTACCTTCAACTTTTCCCGGTTGGCCGATCACATATTATCGGTCCACGACAAACCTCCGGAGATTGAGAAGTTTGGTTTTGGACCGGGCTACGACACTTTCCTCCACCCAGGCGCTGTATTTCCAATTCCCATTCTGTTCGACGATCAACCCTGCTCTGTTTCTCAGGGCGAAAATCACTCCACGGACAACTACGCTAGAGATTATGGCGACAACTACTCCAGGGACAACTATGCTGGAGACTACAATGCCCCTTGCAGTTACCGATCGTCGCCGAATCCGCCCGAGTTGTCTCGGCCTAAAGGTAGTGCCTACCCGTATAACTACAACCCCGAGGGGATTCCCGATGAGGTGCTACATATGCAAGGCCGTTTTTATTATTGATCGACCCATGAACAAGTTTTTCATATGCATACCCTTGTTATATCTGTATTACTGCACTGATTTGGCGTTATTATCACTAGTTCATCTTGTAATTCAGGACTTGTACATTACTGTAATATCCTAATGACAGATATTGGTTTTAGTTTGCCATCTCCGAGTCAGGAGACCTACACGCAAGTGGAGGAGTTGGACACACTATCGGGCTTGCAGATGGCAATGATATAACCCAAGATACCAGGAGCTCACGGCATCGTGGACACTCTCACATTTACATTCTACGCACCACCATTAATATTGGTGTTGGATTGGTGGTGGCAGATTTCACAAGGTGGAGAATCGAAGGCCTAGGGGTTGAATCACCTGTAGTATTCATGTCGCGAATCGTAAAATTTTAATTGAACCGATAAATGTATAGCCGTTGGCGATAATCTGATAACTTAATATATATTCAACACAAAACTCGTCGTAAATCCAGAGTTTACAGTCCCTGTCAAAGATGGGTAGAATTCTGACGCACAACATGTTAATGTGCAGATTGCCTTACATGCCACACCCCTTTTCGTTCGGTCAAGGAACACGGAGGACGCCGCCTTGCTGATCCTGCCTAGAGCCAGCCTCTCCCCGTTCTCGACGTTAGGCAGTCTCGAACCTCTTTAATGCCCTTGGCCTACCTTGAGGTTTCCGGCCCATGGCAATTCTGTCCGCAATCTTATCAACCATACCTCCGTCGTCCTCATCGTCATCTTCTTCCAGCGTCCTCTTGATCAGCATCTCCATATTTTCCGCTTCTCCGCTCCCACGTCGCATACTCGGTGCAGGGAATATACCTGGTGATGCATCGGGATCGAATTCAGGAAGTCGTTCATTCGCGATATCGAATCGTCGACTACAAGTTCCGCAAACGCACACATACACACACAATTGTCCGTTAACCATACAATCAGGCATGAAGGTAATCAAGAGGCACTTACGCATCATCGAAACTGTGGATGTTCCGTTTGACTTGGTTGCCTTGCACTCCAAGCGCATCTGGGCCCAGCCTGAATCCACTTTGGGTTATTTCTGTACCCAGCTCTGGATTCAGCTCAGTAGCATTCTCGGCCTCTTCTCTGCAAAGACGACGGTGTGAGGACAATATAGTATCAGGAGATAAAGGACGACATGCCTGAGTAGCTGGAACACCCTCTGCATTTTCCCGACGGCCAATATCTTGTTTTTAATTTGTTGTCTCCTTTGAGCAATGTCACTTGCGTTCATCGGAATATCATTTGCGATCGTGCGGGTATCGTCGTCTTCGGACGATGAGTCTCCGAGTTCTTCCTTGCTGCAAATACTGAGGATGGCTAACAACATTTCCGTAACTGTGTTGGTGAATTAGTGGGGCACGAAGTCCCAAGACAAGCACTAGTTGCTCACTTTTCGCTCCGACAAAGGGCAAGCTCCACGTAAACGCATCCATGAAGTTCGGCAACCAATATGGATGCGAGCTCGAGTTATACTGTCGTATCGTGATATTCTTGTTGGCATACTTGAGTACCGCACCACGGTTGTGGTAGACGTCAAGATAGTTGGGTGCGGAGAATATGGTGATCACTGACGGAAACTTCTTTGTCGGTGTTTTCCGGTGCATGGTATATCTAGAGCAAGTGTACATTAACGGTTAACACTTTTACAAACACGGGACAAGACAGGACGGCCACGAACCCGGCATCTTGGGCTTCGTGTCCGCGTATGATGCCCAAGAGTTTGTTTCGCTCTAGAAACTGACAGGCCGCCTCGTAACTGAAAAAATCGACCTTTCATCGAAGATTGAGCGCATAATTTACGTACAGTGACCTACGTGAAAAAGTACGAGCAACCTCTAGTTTGGTTATCGAGGAATGTTGTACCAGGAGGGAGGCCGGGACCGTGAACTGATGGCTCTTGTTCATGCCCAAAATTGATTATTGGATCAGCCCATAGAAGATCACATAGGAGGCCATGTGAGCCAGGTTCTTGGAACCGGTTAATCTAGGCATTTACTTGAGTGCGAGGAAGGGGAGGAAAATCAAAGAGAGATGTTAATACACACGCGGTGTAGATCATCAAGGTGGGTTAATTCTGGCGAGATTCCACCATGAACACAAAAGAAACGACTATCTACCAGTGCAGCGATCGGTAGAGCATAGAAAGAGTTGATACATGCATCGTATACGTGAGGTGAGTACTTGTGGAGACCTATCAAGGTTGCATCGGAATTGGCATACCGGGATCCGAAAAAAACACTTACATTCGCGTTTGAAGGTAAAATACTCGGTCAGATGTCGACATTCGTGATTTCCTCTGAGCAGAACAATTTTGGTTGGATACCATAGTTTCAGAGTATACAGATATAATAAACACTAGAAGGAAATTTTTCAGGAAAGATAGAATGAATGGGGAAAAAATCAAGGGCGTACTTCGATCCCGAAACATCCTCGATCAACATAGTCGCCCAAAAATAAATAAGAGTTGTCCGATAAATTGCCGCCGACTTCGAACAGTTTCATCAGGTCGTACTGTGTACTCAAGAATATGGAGGGGTAAGTACGACGTTGGTCATCGAGACACCGACACCCACATATTGGCCATGAATATCTCCGCATACTACAAGTCAAGTCACATATTGATTTATAAGATTGGCCAGAAATGAAGCAACGGACTTGTGACAGGACTCTTTACATCCACCAAGTTTTGTTCCCTAGACAACATTTCCGTGGCTTTCTCAATAATGAGCAGCGCCTGGTGTTCCCACAACCGACCCTCGCGGAAGAAATGTTCCCTGAGGAAGACTCCATTGGGTTTTCGTTCACCAGTCTGCGGATCCAGGGCGAAGAACTCATCATCGGTGGGTCTAGTGGTGGCGGGCAGAGGAACCTACGAAATGGAGTGTCAATATCTGGACAAGGAGAATGAACGATCTACTCGAATGACACTGACGTTCCTAACCTGTCTCTCTCGCAAGTTCGTGGGTAACTCTGGGTGCAGATCACCAGGGATATAGGCCTCGCTCTGTATTGGACGATGGGTAGGTTGTATGTACTGGCTTTCCATGAGCGCACTCTTCTGGTGGGAAGCGCCGAGAACAACGGATCGGGCGCAGAAGCTGAAAATGCATTTGGGTGGTCCGCCGGCGCTTATTTGCTGCTCCAACCCTGAGACCGCTTCAAGAACATCCTTGCATACAATGGTTAGATTCACCACAAGAAATGAGATGAAATTGAAGCTTGAGGCTTCCATAATTATAAATGTCTCGCTATTAAATAATTTAATTCGTTCTGTACAAAATGCAGTGCCAACAAGTAGGACGGAGCTACTTAGTTAAGACATGATTCAGGAGACTGTCATAATCTCCAGGTGCCAGTGCTTGTTAAACTAGAATCACAATTATTTATTAGTCTTACTTTGTGTTGCATGACAATGAACAGCGTTACCTTCCAAGTAATCTGCAGCTAACAGTCTGACGTGATGCATGAGCGTTGATTCGAAATTCGTCAAGCCAGGACTCACAGTTCCAAGGCAACTTCTGGTGGGATCCGTTCCAAAAATTCTTGGACCGGAACTTCTTCCTTGGATCCAACGTTCTCATAGCTAGATCTGAACGCCATATATTCGCACAGTTTTTCGACAACCGCTCCTCTGTAACAGATAGTGAGTCGACGTTGGATGGTGGAAATGTAACCAACCGTTCCAAGATGGGACAGGTGTTGGTTTTTGCCTCTGCAAAGTCACCTATAATGTATTAATATAAATAGTGTCTGGTGTAAAGAGAAACTGTTTGCAAGCTCACTATCCGCATTCAGCATGCTTTTCAGTGTACCACTGGTGTTGGCTACTCTGCGCCTAACCATGAAGGAGAAGCCATCGCTGCTGGTAATGCGTACCCAGTCTTTGTCCTTTTCTTCATTCTGTGGGTGTTTTGTCAATCCAGGCTTGTAACCGCAATGATAGCCTATTCTCACGTCCATTCTGTCTTGAGAGATAATATTAATGGGTTTCATGCCGAACATGCCGGATTCACGATAGACCGGCATTTCCCGAGAGGGCACGCGACGTCCACAATGTCATGACTTCTGTGAATCGTAACGCCAATCCTTTCTGAATGTCTCTCCCAAAGGTGACTTGTATTATTATTTATTCACACCGTGTGCTCACTGGCAGTCACCCGCAAATTTACTATAGCGGATTATCAAAGTGCGCACAGCTCCAGTGCTGTCAGCTTGACACGCCTATCATATTTGATTGCACAGGAAACCGAACGCCTGGTTGCAGATCCTGCTCCAGGAATCACAGCGTCACCGCACGAGGACAACTTACGGTATTTTGATGTCACAATCCAAGGGCCTGATGGCAGTCCATTTCAACGTGAGCCATTTGATATCATCGATGGCTCAGGTTCTTACAAGTCCCTACCTCAGAGGGCGTTTTTCATCTTGAACTGTTTCTTCCAGAAGAATATCCCATGAGTCCTCCAAAAGTGAGGTTCTTGACAAAGATATACCATCCTAACATCGGTATGCACTCGGCTTTCGCCATCCGAGCTGGACTTTCTCAATCTACTTATGCTGGCAGATAAACTCGGTCGGATTTGTTTAGACATCCTGAAAGGCGAGTCCCTTGGCTTTACAGTACTGTTGATTGCTAATTATTTCTGCTCCAGACAAATGGTCTCCTGCACTTCAGATCAGAACGGTCCTTCTATCCGTACAAGCCCTCTTAAGTGCCCCCAATCCAGATGACCCACTCGCTACAGACGTTGCTAAGCACTATAAAGAGAACGAGAAAGATGCACAAAGGGTCAGTAGAGAATGGACGGAAAAGTACGCATCCGGTTGATGGGCTTATTGTTGGATCGGACATTATTGTATGTTTAGTGCAGGGGTCGATAACGAATATGACCCGCCGCTACCTTGTCTCATCAGAGAGCAGGCGTGAGATGAACCTTTGCCAGTGAACTCTTGACTGCCAGAGAAATTCTCTCAGTATCGACAGTGTCTGAATATTGTAGCCTCCTATTGACTAAATTACCACCAACCTCGCGCCTGCACTGCGTGTACTAACACCCCAGACAACTGAGGATCAATTACCTACAAATTTGTGTTTCAGAACCGCCCCGCTGTCAGTGGTGCTCAGTGACCTTCGCAAAACTCCGGGTGGTCCTGGCATGTGTAGCCGCAATGCCCACGGAAACCTCTTGTCGGAAACCTCCATGTCCTCATCCAACTGTCCCCCCCAGTTACATCTATCCTTGCCTGCAAATGCGACATCTTTCAAACGCTCCTTTGAACAATTCGGGTTTGACTTGGAAAGCCCTTCCCTGCCCGAAAGCGGGGGTTCAAGTGCCAGTGGCTCCCTAAGTCTCTCAGGCGCTAGTTCTAGTAGCGATGGGAATGATAGAAACAAAAGAGCAAGAAGCGCAAGCAGTTCATCAACTAGCGACCAATCTATCGAGATGGCAGACCGTTCTGCAGCGAGTGGTGGCACCAGCAGCTCTGGACACGATCCTGAGGGATCTGGTTTGTCCGCCACACGACGACCCCTCGTCTTCAATGTGGCTGGATCACAAGCATACGCCGTCAATTCTTTTCTTGAACCACCGAGACTGCCCACCCCCGAGTTACCAGACGTCGAGATGATTGACTATCAAACGGAGGAAGCCTCTGGCCCCTTGCAGCCCCCTACACTCCCTCCTACGATTCTTGAGCCCAACGAACGCCTCAGAATATCTCTAGATCGTTTCAATGCATTTGACAGTCAGATTTCCATCTTGCGGCAATCTCATTCACGTTCGCCTCCTGCCGTACAATCGCCTTCACCCCCCCCAACCCTTCCACCTCTGACCATTTCATCGTCTCTTGATGATAGAGATCGCTTGAACACAGTTGCCAGTCCGTTTCCTATCCCCCCGACAGATCCACCTCCCCCTCTCCCTGAAGCATTCTACAGCTTCGGGTCCTCACGCTCCCATACATCAAGTCACGATACCCCTGTTCGGGAATCCTTCGAAGCGATGTTACCGCATGAGATGCATGGCTCAGAAAGTAATGGGTTAAGAGGTGATGACATTGAACCATTTTTGACACCGAGCTCATTTGTTTTCCAAGATCGCAGCCCTTCGTTCTCTTCCTTTCGCCCATTTTTCCCTACTCCGCCAGTTGTTATGAACAATCGTCCTTCCACTCCTCCTTTCATGCATCGTATTGAAAATCCTCGCGTTATTCGCCCTCGACCCTCAATACCCAGGTCATCTCAACATCGCGATGACCACACATCGTTCCGTGATCGATTGGACTCGGCCTTTGATATTTTGAGATCGCATTCACCTCTATTTTCAGACTTCAACGAACAACCGCTGCCGAGCAGGACCGAGAACACAGGCCCCGCTGCTTTACCACGTATGCGTACGCAGCTCGACGAAGATCATTCATGGGGGGTTCCATGGTTCACTCATCCGTCTTCCAATCCCAGGGATCTGTTCACTCAAGCAGGAGACCAATTTGGACCCAGTCGAGGCTTCACATCAGCATCTGCCCCTTACGTATCATCGGGCTCTCGCATGGATCATCGTCGAGACACTTCACCTTCTGTACAGACGTCTCGCAATGGACTAATGAGGCGAATCTCGCTTGATGATCACACGCACGACACTGTTCACGTAACCCCGGATTCAGTCCGGCCAGTTACTTCTATTCCTGCTGCGAACTTCGACAGAATGAGGCATGGTGCAGATGCATTTTTGGAAGAACCAGGTGACGAAGCCGAAGCTTTATCGAGTCATATGAACGTTTTGGGGCGTGGCTCCATGACAAGAACCTCAAGTCGGGATGACCCTAGTTCAAATATTGCCAGATTTATCGCTCATGGCTTGTTGGACCCTAATGAGGAGACCCGTCGTCTTTCAGGCATGTTTGTGGTTAATATATGGATGTCATGATACCCCTAATCCATTCCCCTCATCTAGCAGATGTCCCTCTGGACGACGAGGATACAACCCGTTTTCGTGCTGAAGGTCATCGTTTGGGCGGAACCAGACGGCTTAGCACCATGCGCAGTACTGATGACGATCTGTGGGGTGATCGTGATACCTTTGACTCAGAACAACTTCACAGACGATCACAGGCGATGCTTTATGGGTTTCCAAGACGCGCTAGCTCCAATTATGACGTCCGCGAAGGAGTACGTGGTAATGTAGATACGGCAGGTTTTCGTAGACCTCTAAACTACGGCCATCGTCAAAGTAGCTCCTCTGGTTCGTGTCCTTCTAGTTATTTCGGCGAAACTGAGCTAACACACCATCACGTTAATTTTGTCAGATTCGACTAGGCTCAGATGGACGTCATCTATTCCAGATTTGAGTAGCGGCCAGTCTCATCCACCGTCCCGTTACTCCCCAAGGACTTTATTCCCAGACACAACCCCGTTGCACCATGTCGAAAACCAGCCCCGTCCTTCCAGTAATCGTAGTAGTGGTGCAAACGAGGTCGATTCCGAGAATGCCACGGCATTTCGGCCCACTGCCGCTTCACTGATGATTGATCGGCTGGAACGAGAGCGAAATGACGCCTTGCTTTTAAGTGACGAAGAGGACCAGTCTAGGAGCGCGTCTGCCGAGAATGCCACGGTATTTCGGCCCACTGCCGCTTCGCTAATGATTGATCAGCTGGAACGAGAGCGAAATAACGCCTTGCTTTTAAGCGAAGAGGACCGGTCTAGGAGTGCGTCTGCCGAGAATGCCACGGTATTTCGGCCCACTGCCGCTTCACGAATGATTGATCGGCTGGAACGACAGCGAAATAACGCCTTGTTTTCAAGTGACGACGGGGACCAGTTTAGGGGCGCGTCTGTATTTCATTGGCCTCTGAGTATCGACGAGGACAACACACAGCAATCAAGCCGAGATACAGGTCCGCAATTTCCTGCTACACATTCTTCAGCGAACCCGCGTCCCGTTCCCATTAGCCCCAACGTCCCATCCCCCATTTTTTCGCGATTTGATTCTGGGAGCGTTAGCGGGGATTCGTCCCGTCCCATCAGATCTTCCTGGGGTTCTCAGCGCCGTCCTACGTCATGGACATCTGTGACCAGACTCACCGAAGAACGAAACCACGGTGATAGGTTCAATAGTCTTGATGTCGATAGACTTGCGGATACCAGGGAAGGATTCAGCATGGTCGACGATGATGCCGATCTCTGGCGGTCACAAACTGTGATAAACCGTGACATCACTGAAAGTGAAGCGGAATCGCCGTCTAGTCGGGAGGAAGGTTTTTCCTCATTCTTTGCCGCAGAACGTGCACGCCCACGACTTCGTGAGGGACTTTCTCGCCTCCGTCGTGCCAGCCCACCTCCTCGAGTTCCATTTTCTCTTCCAACTCCAGATTTCAGCCCTATCTTTGATC
The DNA here is from genome assembly GCA_963555575.2 of Hygrocybe coccinea. Lineage (NCBI taxonomy): Eukaryota > Fungi > Basidiomycota > Agaricomycetes > Agaricales > Hygrophoraceae > Hygrocybe > Hygrocybe coccinea. The sequence continues at coordinate 3,162,990 of OY741994.1, read as the reverse complement.
CAGTTTCGGAGAGCATGGAAACGACTTCATCTCTGTCGCCGCCGCAACCTGATGTAAACTACAGCATACCTCACTGGTTCTCCCCACATCCGATCCAGGCAACACTGCCCCAGCATTCTTCTTCTACTAGGTCGTCGACATCTCATGTGCCTGCACAGAACCAGTACAGCATACCTCCCTGGCTCCCCCCACATCCGATCCAGGCAACACTGTCGCAGCATTCTTCCTCTACTAGGTCGTCGACATCTCATGTGCCTACACAGAACCAGGCATCCACGTATAGAAATATCGATTTAAATGCCTATCATGATGGTTCATTCCGGGCCTCCTTGCAAAGGTTTATTGAGCTGGATCGAGTCAGGTCAAGATTAAGTAGGCTGGAAACTATGGCAAACGAAGTCGCCTCTAGCCCCTCAGTACCGCCTTCGCTGCCTCCGTTGCGGTTCGACTATGACTTTTTACCCTTTGATGGTGGCCCTTCGCAGGCAGAAGCGGCCCCCATTTTAACAGTAAGTTCATTGATTCAGTCATCGTGTGCAGATCACTGATCTCGCGCTAGTCTACCCAGCAGAGGTATCAATCCCGCATTAATGCTGAACTCGAAATGGGTAGATCAACAGATGGTCGTCGTGCAAGGATGGCCGGGCTCGATCCTGACGAGCGCTTGCGAGAAAGACTGAGAAGGAGAGCTTCACATGTTGATCTCAATAGCTCACAACACGCTTCGATTCATCCTGCTACATATCCGCGACCACCGGATCCCGAAATGATGAGGGACCAAAGGGACATACAATCAATGCTCAGTGGTGTACCAAGGATAAGACCTTCGAGGCTGGAACGTGAAGAGCCAACATCACGAGGTCAGGTTATTGAGTTTGATCCCGTTATGAACGTTATCCGTCGGGATGCTTTCAGTAACACGAGACAACAACAGCCGACTGACCGACCGCGGAGGGAAACCAGCCAAGAAACAAGAAGGTCTGCGCACTGGGCCGATATCGATGGCGACATAGAGGGACTCAGACCCGCGCCTTCCAGGCGACGACATCTTCGAAGAGGTCAAGAAACAGCACGCGTTGACCGCTTTCCATTGGTGGAGTCTTCTGCGATTCGGCCAAATCCAGGGGCCTTCTCCACCCGCCGCCGACCTTCGTCACAAAGTCCTTCACGGGATGACGGTGGTGTTCACGAGCGGTCTACAAGAGCTAGATTCAGGACCATGCGTTTCCGGCTTAACCAAGATGGCGAGTCGTCGATGTTTGACATGAATTTTCGACGCCGAAGCCGAGCTTTCGGGGATTACATGGTATGTCTGTGAACTTGATAACGGGAACATGCTAATATGTAGTTTTTTCTCTTGATCACATTAGAGGGACGAAGATTTCGATCCTTCATACGAGAGCCTGCTTTCACTCGCCGCGACACTGGGAGAAGTCAAGCCTCGAGCCGTTCCGGAACATGTGCTAGCTTCCTTGCCAACTGGATTTTATAAAGATTGGGCGTCGTCCGAGAGCGACAAGCGGTGTCCTATATGTCTTGATGATGTACGAGAGCATTTTTTTATCTTGAAATTATGTCTGTTGACACTCCTTATCTTTTTAGTACAAATATCTGGATCCTGTGATGCGACTTTCGGAATGTGCACACTGGCTCCACAAAGAATGTTTAGAGGTTCGTTTGTTGACGTTTCTTTTTGGATTTTGGGTTTTCACTTACGTGTGCATTCAGCAATGGCTTCGTGGAGCAAGTACTTGTCCCGTCTGCCGTAAACGTGTCAAGGATCCTCGCCAGTCCAATGAACGAGGCGAAGAGCCTGGGCCAAGCGGACATCACCATGCCGACGAAGAGGACGAAGGAGATGGCAGGGGTCCCAGCCTATTCATCAATTATTTGGACCTCTGAATCTTTCTTTTTACCGTAAAGGAATTGAAGTGTGTATATGCTTAACTGCTTGTATTTATTGACATGAAGTATGTATGAAAGTTCATAGTCTTGTGTATAGTTTGGAGATATATAACACATTTGCTTTTACATGCCCCCAAGAAGGAAAAATAAACTAAAATAAAAAGAGAGAGGACATTACTATTAATCAATTAATCATATTGTCTCATGGTTTCCTCCAATGCATCCATATCAAACGACATGTCCCCAAAAGAAGAATCAGCCTCTGCGGCAGGAGACGAGGAACGCGGGCGAACGTCTTCCATGACAGAATCTTCGAGATTTGCATTAGAACGTCGGGGATACTCGGGAGCGGATGAACTGCTATGGGAGACATTGGGATTCAGAGGTGGTTCTGACTTCCTCTCCAGCGTGGGTGTTTGGCGTTGTATGTTACCCAACGCGGAGCCGTGTGCTTGAGAGACCTTGGGAAGTGGGCGGGCCAATGGCGGCTTGAAACCTTTTTGCTTGTTGGGGAGGGTCTGGGAAGGGGAAAAGCTGGAACACGTGGATGTTCGACGCATGCCAAGGACTGGAGGGCGGGAGGACGATTGCGAGGGACGTGGTAGCTGGACCACGGGCTTGATGGGTTTCGGCTGAGGTTGGGGAGGAGGAGGAGGCGGAGAAGGCCGATTAAGCAATAAAGGATGCACCTTTAGTGGGGGTGGGTTTGACGAGGACGACGATGTACGGACCGTATCGGGCCGAGATCCACCCCGGCCGCGCAATTGTTCCCGTACGTGGGATGAAGGCTTTGGGAGAGGAAGCGGTGGAGGTGGCATGCGTGATTCCGCTTGGATGGTTGAGTGGCGAGTTGAGGCATTTGGCAATGGCGGCGGTATAGTTGATGCCTGGCTCAACTGTGGTGCGGAACTGGGATGAGATTCTGCGTCTGCATGCATTCGGAAACTAGTATCTCCTTCCATCAAAGCCCCGTCATCCATAAACATTGGACTTGTATTCAAAGTCGGGCGGTTACGGTGACCTACGATTGGTGTGTTGTCAGGACCGGCTTCAGGGGTGGCGTTGGTGGGAGAATTGGATGAGCTGGCCGAGCGCCTATTCTCCTTTAAACTTTTGACTTTGAAGCTTGCGTTTGCTGCTCGCTGGCGGTTAAATAACCTCGTCTTTCGCTGGGTATTATCATCGACCTGAGCTGAGACATTATGCATAAGAGTGAGAAACTCGGTATAATGGCCACTTGAGATAGAAGGAATGGACGCAGAGGTGGAGCTTCGCCGGAGAGTAGAGCGACGGGTATTGGGGACACGACTAGATCGTAAACTAGGAGGCCGGGTCCTCGATCGTACCTGTGCCGAGCTGGTTGAACGAGAATCAGACCAAGACGGTGTGGAAAAACTCGAGAATGGGGTTTGGGAATCCCACAGAGGTCCAACCAAGCGAGGTTGCCTGGAAACTGAACGATGGAAGCGTGGCATTATCGTAAATTTTTATGCGGGGGAATCAATCTTTGGTTACTCACAAATATCCGGGTGACCCACCCTCTGAGGCATGAGAGATGCAAGTACGGGACATGACTGCGAGCTTTGCCATGTGACGACATCTCCGTCAGCACGAGATAAATCTTGAGAGTTGGGGCTTTGGGAAGAAAGTAAATCTACGTCCTGGTAGTCCATGGCCATGGGGTGGTCGATGTCCATTGTGAAAGCCTATGGAACCTCCCAACCGCGAGTTCATATAGTCTTCCGAACAAAGACTTTTTAATCCTTTGTCGTGGGGTCCAAGCTCTCAGTGAATGATCTAAAATGTAGTCATACCTAGCTTGTAGGGTTGGGTAGTTGACGTAACAAAAGACAAACGTACCACAAGCTTTCGTCCGGCGAGACAGGGACATACGAAGCACGTATAATACGCACTGTAGACTGTAGTATGAGACTTTAGCAAAATAAATAATTTCAAATTCACGTCGAATCTTCCCACCTGACTTTCCCACACTCAAAGGCTACATGCATTCATTAATGAGAATTCCATAAACATATTATCAGCCTTCAAATCTCTTCTTATCCATATCAGCGTTATCTTGCGCACTATCAATGGGTGGTAGTTTCCAATAATCATGACCAATGAACTGTGCGTATTCCTCAGCATACTCTTGCGTTGTAGAGGTCCACATATGTGTGGACTCTGATTCTCATGATTTCTCTTATATTCCCCATTCTCCTACTCTCTTTATATTCCTCCTCCCCTCCCCTTCATATCCTCTCTCCTCACATTCCTTCCATTTCATACTTCACCATTTATTCAGTACAGTCCTCTTATAGATACTATACAGTAGCTATATAGTGTTCCCTGTACATAGTTACAAACAAGTGAGTTTTGGGTTCTGACCCCACAGACAAGGACTTGCACACCCCGATTCGCAGCTACAACGGCTGCAATCACTACAGCGTTTGGACTTATAATTAGGAGCCATTGTGGCGCATTATTTTTGCCAGTGCGACCTCAACTATCCAGGGCCAAATTCAACAGTTAATTTCAGGCAATGTGATCTCTACATATACCAACTTGATGTACGTTGATTATTTCCCCCTCTGTTCCGCCCCATTCCTATGAAGAAAGTAAGCGTATCCTTTACGGCTTGTCCATGACACCTAAGCTGCATTTTTGACGACCACCCTTCAGTAACTGCCTAGAAATCATGATTCCTTTAAAACGGGCTGGATGACAGTTCAATTTGCAATTGGATTACAGTCTTTTCAACTTGTTGGCAACTATTACATGTTACGGTTGTGCTGAGTTCTGATTTCCAACAGGCATCTTTCCGTGGGAAACACTCTCGAGGAATAGGAAGTAGGACATGTTTACCTGTTACATTGACAGCTGATCAGTCATTTTGGCGGAAGTGGACTGGCGATCCAGCGCTGGCCACTGCTGCAGCTTGAGGGGCCTTTCAAACTGCACTATTATTGGCTAGGTGCATCCTGATGTTGATGAATTCAAAACTGAGATAACAAGTCTTACTTATTGAGATGGCAGATCATATTCCGGACTTCGCCATGGGGTGGAGCCGACTTTGCTGTTTCAAATTATGGCTTGATGGGTTACATGACATAATCGAGGCTCGATTGGTGGTGAGTCCTCAAGTTGGCCCAGAAAATTTTATACACCGTAATGACTGGAAGCGAAGGTCAGTTGTTTCATAAAAATCACTTTCCTGTCACAACATGGGTCTCCAAACTGACAACTAAAGTTTAATGACTTCTTACCTTTTGTAAGCGCTTCAACTGGCACTACTTATTAGGACCATTGATGTAAAGCTGTCAAGGTGGCCATGCATAAGTATTCAGTTGTGTTGATTATCATGACTCACGAGAATGTGATCCCTCAACATTTACATGGCTGACACGATAGTTAGTGAAGCTGTCCGGAATTCCCTCCTCACTGAAGTATGTAATGTATTTATTATGTTGATTTAATGACTTATGGTTGTGTTGCAGTATTTGCAGGGTTAGCCTTATTTTTTATTATCAAATATCAAGTTCAAGTTCCTGATCCTCGAGAACTGTACAGTTTCCACTATCACGATCTTGGTACAGTCCTTTTTTTTCTTTCTTTCACTGCGCCTCAATTCCACCCAGGTATATGACTACTGCTTGACCTTTTCCCAGGAGGTTTCCTTCATCTGGAAAAGTCGCTGGCCATCAACAATCAACATCTTGTACCTGCTGACGAGGCACTTGCCATTCGTAGACACTGGGTTCCTTCTGAAAGGTAAGGACCCGCTTTCTATTCTTGTTGAATCAGGAACTCATGGATATGATGGCATTGCTTAGAGGTTTTTGAATATTATATCTCCCCATCTGATGATACTTGCTATCATACCTATTTGGTGGATGGATGTACGTGTTCAGTTGCATAATCCCAGTTGATGGCTGATCACACTTCGAAGATCTATTTGTCGTGGGAATTGGTATATCAGAAAGTGATTCCTGCACATCTGCATGTCTCAAGTTTCTTGGATGTTAACACTGAACAAAAGTTATCCTCATGGTCAGAATACTGGTTATTTGGACAAGGACTGCAGGCTCGTCATTGGCCTACCTACCTTCTTTGCCATAACCTGGATTGCGATGGTTGTTTTTAGTGTTGGGGAAGTTCGGTCTCAGACCGACCCAAACCCGGTTTAGACCGAACTGAAACCGCCGGTTTCGGTTCTGGTTTGGGAATTTCTAGCAGAGACTGAACTGTCTGGTCTCGGTTTGGGGGGTTTGGCCGCGGGCCGAAACAGTTTCAAACTGAGTTTGAACCGCAAACCGATGGTCGCAAGTCAGCCACGTGGCTGACTTCCAAAGTCACCCAAAGTCCCTTCAACCACCAACAATGCCCCCAATGTACGCGAAATGAAGACGTTAGAGCACCTGAGGTCGACAACACGGGCGGCAGGGAGTACTGCTGCCCATGTATGTTTTTATTTTATTTTATTTTATTTTATTTTATTCGACACTAACAACTATTTTGCAGGTCCACGGCCACCACCATGGCCACCACCACCACTACCACACTTCAGGCTACCACTTTTCTCCAACTCTAAGCTCCTACTAAATGGTATAAATGGTAGTAGCTCAGTGCTCAGGGCTGGCTGGTCTTCCCAGGTCTATTTTTAATGTCCCAGGGAAAGAACTAGGGACAATCTGGTCTCCATGGTCCAAAGACAATGTTTATGCTGGGGTAAATGATCTGCCCTATATTTGTTTTGGGATTTCCCCAATCTACCTGGTGTCTGGGGGTCATTTGGGAAGTTCCATAGCAATTTTCATTTACATCCCAGGGCAATCAATGTGGGACAATGTGGGTACTAGGGTTTAAGACCAGAATAGATACATTTACCTGGGGATTTCCCTAGTCACACCTAGTGTCTGAGGGCCATTTGCGAAATTCCATATCTTGTTATAAAATTACATACATTTGCCTTGACATCTGTTTCTATTGTCATTATGACTGTAGTTGTTTTATCATATAAACTATTATAAGTTGTTGGAATTAGTTAAAAGAATGATTTATTATTAGTCCAGGTTTGTGAATAATTAGATGATCAATGGATTGAATCAAATATTCATTCTGATTTCAATTCTCAACAGACAGCTGGAAATTGCAATATCACCAATACACCCATTTCAAGTAATGTGTGACAGTCACATGTGATCAGTCTAACCATATAAGGACTTTTAACATTATATGTTAAATCTTATGCTAATCATAATGATGACAATTACATGGAACCACCAACCTTCTAAACAAGTTTATGGAATCTAACTTCACAGTAAGTTTGTCAAATACAAAATATCTGACAATATTTCACAAATTCAATATTAACAGATACTGGTTCCTTTTTATCCATGTTCTTCATACTATTTTGATCTTCTTTCTGTTACAAAGATGACTAAGTGTATATAAGTACAAGATTATTACAATGAAATGTACATAACTAGACAAAGTTTTTATAGCTCACATTCAAATTCAAAGACCTGGGGAGTCATGCTGATCAACCCTGGGACAAGAACAGGCAATCCCATATTGATCCCTGGGACAATCAATGTGCCCACATCCCAAGACCAGGGTCATCCTGATGAGCCCTGGGACAAGAACAGGCAATCCCATCTATGGACCTGGGCCAAACATATTGATCCCTGGGACAATCAATGTGCCCACATTCAAAGCCCCTACCCACATCCAAAGTTACATGTAACATACACTCTTATGTAAAAGCTTTTTGCTGTTTAGTAGAACCAATTATAGCTGTGACACAAGAGAAAGATAACAGCTTGAGTTACACAAAGCAATATCTTATTCTTTAGCCTCAATGTCACCAAGGTACATCATCCTGAAACACACAGCTGCCTTTCCTGATTTGCTAACTTCTCATGACCCCAAGTTCTTCAGGTATATATTGTGCCATTTATTGGTGTTGTGTGTAATTAATGAAGTACCACCACTTGACCTGACAGTGGGTGCACCACCCCTTCTCCATGTCACCTCCATGTGTTGTGATTGAAGATCAAAATAGTATGAAGAACATGGATAAAAAGGAACCAGTATCTGTTAATATTGAATTTGTGAAATATTGTCAGATATTTTGTATTTGACAAACTTACTGTGAAGTTAGATTCCATAAACTTGTTTAGAAGGTTGGTGGTTCCATGTAATTGTCATCATTATGATTAGCATAAGATTTAACATATAATGTTAAAAGTCCTTATATGGTTAGACTGATCACATGTGACTGTCACACATTACTTGAAATGGGTGTATTGGTGATATTGCAATTTCCAGCTGTCTGTTGAGAATTGAAATCAGAATGAATATTTGATTCAATCCATTGATCATCTAATTATTCACAAACCTGGACTAATAATAAATCATTCTTTTAACTAATTCCAACAACTTATAATAGTTTATATGATAAAACAACTACAGTCATAATGACAATAGAAACAGATGTCAAGGCAAATGTATGTAATTTTATAACAAGATATGGAATTTCGCAAATGGCCCTCAGACACTAGGTGTGACTAGGGAAATCCCCAGGTAAATGTATCTATTCTGGTCTTAAACCCTAGTACCCACATTGTCCCACATTGATTGCCCTGGGATGTAAATGAAAATTGCTATGGAACTTCCCAAATGACCCCCAGACACCAGGTAGATTGGGGAAATCCCAAAACAAATATAGGGCAGATCATTTACCCCAGCATAAACATTGTCTTTGGACCATGGAGACCAGATTGTCCCTAGTTCTTTCCCTGGGACATTAAAAATAGACTTGGGAAGACCAGCCAGCCCTGAGCACTGAGCTACTACCATTTATACCATTTAGTAGGAGTTTAGAGTTGGAGAAAAGTGGTAGCCTGAAGTGACTACCACGTCCACGACCACCAGGACCACTACCACTACCATGACAATGACCACGACAATGGCAACGACAATGACAACAGTTGCAACCACCGTCAACGCCATGCCGGACACGCCAAAAGCAATGCCCATGGCCCACCCCCAGCGCCATGCCAAACGTGTTCAAAATGCGTGCCAAATGTACGTTGTAGTAGTGGGTAGTGCCCCACTACTACCAGTAGATCACGTGATTGTTCCCACGTTCCGTAGGATTACCTTTTGTGTAGATAGCTTATGAGACTTCAGCTTGTCACACCACCTCGAGACCACTGAGGCACCAGTAGGGACCCCTAGTCCCTACTACACCTGGTGATGAGAGTGTGATTCGTCTCAGCCTTGCTTTTCTCACCATGCTCTAGCTTTTTTGACCTTTTTTTGAGCTTTTCCGCTGGTTTTCTCGCCCTTACACTTTTTTCACGCGGTTTCACCACCCAGTTGCAGAGCAACCCCAATTCTTCGTCTATGGCCGGCCACACGACCACCTGTTTTTTCATTAGATAGCCCGCGAGCCTTCGCGTCTCCCAATGCGACGCTACGGCCCTTTTTTTTCAAGACAAAACGGCCAATCCGCGCACAGTCGACGTCACCGTCTCAAGCCGCCCCGTCTTGCTCACTCGTAGTCCCACAGGCATGTATTCGACTCCCCGTACCGCCGTTTGACAGTCCGTTGCACCTGCAGAGCCGACAATACCATTTTTAAGCCCTCAACGGCAGGTCCGTACCCTACCACATTACGGTTTCGCATCCAGTTCCTGCAACCCCCAAGCGTTGGCGAAGCACCCGGTATACCCACGACCCAAGCCCTAGAGCCCCGCGTACCCCTACGCATGCCCCACGCGAGCCAACCTCGCCGTTTTGGAGCCCCCGCGTTTTGCCACGTCACCAAAAGTTCGACCCCCGTTTTCCGTGCACCCGAGCCTCCAACACACACGCTCAGCCCCATGAACCCCCGTTCCACATACCAATCATCCCCGTTCACTCGCACCGCCCCAAACGAGCAGTCGCCGGCCTTCATGGCCATGCAGACACGCCACATCACCCAAAGTCCGACCCCCGTTTTTCGCCACCCCAAGCCCTAAATACCCCCGTTACACCCCGCAAAACCACGCGTGAGGCTGGAGAACCTCGCGTTCGCCCCTCGTCACCCCGCATAGCCCCATATTTCGTAGTAGAACCAAGTTATCACCAGTCCACCCGCTTTTTCGTAAGTTCCCCACCCCGCATTCATCCTTTCAACGCCACGCAACCTCGTTCAACACCCGATGACCTGCCGTTACCCCACGTTCACCAAAACGAGCCGAGACCGTCCTTTCTTACCGCCACCATGCTATCTCATCACCCCATAATTCCCATTTTTGTTTTTTACCCTTTACCCTCCATCTAGTCTACATTGTCTTCATCCCTGTTCATTTTCCCATGTATCTAGTACCCCTACCCTATGCCACACCAACACTTTATGAGTTTTCCATATACCTTCGAGGGTTACGCTCTGAGCACAGGCAATTCGGTCAGCAGGCGTTATCTTGAGCTGGTGGTGGCGTCCACTGGGGGGCATATCACTGTTGGCAGCATTTCATAAGTCCTCGACGGAGTTGGAGTTTTGAGTTGGAGTTTGGGAGTTTTGTGAGTGTTGGTCTTGGCTTTGCAGTGGCGAGGACGCCACTGTTTTTTTCGAGGGGGGTACATGTAGTAGTGGGTAGTGCCCCACTACTACCAGTAGATCACATGATTGTTCCCACATTCCGTAGGATTACCTTTTGTGTAGATAGCTTATGAGACTTCAGCTTGTCACACCACCTCGAGACCACTGAGGCACCAGTAGGGACCCCTAGTCCCTACTACAACGTGAGTGGGGTGGAGTCAACAAGGCAGAAGAGCAGCAGGGGGTGGTGCATCCACCCCTGCTGCTTCATGGTATGTTTTTGCCATTGATTTTATTCTCATAATACAGCATGTGACACCGCACCACCACCACCACCACACCATTGTCACCATCACCACCACCGTCGCCACTACGAAACCACCGAAAACAGCCAACAAGTCTGACCCGCCCGTTGATACGCTATAGGAAGCTGTAAAGGGGGAGATCCCCAAACAAACTACCTAATAGGTGAATGCGAGGATGCGAAGATGTCTACTACATGTAGAAAGGTATAGGGAGGTATAGAAACTACTATGAAGTTTCCGAACAATGCGAACGTACGTGCGACAGTTGCGATCAACTGTGCGACTTCGCGAACACGGTCGCGACAAAGATATTGATATCGGATGATGAGGATAGACAAACTCAAGACTATAACTTGAGTTCGAAACTAAAGAGAGCTTTAGAGCTCTTAGACTAAGATCGAATGGGAGGGAAAGTTGTGGATTTCTCTGTCTGTCTAGCTACAATACATGAGCTTTTTATACTACGACAATCAGAAAGTCGGAACGAAATATCAGAGAATCGGGAAGACTAGAAATAAAGGATCAAATAGGAGTGAATGTAAGAAAGGATTCTAAGATAAAGAAATATCGATAGGAGTCAGTAAGAGTGCGAAGAAAGGAATCAAATGATGAAATTAGTACAAAGGAATAAGAAAGGAAGAGATAGGGGAACGAGGTACTGTGTGATATAACAGGATATATGATAGAGACGCGAGGTGAAAAGTGAAACGAAATGAGATGACATGGTGTCCGACGGGAACGGTATCGGTCCAATGTAGGATGGCTTTGTTTTGTGGGTGCGACAAGTTCGGAAGCGATCGATAGTTGTCGAGAGATATCGCAAGAGTTCACGGACGTTCGTAAGATCGTGAGATATCGGGATACGATTGATGGAGAAGTATAGTACGTCCGATTTGCGTATTCGGCATATAGGATCGTATGATGCGTATCACCGTCATCGTGTGCACAACGTGTATGACGCGTTGGGACACCACCACCTCGCGAAGGTGCCGGCTACGTCAACGGTGCATGGCTCTCACGCAGTCTCGGTTCAGACCGAGTTTGGACCAAACCAAACCGATCGAAACGGTTTCAATCGGTTTCGGTCTGGTTCCTGGAAATCTTGGCAGGAACCAAATGGTTCGGTCTCGGTTTGGGGCAAAAAGGCCAAAAACCGGACCAAACCGAACTTCCCCAACACTGGTTGTTTTAATGTATTATTTCCTTCAATCTGTGCATGGTCAGTGAAGCACTTTGATGGCTTCTTTTGCCAATCAACACCTGCTGATCTTTTCAACTCCCTTAGCTACGCCTTTACTGGTCAGATGCTACCATACCCACAATTCAAGTATGATCCTAATACTGTGGGTGTTGTTCACAGCGTTCGAGATAGGTATTTGTGGTACATTATTATTTGTCCAATGTTTTCTCATTGCTCCTTCATAAGTTATGCTCTGTTTGCTGTTGGTCAGAGGTATACAGCGATGTGGGTCATCTTCATTAACTGCTTTCCCACTTACAAGCATGATATAGATCATCTTGCATGAAATATGCCACTGTTCAGAGCCGTGTATCGTGATGGTAAGGAATGCAAGAGTCTTCAAGAAACGGCTAGGTCTGATAACATTTTCAGGAGTACTTTTCTACATCTTCATCATTGGTTTGTGACATTTTCATTTACAGAGGCATGGGCACCTGATTTTGTACTAGTCGTCTCGGCTTCCAATATTATCATCATCCTGACTTTACCGGTATGTGTGCTGCGGGGATATTCTTTGTTTTCACTCACAATGCTTCTCACTTGCAGAACATGGTTTTATTGCTTGCCCTGTATGTTTCTCGCAATGCTCACTTGCTATACCTCATTGTAAATTACAGATTCATTTGCATGATGCATTCTATCTTAACAGCCCGTTTCGTTCTGGAGATTCAGCAAGTGCTCAATAAGCCTGACCACAGTCAAGACATGCTGCCAATGGAGACTCGGATATCTTTTGCGAGTCCTGAAAATGGTAATCCATTATAACTAATGGTATGTAACTGCAACATTTGTCCTTCGCTCTGTCTGATCAGCCCATACACCACTCCCCTGGCTTCGCAGGCTTTACCTTTCTCCCAGTTTGGTTTGTAGGCTATGTATTGTAACAATTTCAATGATGTATATCACTCTTGCAGTTGGTAGATTATCCCTCACATCATTGAGAAAAAAGCTGGCAAGTGCTGCCCAAACTCAGGTGAGCCTGGGTTGTGAATACAATTTGGGAGGCTTGTGTTGGCCTATGGCTGTAGGAGCCTTTGACCAACTACACCTAGTGCTTCCAAAACAGCACCTTAGTCCTTCTATTTGGAAGGCAGCTCATTCCAAACCACTCGTTTAGAGCGCCCACTCTTGTCTTCCAATTTGATGTCATATGAAACGTGGATGTGTGCAAACATCGTCTTCAACCTGGTGGCTGCAAGGAACTGTAATCCAGACTCCGTGTCACCAGTTGGGGTTTTGGACTGTCTCTGTTGCGACCTTCCTTCGGGGGTGCGAAGCGACTAGGGTCAAATATATGCGGATTGCCATATTTCAACTTGTCCTGATGTGTTGCATATAGCGGAATAGAAAGAGAGGCTCCAGTTAGGGAGGATGGTTCCATCTGAAATGTGGTGTCCTCACAACTTAAGCTCACTTCAAAGTGTCACATAGGTGAGTGAAAAATAGAACCCAAGTCACCGAGAGAGGCGCATGAGTTCCAACCCATTGACTCTCTGGGAAAGTTGTCGACATCCGCTCCTGCTGCTTTTGTCCAGCCATCTTTTGGTGACAGATAAGACCTCCCGCAGTGACAATCATCGTACATCCGCAATATACCTTGGGCCACAGCAGATTACAATCCATTTATCGATGGTTGCCATTTTTGAAGAGACTACTTCAATGCTACGGACTTGAATATCAACATGATAATGACCTTGTCGTAATCTTCTTGTGTCACTTTACGGGTCTGGTGAATAGATCTCAGCACGCCATGGATCAACAGCGGGAATGTGATCCAACTGCAAACAAGAGGTTAATCTCAGCAATCTAGCATCACAAGTAAATACTTGCGTTTGGTCCACTCAGGCTAACAAGAAGGTTGTTGTTTTTGAGTCGCGTGACCATGATCTGTTCAAGCCCTGTGACACATTGACACATTGACTTGCACTTCAAATTTCTCGCTCAATTACACCAAACTTGATAGTAGACATTTATTATAATTTTACAAGTGTTTTTTGGGTGTAGAATGCAGTTTGTGGTGAAGAGAAAAATGGCCATTTGTCATGCTTGCCAACTGAATGTTGGAGCTTAGATTACCCACTGGCGCGCGTTTGCGCCAGTGGGTAAGTGGCATGCCTGAACGACCAACCACCGGAGTACCTTACTTTACATAATCCTAATCCTACCATATCCGAGCACCCAGTCCCTATTTTGACAACTTGGTCCATCTACTATCCATTTCAATCCTAATTAGTTCTCGTATATTATTTCTACAGCAGTATAGTATACTTCCTCGTAGATCGACAATGATAGACGTGGCGGGATGGTGTTCAAGCTATTTTGGAGTTTCCGCAGTGATTGAATACAGACCATTCATTTTTTCAGTAAGATCTCGCCGTTTAGGCCTACTGTGGAGGACTCGTCAAAAAGTTAGGAGGATGGTATCCGGATAGATGGGAATGTGGACGGCATTCCGAGGTCAAAGCTCGCTGCAGCTCATTAGACTTCAATTTTACCAAGAGCCCCATTTCAACCCACGATATTATCATTTCAAAAAGGTGGTGCGCATAACGAGCTTGGACCTGAGAGAAAAAAACAGATCACGAAGCACCATTTATGTATGGGGTATCGGTAGAACATTTGCATTGGATTAACTTACGACATCGTATTATTTAATATTCTTCAATATCATCACTTTCCAACCAACCTCCACTTGTCTCATCCATTGAGCTGTCCCTCCTTTCTAGTCCTATCTCATCTGAATTTGTTTCAGCTATATCATTTCCGATGTCTTCCTCTTCCAACTGCCGTGTACCTCCATTCCCGTCACCGTTGGCAAACGAAATTTGAGAGAACAAGCGATGTGATGCCGGGGGTTGAAGTTGTTTAGCAGTGCAATTGCGCGCTTTCAATACTCCGCCAACGTCAGTGGCAATATCAGTCAAGTCCCATTGAGTAATCCCCATCCCGCCGTCCTCTTGCTAAAGAACCATGCGCATAAAAGGTAAGCCTCAGTAGTAAAATACCATCGACGAAAGACTAACTGTGAAACCACTACCAAAGTTAACCCACCTTCCCACGTCCTTCACTCCACCCCATGCCTCCCTCTCCCTCTCCTTAACGCGGAAGAACTCGGGTTTGAAAAACTTCTGTGAGCGACGTATAACGGGAGAAGGGAGCGAATGCAAGGTACCTAACGTGAGGAGGTGGAAGCAATGTGGGTTTGCTTGATGCCACTATGGAGTAATTAGGATTTGTAGTACCACAATGTAGAAATTTTTTTGGAGACTTCAAGGGGTAGTCACTCACCAATTCCCCTCCGCTCGAATCCACCCAACTCAGCCATTCTGCGACTCCATCACATTCGACCATTTCGTTACAGAATTGGATGTAGTTTTGGTGAACATACAAAGAAAACAGGGAGGAGTCGATAGGTGTGTCTGAATATAACATCTGAAAGAGAATACAGTAAGTTCGTGGCAGACGACTAGGTATGGCATTGGGAGACAGACGTCAACATCCACTCGACTTGTTCTCCTGTTGTGTGGCTTCAAGAATGGCGGAGGTGGGGGAGTGTCCTTCAAGCAAGCGTCCAGTTCACGTTCACGCTGCAGGTCCTTTGTTGTTGCTGAAGGATTTGGAGGATCTCCTTTCCCTAACATTCAAAGCTTAGTGAGGGTTCATGTACAAAAAATTCAAATGTTGCTCACTTTTATTGTACAGCACCTTTCCCATCAAGTGAAATAGTGCTAAGCTTTGCTCTCTTCTTGTCACAGCTTCAAGGACAGATCTTGCACTACCCAACACCTTTTTCTTGCCTCTTTTGTCAGTAAGTTCGACAACGCAAGCAAACTGTAAAGCCATGATTGCGCTCCGAATATCGCCGTGGGCAGTTTCCACTATGAGGTCAATGGTGTCTTTTGGCAGATGCTGAGAACCTGACCGGTAGGAGGTGGTGACAGGGAAATAGGCCTTAAGAATAGATTGTAGGGCTTTCCGAAGAAGTGATGGAGCAATTGGATTGAATCTGGATAGAAAGCCATTGTTGATAATCACAAGGAATGTAGAAGTGATCGTAACACACCCAATCTGAGTAACGTATGCTGAACCAAGTAAAGAGGGTGGTAGTACACTTCTAATATCCACAACATCCTTTCCCCACGAATTGCCTCCTTGCGAAATCTTTTCGTCGCTTGCTTCCCCCCTGAGTCCTGCATCACTCACGATTATGACAATGGGAGCAGTACCAGGGTTGGGCGATTTCACCAGAGATTCAATTGCGGAATGAAATTTTTCTTGGGTTTTTGGATGGAGGATGTTCGGAAGATCCTCAAGGAGGATAATTTGGCGTTTCGAAGCTGAAGCTGCGCCTAAGCATAAGCTGGAGTGAGTGGCATTCTCACGATGATATATCCTGCAATATCCGCAAACCTTGAGCTCCAATGTCGGCGTTACGACTTGTTGCCGCTGAAAAAATATTTTGGCATCTTGACGCGCGGGTCAAGAATGCTTCAAATTTCTCAGACAAAACCTCATGATCCATTGGTGTCGAGTCATTTTCTGAGAATGGCTGATTAAGGTATCGGGATACTGACAAGATACAATATCATTACCGGAGGGTTCATCACGAGAAAATTTCTCATCCATCGGATTTCTCCACTCCAGTATCTCAATGCCAAGTTCTCGAGCGAGGACACGCACGCTCGTTGTTTTCCCAGTTCCCGCGGGTCCTGTCAGCGCTAAAATTCTCTAAAGTATCTTCGATAAAGTATTCAGAAACTGAGGTGGTAAACGTACTCGATATCTTTTTAGTTTATTCGAGGGACCCCCTTCGAAGGCCTCGAGAAACCAATTACGAAGGCTCTCAATTTTCCTCTTGTGAACAGCCAAGTCTGCCTTTGCACAACATTGTCAATCTGTGTTGATAATTTCTGGAAGCAGGGGCACCTCAAGTACGGGTTCATGCTTTTCTGTCCAGAGTTGATCGTCTGCTACCTCCGTCAACATAGACACCAGAGAATATCCTCAGAACGTACCCTTGACGTCATGAACTGGGAATTTGTTGTTCTCCTTGAGATTATGGTGCGGTAAACGTTCGGTGTTGTTCGTAAAAGTAGGCGGTTTCACAAACTACACATGTTATGCATTCGCACTTCCAGAACATCCCTGTCTGAAATAATTCGGGAATCTCACCGCAGTCAACAGCTTGAACTTCTTTGAAGGGGGCGAGATTCCTGCAGGAGAGTCAAACTTGAACATAGACGCCTTCCTAGATCTCTTTCGCGTTTTCGTGTTTTTTGACAGCATCGCAGTGAATCAGTATCATAAGGGCAATCCAGATACGCGACAAACACGGTTATAAGATCGTGTAGAGCAAAAGTCAGCCAGTTGGAACTTCAACACTTCACGGTTGCTGACAAATCGTAACCGGATAACGACGAACATCTTGGGAATCGGACGCGCTTGCTGTGCAGACCAAACGTTGTTTCAGTCAACGCTTTTACTCTGAAATGAAGGCTTCCAAGAATCTACTACGACGAGACTCTCATGCAATGGCTATCTTGGGCCCAGATCTTTATGCCCGACTGCCAAACATCAGAGTTCTCCTTGTTGGGGCGGGCGGTATTGGCTGTGAACTTTGTGAGCTTACATTCTCGCTACACGAGCCTTCTATTTCTCCTTGTTAAATGCAATTTTTCCATAGTAAAAAATATCGTTCTCTCGGGATTTGGCGATGTAACACTTCTAGACCTGGACACCATAGATCTTTCAAATCTTAATCGTCAATTTCTTTTTAAAAAGAAAGACGTGAAACAGAGTAAGGCATTGGCAAGTCTTTTTTTTACCACTTGTTCATGTTCGAATTCGTAACCATCATGGCCATATCAGGTCGCGGCCCAAACTGCTGTCCAGTTCAACCCAAATGTCCGTATTAGTCCCATTCACGGCAACATAAAGGAACCTCAATTCGACATTGACTGGTTCCAAAGCTTTGATATCATACTAAATGCACTGGACAACTTGGGTTAGTGCTGCCTCTGGTTGAATGGATTGTGCTTTTAACACGAATTTTCAATTACAGACGCCCGTAGGCATGTTAATAAAATGTGCATGGCTGCTCGAGTTCCATTGGTGGAATCCGGGACGGCTGGATACTTGGGACAAGTACAACCGATGCTCAAAGTGAGATTTGGGTTCTTCGTGTATTTTTTCGACCACCTCAACGTAGTCTTCGACTCTGCATTACCATCTCACAATCTTTCACGATCGAAACACTGTTTTCACCGTAGATTTTGTTTATGCTCCTTGAACTAACCCGCCTCTCAAGGATCGTACAGAATGCTTTGATTGTGTATCCAAACCGACCCCTAAAACTTTCCCTGTCTGTACCATCCGCTCGACGCCATCACAGCCCATTCACTGCATCGTATGGGCGAAAAGCTACTTGTTGTCGTAAGTTGGTGACTGTCAATCTGCAATCTGTTTCTTCCTCTCGCTTAGTAGTTTGTAAACTAAAAGCGCTTTCTATTTCCGCTGCAGACAACTTTTTGGAGAGGACGAAGATGCGGGTGGAGAACTCGATGAGGCAGAAAAACAGGGCGAAAACGGTTCGCTCATTGTCCAGCTGAACAGAAATTTCGTTGACCCACACCTCCAAATGGCTTTACTAATTTAGTGCAAGAAATTGACACCCTCCGTAGAGAAGCGCAGGCCTTCAGAGTAGTACGCGACGCTTTGAGGGATTCTGGGAAATCTGGAGCAGGCGCTTGTATGGTATTCGAAAAAGTACGTCGCCCTCCTATTTTTAAATGTCTTTATAAGTCGTTTCTAATGCACACCGACATCCTTACTAATCGCTATTGTCAGGTATTCAATGCCGATATTCGCAATTTGCTTTCAATGGCAGATATGTGGCGCTCCCGTGCACCGCCTGTCCCGCTTGACTTTGAGGCTATAAATGAAGGAACATTCATCCTCCGATCCAACATGACCGAGCCTGACAGAGAGTCAACTAAATCTGCTGCAAAGCCAGTAAAAACCCTTTTGCATGGCAGAGCCACTGGTTCAAATGTTATTAGTGGTAAAAGCATCGAGAAAGTGGTGAACGGGTATGAGCATACTCAGCCAGTGGCCTCTTCCAGTAGTTCCGGGTTAAAAGACCAAAGATCTCTGACATTACGTGACAACCTACTGTTATTTGTTTCAAGGTATGTCAGGCTTTTCTCAAAACCTTGCTTGTTCATTCCGTAATAATGCTGCTTTCAGCACCAACCGCCTAGCGGAGCGTCTTCGAATGGAGGAAGCCACTATTTCTTTCGACAAGGATGATGATGACACGTTGGACTTCGTCACGGCCGCTTCAAATCTTCGCTCCGCTGCATACGGTATTGAGGGGAAGACAAGATGGGAGATCAAAGGTCTGCTTCAATTTCAGCAGTTGTTCATGTCATTCACAATTGCATCCTCAGAGATGGCGGGAAATATTATTCCCGCCATAGCAACAACAAACGCTATCATTTCTGGTCTCATAGTCCTCCAGGCCCTCCACTTACTCCGTAAGTCTCACAGCGCCATGAAAAATGTGCATCTCCAGTTCAAGCCGTCCGTCCCGTTGAGCACAATTAATATGTGTCCCCCGAATCCCAAATGCGGAGTCTGCAGAGACACCTACACCAAAGTTGCTTGTGATCCAGCGAAAGTCACACTAAGCGAGATCGTGAATGGAGTTCTTGGAGATGGAAATGGAGAGAATGGAGGCACAGGACCGAGAGATGTAAGCGTATATGAGGATAAACGGGTTTTGAGTGATCCAGACTGGGACGACAATAATGATAGGACATTGGAGAGTCTGAACGTTACCAGGGGCAAGTTTTTGACAATCGTGGATGAAGACAACGTCTGGGGCACAATCGCGGTAGGACTGACCTTATTGCCGTGAGTACAGGAATCACAAACGAAGTAAATCTCTGAATTGACTAACTCTTTGAAATCTCGCAGCCCCAACCATCCAGCTGACGGACCAGCCTTTATTTTGCCATCGCCGTTGCCGCTTCCCTCCCGCCAACTCAACCCATCAACACCTCCGCCAGCGACAACGCCCTCGCTCAAACGCTCTGCTCCTGACGATGATGTTTTAGACCTTGAACCTTCCACCAAACGTATTAGGACAAACGGAGAAGCGTTCTCTCATGTGGTATCCAGTCCTAGCAAAAAGCGGAAGCTTGAAGAAGACGGGCTTCTTCTTCTCGACGGCGCGAACGATAAGCTCGAAGACGACGTGATCGAGATTGATTGACCTTTCCTAATTCAATTCCTAGTGCTTTCTGATCCTCCAATGCCAGTATACTCCACTCCGCTTGTTTTCAAACATGACGACTTAATTCTCATCCCCTGTCAAGGGCACTCGCTTTTGTATCCTTATTAGAGTCTAATGCATTCCTTTTTTTCAGGGCTGCTTTGTCCCCTGTAGAGATCCGCTATTTTGATTTGGACGGTTGTCTCCCGACTCGTCAAAATTGTAACCAAGCATCATTTCGGCGGCTGACCCTTTCACCCACCAACCCTCACCCCCACCCTTTTATTAGGATCTGCATTTTGGAATTGTCTACCAATAATTGATGCAACTGCAGTCACTTTTCTCCGTGATTTTCCCTGCCTTATCATTTGCGGTTTATCTGCAGAATAGTTCCGAACAGTCGATAGCTGAAGCGAAACTCGTCTTTGCGCACTTCATTGTCGGGAACACTTATCCGTATACCATTGACGATTGGACTCGAGGCCAGTTTCGCAACCCTGTTTCTATACGTGATCTTGACACATTTAGAACATTTGTAGACATTGGACTTGCATCATCAAAGGGTTTCGATGCATTTGCTCTCAATGTGGGTGGCGATTCTTGGCAACCAGGCAAGGTGGCAGATGCATACGAAGCTGCAAAAATTTGCGGCATGAACGGAATTCATTTTAAATTATTTCTTTCCTTCGACATGACCTCTCTTCCATGCTCGCAACTCACCGATGCCTCCGTGCCGCAAAATTACCTCAAGATCTATGCTCTGCACCCAAACCAGCTTCTCTACAACAACAAGACCTTTGTGTCCACGTTTGCTGGAGATTCTTGTACGTTCGGGAAAGACAGTGTCAACGATGGATGGCAATTTGCCGTTAAAAGCGGATCAACCCCAGTGTACTTCGTTCCCGCCTTTTTCGATGTCAACTCGTTTTTCTCCGTTCTGGATGGTGCCTTTAGTGCGAGTTTAGATCCTTGTTTCTTGTTTGGTAAATCAATGATTATGAATGTTACAGTGGAATGCCGGCTGGCCAACAAGCAACAATGATATCAACTTGGATTCTGACAACCTTTACCTGTCAAATCTTGGTGGTCGTTCCTATATGGCCAGTGTATCGCCTTGGTTTTTCACGGTAAGTGAATCTTTTAGTCATTTCAGATGTTACTGCTACAGTATGCCATTGCAGCATTACGGCCCTGATTCATACAACAAGAACTTCATATATCGTGCTGACGACTGGCTCCTGGTTGAACGCTGGGAACTGCTTGTCAACAATCGTGATGATATAGATCTAGCTCAGCTGATATCATGGAATGATTACGGTGAATCGCACTATGTCGGACCAATCGAAGGCGATCAACCCAATTCTCAAGCGTGGACCAATGGTTTCAACCATGAAGGTAAGTAAGACAGGATATCAACATTCAAATGACTTTATCATAATGATCGTGCAACAGACTGGCTAGATCTGATTACATATTATATCAACGCGTTCAAAACGGGCTCGTATCCAGCTGTTACTCGGGACAGAATCTTCTTGTGGGCGCGGCTATATCCTGCCGCGGCGAATGCTCCTGATGGCGTTGGGAGACCAATAAACTGGCAATTCGTACGTGGATTTATGGGAGGATGGGTCCAATCTGACAATAAATTAGACGCAGGATTATTTGTGGGTTGTTGTCTTTTTCACTGCACCCGGAGATATCGTCTTGTCGTGCGACTCCACAAATCAAACGACATCGCTACCGAAAGGTGTTTCGAGGCTCAAGCTGCCATTAACATCAACATGCACCGTAAACGCAGTCGTCTGGAGGAACGGTCGCACTGCTTTGGACTTTTCCCCAGCCAATTTCAGCTTCAGTTCCAACCCACCATCATATAACTTTAATGTGTTCGTTGCAGCCTCACCGTAGACTTGGACTTTTTTTTTTGTTTTTTTGCAATTGTCGCGGGGATATCGATGTTCATAACAATTGTTGATTAATGTCTCCAGCCCACGCCGTGTCCATTCTCCATCATGGGTTCAATAAACCCTCGAAAAACCCAGGGTCCAATGTATGAGGCATCATCGTCAACGCTTTGATGTTGAGACCACCTCATCCCATATCCTTCCGGTACTCTAGCCTCGTATACCAGAACTCTATGAGGCAACCAATGTAAATTTCGCCAAGTTGCACCATTTACTATTCTCCAAAACAGTAGCAGTGATTTCTCGTTGATGACTCCTATCGGTCCTGACGGTGTGCCCCACCACCCGGCGCTCTCCTCTCCCTCTCCCCCGGCGCTACCCGATCGGTGAGCATGTTTTGTCCACGCTCGGGCACCAGCTGTTAGTCCAGCAGTATTGGCATGTACGAAAGCAGATAAACATGCTTCGATGGAGGGTGGTGTAGATCCTAAAGCAGAACCAATTGTGTAGGCAAGGCCGTGCATAAGGTGAATGGACAGTGGCGTCGGTGGAGATTGATTGTCAGAAGATATTAGCCGTGAGCGCTCTAGTGCAGCATTCGGGTGTTCTGTCATGCCATAGCAATACGGAACTGGTATCACCATGAGGGACTATGTATTTATTATCATGATTTTGGGGTCCTGCATCATGTGACCTAGGCGACAGTTTTATTTTTTTGGAAACGAAGTCCGGCAAAAACCCAGTCTCCTACCAGGTTCAAATTTTCATTTGATCGGGCAGCAAGAACTACTCTCTATCTTCAAAGGTTTGCTTACGCTGCACAGATTCCAGAGAGCACAAAGGCAGTTGGCCGCTAGTTTCCTGTGACTAACTCGGAATCGCAACCGCATTTCTGTCAACGAGGTTTGGAAGATAGAAGTGACGAGGTGCCCAAAGAGCTAGTTTCCTCCAGGTTATAGTTGGGTACACCATGCCCACTGGTCATCCTATCCCAGGGTCAATTTCAATCCCCAAAACTAACATTGCGTTTCTACCTCGAGACGCCCAGAATTTCATGAGAGCTGGGTGCTCGAACCACATGGTCGGAGGATGCGTAGAAGGCGATGAAGATGACGGAGAGGGCATTGCTGGCGGAGAAGATGACACAACGGACCCGCCAGATCGTTCAACGTTGTTTTCGATGGCAGCGCCTTCAGGGCTCCCCTGGACTCCAACTCCCCACAACCCACCAGCGCGGATCCACCCAGCGACGTTGGACTCTCCTTTTATTGCGTCCAGAATCCCAACTACGGCAAGGAGAGTTTGGTCGTAATCGATTTCGTCCCGGGAAGTGGTCGATGGTGCCGGTGATGGGGACGAGCGGGACGGTAGTGGCGAATGCACTTCTATTACTTCCTCGAGAACTTTCTCCTTCATCTTCCCTTCCCCTGAACTATCCGTTGCAGAATCCTTTTCTTCAGAGCATTCCTGTATTATACCCCTCCATTCTGTCTCTTCTTCCCCTCTTCTCCAAACTTCCAAATCACTGGCCCTCATTTTCCCAGAGTACTCCTGAATGCACACGTGATTCCACGGCTGGAGGCGCGCTTTCAAGGGCGAATCATCCAAGAGAATGGTTGTCAATGCTGAATGTATTTGTGATTGGGGCTTTACATGATCATCGTTTCGGAACTCTTGCTGAACGATAGCAGATGAACGTGTCAAGAGAGACCACGGCTTGGCTAGATCCTTAGTGGTTTGTGTTTTGCGATCTAAGCAATGTGGGAAAAAAATCCATGAGAGATGAAAAAAAATCAAGCGTCACGGCAGGGAAACAACGGCAAGTAAAGCATGAGATCAACACTTACGATACTCGTCTTTTCGCAAGCCGAATGTATCCCTTGCCCACACAGCCACCAAGCTGCTCTTAGCTTCTCCGAAACACTTGTCTACCATATCATTCACACTGTGTGGCTGAGCGGAGCTCCAGATCATCGTATCCAACCAAGCACAGGTGGATGGGGCAAATAAATATGCACGAAAGGCAGCCATGTAAGGACGCGGATACACATGTCGCAGACGCGGGACCTTGCGTTTGTTCTTTCCATCCGGTCGCTCAGACTCGGCGGCCAGTACCTTCCCCGGATCTCCACCGTCCCCTGAGCGGCCGTGAGGAGAACGTACCAAGAGAGTACCGTTTAGATCGAGGATAAGAAGCTTGCGGGAGGCAGAGGGTGGCGACGGGTAAAGTGGTGTCGATGGAGTGAGGGAAATTTGGAGATAGGGTGCAAGAGGGATACCGTTGGCAGGGGCTACATTGGAATCTTGTGGTTGTGAGGAAGTTGAAGGAGCTGAAAAGGGGGGAGTGGGTCTACGAGAAAATGTAGATTCTAGTGAATCTAGCGACGTCCAAGGTTCCGAAACCATTGTTGCTTGTACGAACGCAGAGGGTGAGGCATACGCTTCATGTGGCAAAGCTTCCTCATGTTCGTAGTGGAAAGCATGAGGCCTCCGGTATGCAGCTGAATAGTGATCAAACTCATAGGCACCGTCGTGTCTATATCCATAAATATTTTGATCCTGCTGAAAATTGGAGTCAAATAATTGGAAAGTCTGGGGGAAATAAGCTACACGCAAAGCCGACATCAGCATTCACAGCGGACAGTAGGATCACGCATTCGAACCGGCTGTTTCAGGTAGCCAATTGTACTCTCTGCCGTGGTCCATATTGTGACGGTAGAATCTCGACTGAGTGCGGGTATTGTAGTCGCGGTGTGGCTCTTGTTGTCCTTCAAGTTCATAGAATCCTTGCGCCCAGCCTTGGTCAATTTGGCGAGAGTGCCCTTGGCGCGGCATTTTCCTCGACAGCGTACGCCCACAGGGCAGCGGAAACCGGAAGGTGTAGGCCAGCTCCGAGTCAAAAGTTTGTGATTGAGCGCTTGCGGTTGACATTTATTTATTTATTTACTTATTTACGCGCTAATAGACAAAGAAGGG
The DNA here is from genome assembly GCA_963555575.2 of Hygrocybe coccinea. Lineage (NCBI taxonomy): Eukaryota > Fungi > Basidiomycota > Agaricomycetes > Agaricales > Hygrophoraceae > Hygrocybe > Hygrocybe coccinea. The sequence continues at coordinate 3,137,798 of OY741994.1, read as the reverse complement.
TTGGCAACTTACTTTTATGACCCCGGCACTTTCCGGTAATCGGGCTTTGGAACATTTGCGGCTGCTGTGGTCTTAGTATACTTATTGGAATCCATCGATCAGTCCAAGGATCCATCGATCTTGGCATCCGTACCTTGCCTTGCACAGGTATCTCAGCTACTATCACCACAACCATCGAAACAGAAATGAGTGACAACTATGGTACTTACGGGGAGTACGGCGGGCGAGAGACCAGTGGACAGGGTCGTCGGAACGAATCACAGGGGTATGGGGAGGAGGAAGGAGGCGGATATGATAATGAAAGGTCCTCTGGTGCTCGTGGAGGTTACGGCTCGACGAAGACGAACCAAACGTCTTACGGTCGCTCGTCCGGGGGTGATTCCTACGGAAGTAAGACGTCCTCCAACACGTACGGAGCTTCAAACGTTGATGACGACGAGAGCGGAGCGTACGGTTCCAAGAAGCAGACATCGAGCGACTACGACCAAGATAAAGGATCATATGGCTCCAGCAACAAGCCATCCAAACCTTCTTATGGGACTTCGAGCAACGACTACAGCGAGAGCGGGTCGTATGGGTCTAGTAACGACAAGCAGACATCGAACGACTACGGCCAAGACAGCGGATCATACGGGTCCAGCAACAGGCCCTCCAAACCTTCTTACGATACTTCGAATGACAACAATGATTCGTATGGATCTGGGAAGAAGGCGACATCCACATCCGCGTACGGCGGCAACAAGCAGTCCTCTTATAGCAGCAACGAGGAGGGGACGTACCGCTCCAGCGGCAAGCAGACTTATGACGAGTCGGGGGTACGTTCCTCTGGCAACCAGTATGGGGGAAATGATAGTGGTGGTGGTGGTGGTGGTGGTGGTGTTGATTCTTATGGATCCGGGAAGAAGAATGCACCCGTAAACACATACGGTGCCTCGGATGACGGCGACCGCGATAACTCCTACGCCTCCGCTAAGAAGTATCCCAACCGCGATGATGACGATGGGTCTTATTCGTCCAAGCCCAAGCAGGAATCTTCCTACGGGCAAACTGGGAACCGCCCGGGTTCGAGCCCCTACGGGTCCTCCGACGACGCCAAGCCTTCGGGCTACAAACCCCAACAGACCTCAGGAAAGACTTATGATGACGACTCCTATGGGTCGCAGGGAAATGTGCCCCAGGGCGGCACGGGTTATAATCAGTCGGGAAACGATTCCCGGAACACTTCCAGTAATACTCCAGGCGGCGCCCCTTACAACCAGTCTAGCAATGCCCCTCGCGGTCAACCCGGTAACACTCCTTACGGTCAGTCCGACAACACCTCCCAGAACCGGCCGGGCAATGCACCTCAAGGTGTAAGGCCTGACGAGGAGTCGGACGAGCCGCCGCGTCATGAGTCGGGTATTGTGGGGAAAGGCCTCAAGATGGCCGCTCAATCAGCTGGGCTCGATCTCGTGAGCTATACCCCGTTTGTGGATATCGGTTGAATCTAACCCTGCAATAATAGAGCGACAACGTGACCGACCAGATCGAGGAAGGAATGAAGAAATTTGGAATTGGTACGGCCTCTTACTCTGGTGTTTTGCCTGCATGTACTGATTAACGGTGGCATGGATGTAGGATTTTAACTTGTTACCGAATATCTCGAATAACCTGTATGACGTTCCTGAGAGAGACGTGGAACAAATGACTCGCAGATTGTAGGACAGAAATTTGTACGACTATGTGATTCTGATACGATACTTGTGCCTGTACGATACGTCTTCATACTTTGGCTGAATTAAAATTTCGTGGATTTAGCCTGCGAGTGCGACAGAGTCAGCGATTGAATTTTAATAACTTGCGTCTTACATGTACAATGTATTGGGTCTTCACGACAGAACTTTATCAACAAGGTCCGGCGATGGAGGAGATAAAACACAACGGCGTACGGATCTGGAGCGGGCCGCTATGATTGTGATCCAAAATTCTCAGCTGTCATTAGGGCGGTTTCCAGGTGGGATAATATACCCTCTCACGTACGTCGCACGCACACGATATTCATGCCAGGCGATCGGCAACAGCTTGACCGACCACCAGCATCCTTCATAAATTGGGTCAGTATCAACCGGTAATAATGGTTAATCATACCAGTAATTTGTCTGATTGTCAGTCCGGAATTATCAAGCGTCAATGGGAGGAAGACTGTACACGTAACATTGATATGGTAGCGTTGGATACGAGCAGCGGCAACGGCTGCAATGCTTTGCCGTAAGTGTTCATCTGGAAGAAAAGAAAAAAAGGTGCAGCACTGATTATGTTTGAAGCTTGTATCAGGTTAACGGGTAGGGTCTCACTATATGTAGTAGTATCGAGGGGAAGAGCGAATAGCGTACGTACAGACGCAACACAGCGATGTCGGGGCCGGTGCTGTGCATATATGGTTTGTCATGAAGAAGCGGGATGAAACGTTCAACCTGTAAAAACAAAGTGCGGTGACCGGCCAGATCGGGTGGGAGTGGGGTCTGTGGGGTCCGTGGCATCTTGTGTGCTGATTGATTAATATAGCGCGGCATGGGATTTCGTTGACTTAAATGAGAATTGCGTAGGACAGGTGGTCTTGGTTCAAATATTGGCAGTAGGGTGAGATACATTGCAGGATAGGTATGCAAAGAAACCACAAGAAAGAGACAAAATATTAGTCGAAAAGACCAAAGCCCTGTCGTAGTGTGGTATGAGAGGATCCATCTAGGTTGTAGTAGATAGACAATGTAACGCACCATATCGTCGTCCGACTCCTCTTTCTCTTCCTCTTTTTCCTCCTCTTTTGGTGCCTCCGCGACTGCTTCGCCCGCTGTGGCGGCAGGAACACCGCCCCCAGCAGCAGGTGCACCACCTGACCCCACATTAGACAGGAGATCCTTTACGTTCTTGCCCTCTAGGGCTTTCGCAAGGAGGGTTGCCCAGATGGGCTCGAGGTCGACATTCGCGGCGTTTGTCAGTGTGAGTATTTTATCCGACTGTATAGCAAATCAGCTTCTGGAATTAGGAAAGCAGAGAACCCACAGTGATTTCGACGCCGTCATCGGCAAGGATGAGGGCGGCGTATGTAGCCGCGAGTTCAGTGGATGCCTAGAGAAACAACCGTGAACGACAATTTACATAGAACTCCATCTGCATCTAAGCGGAGGCATCCACCCCAGGAATGTGTGATCTCGAGGCCATGGGGTGCCCGACTCGATTATAGAGGTGTACAAGCGACATAGGACTTACCATTGGAACGACAAAGTGCTACAGATCTTAAACTGGGGCTCTTGAGGCTCAAGTTCTGATGAGGCGGAACCGCAAAATCTGGTGTCATGTGACTCTCATGTTCCGCAGGATTTCTCAGAGGGATACGGCGTAAAGCAGTATCCGGATGGCGAGATACGATGCACATTATTACTCGAACCATAAATAAAATTTGCAACCTAAAGACTAAGAAAAAGCCCAAGGTTAAGGGTTTATCTAAATATTTACTTTACATCTGCTAAAATTTCGTGCAGACGGTGAGAAATGGAGTCCCAGTTTGGAGTCCAAGTCGGACCGGATCTGTGCAAGATGTGGAGCCGAATAGTAAGGAACCGAAGGTTCTACTGGTGACACAACTGTCGTGGATAGTGGAGTTTCGGAAAAAGTATACTTGACACTTCAGTCCTGTTTTATGGTTATGACGCCCTTAGTCCCTTAGCCTTTCGGAATGCCGCTCACGGAGTTTGAAAATAGTCTTCGTACCTCAGGATTTTGGACTACGAAGTTGGTATGCAAGGAATTTCATACTCTCAGATACCCCATAGCCCTCCCAAGCTTGTTCAGCATTGATGTATTGTGGCAGGTTGAAAATCAAGTTTTTAAATGGAGAGCAGAGGATCCCAAACCTAGGTACTGACTGTTACTCTATTATCACATAAAGGTGGTCCCTGTGGATTTCTCATTTTATTTAATCATTATCTCCCTTGTTATGAGCCCTGGTGGGTCAATTGTTAAAATGATAGCACTTCCCCGCTTGCTTCTCTATCTCAGCCTGAAGTAATAAGTGACCTGCTGCGCCCAAAATACTTTTTCTTTCGGGTCTCCCTGCTTCCTTATAGTAATTTACTGTTGTTGGATGCCTGTGTCATAGAGTAGCTGTTGCAACACTGGGTGGATATTATGTTTGGAGAATTATCATCACTGGAAGACACAAGCTTGAGACTGGGTTTACAGGAACCGTCTAATAAATTATTAACGGCGTACATTTCTGGCCCCTGTCGAGGACCAGGGTTGAGCTCAAACAACGGTTTTATAAGAGCGATTGAGCGAGACCGGGATGGTTTGAGCACATTTTAAATTAGGTCAGATGATCATCTATCATCACATGAGCCAAAACCCCGGTAACTTCATGGAAAAAGCCGTCGGAGCCGAGTGGCACAGAACCCATCAGCATGGGCTTTCGACTGCCATTGACCAGTACTGCCATTTGGCGTTGTGGGCGCCCTTAGTAACGTAGTAGTGATGACGGTCCTCAGGCTTCAAGTGAAATCTCAATGCCACTACTGGTACTCTAGCAGCCAACCTTCACAATTGCTCGAACCCGGTTCCGAAGACACATTTTTCTCACCCCTCGCCAGCTCGATAACGATAACGTTACAGGATAAAGCTGTGCAGTTCCACAATAAGCATTCTTGAGCTTCGGTACATACGCCTCATCAGGACCCCAAGCCTGCCCGGCATCGACGCTCGCCGTGATTTTGCAGTTCTGGCATGCTCAGAAGCACCTCGTATCCATACTTTCCGACCGGTCGTTCATATTATGCGATGGCGGTGATCCAGTCAGCCAGACAGGATTTCTGACGCACAACTTTAGAGGCTTTCAGGGGGTCCTTAACGATCATATTGACGGGTCCATAAGGGACCCCATCTCCATCAAGGGATGGGATCAGTCGCGACCCTCGAAACCGATCCATCTAAATACTTCCGATAGGATCATTCTCGACACCTTAAAAAAGCGAGTCTCGTTGTTTTCTTCATCACCGTATTCGCCACTAAAACATGGCAAGCCCTCCTAGTGCTGCTCCACCTATATGGGATGATATATTCGGAGGTCAATTGTTGGGTGGTGAGTTTCTCTCTGTCGTCCTAATGTCTTGGCGCTGACAGATTGTTAGCATTTCTTGCTATTGCGTGAGAATACCAATGGCCATGCTGTTCTTAATTTTCATTTTGTCCGACAGGTTGTGGGGCATGTCATGCATCCAGACATACGTCTACTTCACTCATTTTAACAAGGATAGACTCTTTTTCAAGTTGTCGGTGAGTTATTTTTCTTTGGGCCCAATGTTGCCGCTGCTGAATACGCGTGTTTAGGTCGCTTTAATCATGTACGTGGCTCTCGATACTCCCAGTACCATGTCTCATGGGCGGGGAAATAGACTCTTGAACACAGCTTCCACGGTAATGCTGGCACATGTCCCTTACTACTACCTCGTTACCAACTACGCCAATCCTGTTGCCGGTAGTCGCTTCATCTGGTGCGTTGGGATTTTCCGGCCTATTTGATCTCTAGTTTACGCTCCACCCTTTAGGACTGAAGCGGTACGAATAAAATCATCCCTCACTGATGCGATACTGAGCTAATTTTTGTACCGCTGTAGGTGGGAGAATTTGTCGGGGTGCGCGTTCTGACCCGTCATTTTTGAACGCTATGCTTAACGTAGTCACAATCAACAGGAAATTTTGAATTTTATCATTCGGCTGTATGCACCCTTCTTCTCGGGTTTATATCTGTATATTGACTCCGCAATAGCTTGTTTGCACGCCGTGTGTGGTTGCGTGAGTAGCTGTGTGTGTTCTGAGCCAACCCTGTCTTACTTCTGGAACAGTCAGCAAGGGTAACCTATGGATGACTGGCGTGATCGTAAGCATCCCATTTTGGTTTTGGACATCGAGATGCTCAACAACATTCCTGTGACAGTGGCTATTCGCCACCAGTGCTCTGGCTTTTGCCATCGGTGAGTCATTATTTCACGAGGCCATGTACGTGTAATCTGACAGTTGTTGCAGCGGATGTTACTATACTGTGCGCACCTTCGTTCCTGACTACTCATTCGGCTGCTCATAGGACTTCTCTCCCCCAAAAAATAGTCTTGGTGTCAGCGACCCGACTCTGATATTGAATGGCGGTGGAAAATACATAGCTATTCGCGTGCGTGCAACAAATTTGATATTGGTAGCGTTCCTTTCACTCAATAATCTTTCTAGCGGATGTACAACGCCTCTTTTGCCATCCAGCTTTTGGCGGAGCTGAGTGTGACGGTTACAATGTGCTACTGCTTGTCCAAGTCGAGAACCGGATTCGCCAAGTGCGCTGTCTTGTTTTTGTTGTTTCGAAGAATAGTATCAGACGTGGTTTTACTGGCAGGACCGATTCGGTCATTAATTCTCTAAACAAGTATACCTTGAATACAGGTTCGCTCTTTTTTTTTTCCATCGGATTTTCATCGGGTTTGGCTGACTTGAGGTCCGAATAGGCTTCCTCGTTATGTAAGTTTTACGTTGGAACGTGCGTCCGGGTGCGGACTTATGATGTGTTGTTTCTAGCGTCACTTCGGTGTTGTCCTTCTGCTTGGTGAGTGGCAGTCTAGTCTCGTGTTCCGAAGCAGCTGAATGACTTGATCACCGCAGATCCACGGATTACCAAAATCCACCTGGGCAGCGACACCTTACTATGTCACGGCTAAACGTAAATGGCTTTGGGATTATCCCTACTGGTACTTGTTACTGACGGGGCTTTCATTTTTCCACAGTATATGTTAATTCCTACCTTGCCATGTACGTGGTATTGTGTGCATCATTTTGACCGAGCTGATTGATTTACCAAAATTCCCTTGGCTGTACTTGTAGGTTGAACGCACGAGAGGGCTTGTTCGTTGGGGGAGTAAACTCGATACCGATGAATCCGTCCAACTTCGACACGACGAGCGGCACTGTGTCTGCGTTTGATTCGGTGAGTGTTCCTTTGTTGTAGAACCACTATTCGTTATAAGTTCTGATTTGTGATTCATAACTTTGCACAGTCCAAAAACAAAATCGTTGTGCTACAGTCGACGGATAGATACAGTGACCGGGATCATGATGTCAGGACTCAGGTTTCGAAGACTGATGCCGGAGTGCTGTGAGCCACCTTTTTGTGAGGAAAGCGCAATGCGTTTGATATCTTTTTTGTTCAACTCTGGAAACCTATGTATGTAAGTTAGAATAATAGTTCAAACTATCGAAAAGCTACCATATGGTAGCTATGTCGGTGTAGTGTGATAAGCCATGGGCAGAATCACGGTGCTTTTTCAAGTGACAGATAATTGATCAATCGTTAGCTTGTTCCATTTTACCGGAATCTTTCGAATCCTGCCTTTCTCCTTATCTTCGTCGCAGACCTTCATAATGCAATTCCCTCGTGCCTCAGGTTCGGTTGAAGCTCGTCTATTGTTTTCATTTCACAAACGCTTGGCTGTAGCTCGTGCTCTCCAATTCAGAACGTTACTACTTCCTTCGAGTTGCAACATACATAGATCTCTCTCCAGGCGCATCCTCTCCACGCAATCGTCAGGCTCAATAAACCCAACCTCCTCTACTGCATCTGTGAGCTTGATATTGATCACACCTTTAACAAGTGCTGTATCTTCAACCTCAGCCGATACCACCACCTTTTCGGCCCCAATCACGATGGAGAAACTTCCTTCAAACCCTTGGTCGCGTAACGCTCGTTACGATCCTGGGAGCTTCGGGCACTTTCTATTACATCACACAACAAGAACGCCACCCTGGTTCCCAATTACCCTTTGATCCTGAAAAGAAGACGCTGGTGATTCTTGGAAGTGGGTGGGGTGCGACCAGCTTGCTGAAGACGCTAGATACGACGGATTACAATGTGGTCAGTGGCATGCGTGTTGCCTTTTTTTTGGTTTTGTTGCGGCCTGCCAGGGTGTTCATGGTGCAGAACAGGTTTTGATTAGCCCGAAGAACTTTTTCCTTTTCACACCACTTCTTCCCAGCGTGGCTGTGGGCACGATAAGCCCAAGGTCAATTATTCAGCCTACCAGATATATTACTCGTCACAAAGCGCGTGGAGTCTCCGTGATTGAAGCCGAAGCGACGGAAGTGGATGTGAGTTTTTTCGGCGGGTGGTCAAGATGATAAAATCTAATATTTCGCTTCAGCCCAACAACAATACTGTTACTTTCACAGGTGCGGGGAGTGGTTCCCATTCCCTCTGTTCTATTCTCTGCCGTCCGACCTTTCTCATTTCATTTCCGTATATTCTCAAAAAAAAAAAGATAATTCTGAAATCCACGGGCAAGTATCCTCCACGACAATCCCGTATGATTATCTCGTATTCGCCGTCGGAGCCGAGACACAGACGTTCGGTATACCCGGTGTCAAGGAACATGCCTGTTTCATGAAAGAGTTGACTGATGCCGAAAGGGTTCGGTCTCATTTCTTTTTCCTTCTTACGCACCTATTCCAGTTTTGATGGTTCTACCTTGATACAGTTGCAAAGGGACATCATGGATTGTGAGTGCATATCATCACATTATATTGAAAGCGATGTTGATTTTTGTGTAACATTTCTTCAGGTATCGAGAGTGCTGCTTTCCCTGGCCAGAGTCCAGAAGAAGTTGATAGATTGCTTCATATGGAAAGTTTCCTGTGTCTTCTTTTAGTTTGAACGTGTAAATGACACCAAAATTCATTGATCACAGGTTGTCGTAGGTAAGGGTTGTAAAATCTGTAGACACGTTTAGCGAGTTAATCGTCGTAATATTTGCAGGGGGAGGCCCCACTGGCGTCGAACTCAGGTATGTCGAGGCTTCAGTAATGTCAAGGAGCACCGGGATTGCTCATGCCCATCAAATAGCGGAGAGTTGCATGATTTCCTCGAGGCATGTTTACTGTTACTGTTTCCCCATTCTTTTCAAATTGTGTTTTATCTTGTAGGATGATCTCAAAGCCTGGTATCCCGAACTTGCAGAAAGAATTCGCATAACACTCGTTGAGGCACTTCCTTCCGTACTTCCCATGTTCAGCAAGCAGCTTATCGACTATACGGAGTCGACGTTCAAGGAAAGCAAGATTGAGATCTTGACTAAGACCATGGTCAAAGAGGTATGTTACAAAGCTATGCTCATTTTGCATTGTGATTGCGGTAGGGCAGCGAATTTTCTTGTTTTGCTGACATGTCAGTATAAATAGGTGAAAGATAAGAGCGTGGTGCTGCAGATGCCCGACAAAACCATCGTCGAAGTCCCCTGTGGGATGGTCGTTTGGGCTGCCGTAAGTCATACTTTTGACCGTATGTTATCCTCTGGAACACTGGCTGGCGAACAACAGGGTAACGTGGGAAGGAAGGTCACGAGGGATTTGATGGCCAAGTTACCAAACCTACAGACCAACAAGGGGGGGATCACAGTAGACGGTGAGTCGTCCCCGTTGGGAGTTATTGTATAACTTCTGGATGTTGGGTAACAGAATATCTCCGTATGGATGGCACCAATGGGAGCATTTTCGCTATCGGCGACTGCACGGCCTCAACGTATGCACCTACTGCGCAAGTCGCATCTCAGCAGGGTGCGTATCTCGCACGGATGCTCACGTTGATGGCGAAACGGGATACGCTTGAAGCACAGTTGGCTGTCCTTGAGAAGGAGTTGGCTACAGGTTCTGCGGTGTTAGTGGATGAAAACGGGGCTGAGCGTGCGGTCCATCTTAATAACGAGGAAGATAAGAAGAGGTCAGAGGAGGAAGCAGAGAGTTTGAGAAAGCAGTTGGGAAAGATCAAGCTGAGACCGTTCCATTATTCCCATCAAGGATCGTTGGCGTACGTGTTTTTTTTGGGCAATTTTGCGTGTTTGCTGACGTGACAGTTCTTGACGCAGATATATCGGATCGGATAAGGCTATTGCTGATTTACCGGTATTCAATGGGAATGTGAGGGACTTTTTGTTTTTCCTTGAGGGTAATGGGGCGCTCATGAAATAGCAATCATTATAGTTCGCCAGCGGTGGTGTCGCGACGTATTTATTCTGGCGCAGCGCTTACTTGAGCACGCTTTTCTCGCTGAGGAACCGGACGCTAGTGGCTACTGACTGGCTCAAGGTTAAGCTTTTTGGACGGTGAGTTGGCGGGTGCCGCGTATTGTGAGATCTGATGCTATTTGCAATTTTTTCTTCTTTTTTTTTCGCAGGGATGTCAGCAGGGAGTGAATTTGGAGTGAATTTGGGTTTTGGCTCCAGTCGCGGGATCGATTTCATTATAGACTGTATCAACAGTAATACCCATAGATGATATTTAGACATTATTGATCATATCACCCCGCCACAAAGCGTTAGATACCTTTATGTGAATACCTGAATGTCCCCGACCTCTGGTGATCACCGGACCACCACATCCATCAGTCTGGTGTATGAGGCATTTTTCTGGATAAGATGATCCAGGGCTTAAAAAAAAGCTGGTGGGTCCAGGAGTCTGTACCCATACCCAAGGCTATACCTGTGGCAAAACCTGCAGGTTTACCAGTACCTGTGCAATACACCACCTGATCAAGCTGGGTGATCGTGACATTGGCAAGGACAGGATCCTTGATTTTTCCAGATGAGATCCTGTCAAGGTGAATAGTGTAGTGGGCATTGGAAGTGAGAGGTAAACCAGGCTTTGCAATGACACATGGAATGAACACCACAAAGCATCTGCAAAAACCTCTTTTCTAAAATTACTATAATATTTGATAATTATGATAATTATGATAAGTCTGAATAATTCTTGTTTTCTCATCAGATTAGCACAAATTAGTCTAATTTATGATATCCTATTGACAGTTCTAATAGAGAACACATTTTATTATTTGGGGAATGTGGGAGCTCTGAAGTAGTGTGTGAACAGCAGAGACATTTCTCATCATTGTGGAAGATGTTGACAGTTCATTCATTGGCCTTCAGCAGTGGTACATGGAAGATGAACACAATGTGATGCTCACTGTTCCCATGTTCAAGCCTGTCCCTCCAAACTATTATATTTCAATCATATCTAATCATTGGTTACATGTGGAGACCCAGCTCCCAATTTCCTTCAAGCATCTTATTCTCTCATTATTGTTCTTGTCACATGACTGGGCGGTGTGACTAAAATACTTCCATGTCCAGAATGCAATGGCAATATCTCATTCAATTTGTATCCAATTGACTAGTGGTTGAAAATTTGAGCTTCTATGGTCATAATCTTGGTGCAAGCTTCTAGGCTCTAATTTATCCTTTTTATAAATCACTTTTTTGCAGGGTACACCACTGTGCAACCTCTCTACAAGGAGCAAGTATCATCCTAGCACTTAGAAAATGGTTGGAATCTGTAAAGAAACCCCCGCCAGCAGCAAAGAGGTTCAACTGAGGATGAGCAGCTAGAACTCAAAAATGATCATACACCCTCCTGAACATCTGAATGGCAGTCCTTTTGGCTAAATCCCACACTCGAACTGTTTATCCTCTCCGCAAGACATGATCAACTCAGGCTTTGGATGAAATAGGGCACTAGAAACATTATTAAAATGGCCCCTGCACAAGTCAACCTCCCACACCTTTGTCTTGCTCATTCTCCATATTTTTACAACCCTATTGTCAGCAGCCGATATAACCAGGGGAAGAGTAAGATGGAATATGGCATGGTTAACGCCACAATTGTGTCCTTCCAAGACATACTTGATGGTAGAGAATGCATCAGAGCTCTCAAAGTTGCCAGGTTCTGCATTCAGTGTGCCTTTTTGTAGGCCTGACATATCCCACACCTGCACAGTTTTATCCATGGAGGCTGAAACAACGAGATCATCTTTGGGGTGAAATTGAGCTGACATGACAAAGTGGGAGTAGCTGGTAAGGATATCAATACAGTTACAAGATGTGTTATTCCATATACGGATGGTTTGGTCATCAGACGCAGACATCTTTCATTTCAAAATAAATTTGAGTATTCACCCCTGCACAAATAGGTGGGCAACTCACAATCCAAGGCATTTCGTGGTGGAATTGGATGGAATGAACGTAATCCAAATGTTCATGCAATGTAAATATACATCACCTACTTTGTGGTTTGAGATCTGTATCGTGATCCAGTCAGGCCCTAGCCACAGAGTAAATTGAGACGAAGCTCACCCCAGACCTTGATTTGTAGTTGTCACCTCTTGTTTCCAATAGAGCTCAGGTAGGATGAATGGCAACACCCCACACAGGACCTATTATTAAATAACCAGTCAGGATTGAGTGCCTGACTCCACAAATATTTTTGGCATGCCTTCATGTTCCTCGAATCTGTCTACAAGTACACCCATCTGATAATTCCATAGCTGAACACTCCCATTGTGTAAGCTAACTGTGAGGAGGGGTTGGGTGGGATGGAATGCAAGTCCTGCAATGGATGGGTTGACCATGCTCAGATCATGCAGATTGTCCACATACCCTTGATGAACTTTGTGTGGAAAAGATAAACATGCCTGTGTCATCCAATCTTGATGAAATAGAGCTTGAGCATTATTAAAAACAACAAAAACGAGTGTGAGAAAGCAGATACACGCATTAAACTTATTATGTCACCAAATCAACTTGGCCTCACCCATGATGTTTGTATCACTGATGGTTCAAGGAAAAGCCATGCCTGAGCTAGTGCAGGGATTGTTGTCCGTCTGTCAATGTCAATGTCAATGGATGATGTCTGTATGTACACAGATGTCAGCAAGTGCTCAGTGGAAGGGATAATGGCGCACTTTGGGTGGACAGGTGCCATCATGGTGCCAGCATCAAAAGCAAAACATCAACTCCACTGGGCCCTCTGTGATTATGTTGTTGAAGTATGTGGGGAGTTTCTGCTATTTATGTTGCTGATCAATTATCACAGCATTTGTTTGCCACCATGACCAGAGCACCCAACCTTTATCTTGATGAGCTACATTTGGACTGAAAAGCAAAATGTGGAGTATCAGTATCCCTAAATACAGTGTGGCAGAAATTATGAAGAGGGGGATTCACGATGAAGAGAGTATGTGCCTTTTCTAATCCTGCAGCAATGATATTTACACAACAGTTGTCCCAGCTGACTTGGGAAGTGATTGAGCGAAGTGCAGAGTTACAATCAGATTTTGTGGCTCGGATTGGGACATATGAAGCTAATCAGCTTGTCTTTGTCAATGACAGTGGATCATATACAATCGTGACTGCAATTGTAGGATTCTGGTCTGCAGCAGTGATACGTTATTGTGCCTGGGGTGAATGAACATTAGTAAGATACTGGTTGTCAAATGTTTCACAAACTTGAGAGATGATTTTGGGATCCAGGTTTAATTCCAGGAGACGTCTTGCAAACCTCCCAGCATGTGAATAGTTATTAGCCTTTGCAGTGCAACACATCATTGCTCAAGCTCAATCAAGACACTAAGCAGGTATTCACATGCTGCAGTGACCATATCCCTCCACTGAAAGGGTACACGTTAATCAGCCAACCCTATACCAAGGCATGTCCATACTGACCACTTTAGCTTCATTGTCAGATGTAACTGCAATCAATAACAGAGCTCACAGAACAGTGCAGAAGGTCGTGTGGGCATCAATAAGTTTATTGCCAGATGCATAGCGGTAGCCTTCCAAAAGTTCTGTTCGAATGGATGACAATGAATGTGCAATGACAGGAAACACACAGCTCAGGGGTATTTCTGCAGGATTGCAATGAATATTCAGTTGCAGGGATGGTATGGATGCTAAGGGTGAGAGGAAAGTATGCAATGATCAATAGATGGAGAGAAACTGTGGTTTTAGTAAGCTAATGTTCACAACTCCAACTAATACTCTGGCCAAGAAGGGTTGATGTCCGAATGATATGCAACATTTCCTTGTGATTATTACCTGGTAGTGCAAACTTGCAGCGATATTCTGTTGGATCAAAGGTAATAGTATGTGGGTGTGCTGAGCAATTGAGGCAATGTATGGTTTTTCCCTTTATTCGGGTCAAGTAGACTGGATTATCAAGTGAACACACCTGTGTTGTCCCATGCACCTGACTTGATTCCGATGATTTCATGAATGAGACAGTGCTGGGAGAAATTCTTATTGGCAATCATAATAGCTTGGAGGGAAATGAAATCATCAAAATGGAAAATGGGCAAGGAAAATTGATAAAGGGAACAACATGCTGTGCTTGCTCATTAAGGCCACCAACGATCCATCTGCACTTGATCCAACATATTTCATGGGTGGGCTATTTACCTCCACAACAGTCTTCTGTTATTGAATGTTATAAAGCACAACAGAGGAGATGGAGGCTGGCAGTGCCTCCATAAAAATTCTTGTTAGTCTGAATGGGTAGCTTGATAGTTTTAATGACAGAATTTGAGAAGTCCCCAACCTTAATGAGCCATTGCTATCATGTTAAATGAAAGACTATGCACAAACACGATGAAGCTCACCTGTGTGGTTTTATTCAATACTGCAAACCTATTCCATGCAACAAAGATAGTGCTCTACCCAGTACCTTTCTTCCCATCTACAGAAGAATCCTTTACTTCTCCCTGAGCTTGTGTTGGGAGGCCAGTCAACTCAAATACCCCATTATTGGACAAAATCATGAGGATGACCACACGCTCCACTGGGTTGAAACTGAGTGTTCTCCATGGAACATAAGGGCTACTGAACTTGTGAATGCTCAATAAACCTATCTCGGAACCAGTATTGAAATTGAATGTGTGAACATATTTGTCTTGAGTATAGATGCTCCCATATATGACACTGAAGTTTGTGATACTAACTGAAATGATCCAAGTTGGAAAGTGAAGCCTTGGAGAGGTATACTAAGTCTTGGATGTTATGAACACCAAGATAGTGTAGCATAGAACAAATTCTGACCATTTTCTAATTGCTAGGGTGATACTTGCTCCTCATAGAGATTCTGCAAAATGGTGTACCCTGTGAAAGAAGTGATTTATGAAAAAAAAAAAAAGGGGCCTGGAAAGTTTCTTGCACCAAGATTATGGCTGTGGGGGCTCAAATTTTCAACTGCTAGTCAATCGGATGCAAATTGAATGAGATATGGCCATTGCATTCTGGGCATGTAAAACAAAAGTGTCTTAGTCACACCACCAAGTCACATGACAATAACAATAACCATGCATCACCAATGGTGCAAGGGTGCAACAAGTCCTATAGTGATATTTGAGAAATCAATAAAATTCCATAATTCTTGCTGTCTACAGCAAAGGAAGATGATAGCTAGTAGATACTGACATATGAATGACGATCTGAGAAAGGGTTTACAAAGAAGATAGAGCAATTATCAAGTACAGATTCGGAGGCCCGGTCACGTGCAACTGAAGGTCCAAACTTTGGAAAAAGGAAGATGCTACGAACAATGTCTGTTGCAGGGATGATATGGGCCTGGTAGTTGCCATCTTCATCAACCATGCATGTCACTCGATACATGCCATGATGTGCTTCAGGGTGCTCTCGGAAAGAAGAGAACAGTTCAATGTAAGCAAGGTGACTGGGCAGCCTTGTGGTTGGGAAAGAATGTCAGATGATATGATGAGGGATTGAAAAGATAACTCGAACTTGTCCCACCTGCAGACCTGAAAAATAATGAGATTTAGAACAATGTCATCAGTATAGCAAGGCTCACCAGTGACCCCATTTATTTCTTGGTTCACAGACTCCAATTCCTTGAAGATGACAGTGTCAAATCTTCCAGGAATGGTGCTACCACACTTGTTTTGCCGGCTCGGCCTGACATGAATGCTGTCCGACACCCCATTTACACTGGTAAATCCATGCTCATCCCAATGTTGAAATTTGATCTTGTGGTATACAGAAACTGTGCGAAATGGAATATCCCAATAATCTGCAGCACTGTCAACCTGACGTTGAGAAAAATTAGGGTTCAAAAGCCTGATGAAGAACTTCGCCAGCAACTCATGAATTAATGCAGCACCATATACATTGCAGAGTTCGTCAAGGCTGACAACTTTTCTTGTTGGATGTTTGGTGAATTGTATTGGTGGTAAATGGCGAGTGGGAATGGACAGGGACCATTGCTGAGGAGGCGGTCATCCAGCAGTCTTCCATGCCACAAGGTTTGCGTGGTGATGGACTTTCTCCTTGCAGACGAGCCACACCGTCATTTGAGGGTACTCGTCCTTGTGGTTGGTCGATGTATAGGCATCTTTCGCAAAATCACAATGGAGGCGTTCAGTGTATTCAGTATTATAGTTGTCCGTAGTCCTGTATAACTGGATCGCAGATATATAATGCTGCTTCAGGAAGTGGAATTTGTTGATGTTGAAGTGTTGGCGGATCCCTAGCTCAATAAAGATTTGCTTCTTTGCTTCAAATCTGTTGATGGCATCCTGGAAGAGCTGTAGAGTCGATGTCGAGTGAAGGGGATATTGTGCAAGATAAAGGCAATCCAAGATGGCACGAACAGCAGAAACTAGCTGCCCAGATGACTGTCCATTGGCAAGACAAAGATCCACAATCAGGCCAAGGAGGATCCGGCAGATATCTCCGTGTTCTTGGCCAGTCAACCGTGACAATGATGTGATGCCCATCATAAAGAGTCGGATGTGGTGGTTAGGCGGGAGTCAACAACAACGTGCATCAATTTCAGCTGGATCAAATGCAGCTTTGATCCACACAATGATATGTTTGATAATGCCTTGATACAGTTGATGGAGGATGTCGGGTGCAATTGATTGGAATATGTGCGCGTAAGGGAGAGATCCATAAAACAGATCAATAATTGGTTTGATACCAACAGTTTTGCAGGCTGATGCATAAACACGTGGGTCTGGGTCATTGACAGTGGCAAGTGCGTCTAACACAGCTTCCATGTCTCGTATGTTGATGTCTTCATTATTATCTAGCTCCTCTTGCTTTGCAGGACAGACCAGACAGTCACCTTTGCACACCCCGACCACCATGATTTGCTCCTGATGATCAGCGACGTAGAGTGCAAATATCGGGTGCCCACGTCGAACAACACCATCCCCACTCGCCATTTCTACACCAACACGACCAGGGGACCTCAACGGCCTCATTACAAATGACACACATGCATGGAATAGATTTCCAATTGCTCGATGACGAGCTGCCTTGACTGGTATATGTTCAAGTTTGGTAGTCGGAAGCTATGCGAGAAGGATGTATGCATGACGGCTTGGTTGTCGTCAAATATGCTTAGGGATGTTGCCGATCGTGAGATAGACAGGATATGCTGACTTGTTCCAGAAAAGGGTTACTTGCGTCTTGTCAGATAAAATAATGATGGGAATGATAGTTGCTCCTGGTGTATTCTGTTCTACGGCCTTCTTTTGTAATGATATCAGAGCATTGCCACTGTTACAATTTTTACCTCTTTGCCCCTGTCTTTTGCTTTGACAGCACATGATACCCATTGACCTCTACATTCCCATGAAGATGTGCCAAGTCCCACACTCTGATTTGACGATACCTTGTTACCGAACTCTCGGGTCAATCCCACATTCTCATTGGACAATACCCTGTTACTGATGACTTGAAGATGCATAACCATTCATACACAACCAGGAGCTGAAGGAACCTAAAGACAATACAATCCGAACCTGACCATTCTGTTCTTGTCACAACCCATGACCAGTGCACATACCCGGAGACAAGAATACTCCATGACCCAACCACCAATCATACCCAGCAATCGGAATACTCTGGTTCTCCGCCGACTGATCATATGTCCACACCCATATGCTTATGACATTGTTATTGTTCTTTCACAATTCACCTACACGGTTCCTTGTGCCTGTCACAGATGAATGAATAGCCTTGTGCCTGATGACCGATCAACTTTCCTATTTCGAAGAAGACCAACACATCATCCTGATCCTCATGGTTACCTTTGACGCCCAGCTCATCACCACGATTGTCATATGTTCTATTGGCATCTCCACCCTTGTGGGTGTCTATGTCTATGCAACCTATATTCGGATAACACAACCTCCCCAACAATAACTCAGATATCGGATCCGTCATAGTTGCTGACAACTGATGACTCCTTTGACCTATCTTGGCCGATTATCTTGTTCTTCTTCACACATCACCTCCACATTCATTCGCTTTCTTCTCATCAGCTGACTGCCGGTGCTCAGCTAACAACCCGAACTCGCATGTATGACAAGTTCCCTTGATGCTCCACAAAGACTTGCATTCCGACATGTTTCATCACCTTTGTGTACCAGTCCACTGGTCGAGAATATCCACACCTAGTCGACATCCCAGTCATCCAGTACCCTGCAGACAAGAAGGGTTATATGAAGCACCCTTGCTTATTGTACTGCAGGAACCACAGTTGCTGGTGTATGATTACCAGTGTTCATTGCATTGCTCCCATCATGGTTCTTCCCTGTTCAGTGATTCACCGTCTCCCCTGCCTCCAATGATGAAGCATCACATTCACCTTTCCATCCGGATCCTGCATGCACATACTCATAGTCGTATGCTGCTATATGCCAGGCATCCACTACCAATGCAAACCATTAGGAAGACGAACCAATCTCATCATTCCCAAACTAGGAACTCAGCCACATGACATCCACATGGCTGCCTCATGTTCACCATGTGCCTGCTGACGCATCCACTCATGGATTGTTTCACCTCCTTACCATGCGGATATGTAACACCATGTACATGGTACAAACAGTGACCTTATTTGTGACAAACACGGTAACGACTTTGTCTCGAAAAGTCGCAACAGCGGGCTGTACCATGCATTCAAGTTGATAGTTTGCGGATACCTTCCACCTGGCTGGCCCACACCCTGTGGTTTCTGTAGACCTTTCCCATTGGTGATATATCCAACTTGACCATTTACTCCGTCAAGTTGACCGTTGCCTTCTTCAACCTGTAGACGAAGTCTGGGTGTCCTAGAACCTCGTATCGGCGACATCAGTGGCATCGTTTGCGAGCGATGTGCATGATAACCCCACACTGTGTATTGTGAAGGTTTCCTGGAACCATCCTCCCCTGGTAAGTGGTTTGTACGAACTCTCCCCATCCCTGATGGTTATCTCTGACCGTGGTGAAAGCATGGCCGGTGCCGATGGTTTGGATCAACCCTACTCTAACAATACAATGGTATGTACAAACCCTTCTCTGACAGTTGTCTCTGACCATGGGAGATGCAAATAGCTTGCCAACGGTCTGCTGGCACCATGGCTAGTGTGGTGGCGGTTCAGACAGAACCTAGTGCAATGGTACGTACAAACCTTCCATTCCGGACGGTTGTCTCTGACTGTGGTGGATGTGCATGACTTTTTGACAGTCTCCTGGCATCGTCCAGTGCTATGGTGTTTCCGATGAATCAAGTGTGGTATGCTTTCAATTCGGCAGTCTGAGCATTTTCCTAGTAATCATACGGTTCCAGACTGAGATGAAGGTCTTCATATACAATATGGCACACTGTTGCCCCATATAACTGACTGACTTGTGAATGCGACTGAGGCCACCATTTCCACATTCAGCTGCACTGGAATTGATGCGTGATAGGTGAGGGTCCACACACAAGTAGGTGGTCAAGAAAGCAGAGGGTGCACATTTCGTGTGACCACCAGCATGGAATGCGTCAACTACAAACAATGTGTCAGCGAAGAATGCTGGTTCCCTGGTCAAGCAGTATGGTCCTAGTGCACAAGCAAAGTCATAGATTACTCGTTTCGGGGCTGTCGGCCAGTGAGTCACCATTGCTGAGAAAACATCATCTCGACCTTCGCTCCGTGGAACCCATAGCACACGCTGTGAGTGCACCACACACACATAATCCCCCCAGTGAGACGCTGCTGACCATATTTTGAATAATATTTAGAGCACTTCCCTCCACATTGACGCTCCTTCTCCTTTTGTTGATCATACCTAAGATTTGGGTATATAGGGTGTGGGCGGACCTTTGGCATGCTATAACAGCATTCTGACTGGACAAAAGTACGTGTCAAGATCTCTCAAGGTACATACCTCCAGACTTACCGCTTCCCAGTTGTCTTGCTCTGTAGCATCCACAATTGTGCTCAACAGCCCAGGAGCGTCTAAGCATGTGCAAGACACAATGTCCATGGCCATGTATCCACTTGCAGAAATCCAAGAGTGCTTCTGAATATTGCCCCCCCTCCATACCATCCTCCTTTAGGACACAAAAAATCACCGGGATGCTCATCAGCTGCGAAGCGCTAAGCCAGGTAGGTCTTTCATTGAAAATCCTTAGATCTTCTAATGCAGTGCGGGTGGTAAGCTGCAGAACAGACTCTTCTGCACACAGCTATTCCCAACATATTAGCTTAAAATGAAGCTTGGGATAAGTATACGCACTTGCTGAAAGAGCCGGCGATACAAGGGTGGTGGTTGGCGTCGGTGGTGATATGCATCCACACCATAATGTGTCACAAAGAGTGTTCTCAACCCCTTGTTCAAATCGCCCAATTTTTTAGTCGCCAGCTCAATTCTGTTGATGTGGTCGAGAGCTGCAACTGCCGCTTTTGCTTTTGCCTTCACTACCTCTTCAAGTTTCTTTTGCTCCCCAGTGCTATCCTCTTCTCCTTGCATGCCATAGCTAGTGCCAGTCTCTGGACCATTGCGAATCCCCAAGATGGCTGGCAGCATCGACATTGCGGTGAGTTTTCGCACCAAGTCCCGTAGCTGTTTGTCAGCCAGGATCTGTTGATTATACACATATTTGCGGCTTCTGTGAACTGGTGAGATATCTTCCGTTGCTGTTGGTGGATTCAGGGACTCTAAGACATGCTTTCGACCAAAGGCTAGCGTTACACCATCCCATATTGCATCTTCTGGGGTAGGTCCACATCGGATGCAATGCAAATCATTTTTGAAGTGCTGGATCCAGACATATGCAAACCAAACCAACCGGAGCAAGGGGTCACTGACAAAGTTGTGGCCAGTGAGGGCATAATGACGGGATACAATGGCTGCCCATGCAACGAATTCAGTTTCAGAGGTGGTAAATGAGCATGTATATTCGTCCAATAGTTCGTGAGTGAACATTATTGAGTTGTTATAGTTGAAAATTCCTGCTTCCCTCCCATCAGGTCCGATGAACCGGTGCCACGCTGAAGGACAAGTCGGGCATTTTTGAACTTGAACATGAGTTGTGAACTTCTCTGATAATGAATAGATCGTGCACAGCTGTTCTATACAGGGTGACGCTGCGTCATACATTGTTCGACCGATGGGGTATGGAAAAGATGAGGATGAATCGAGCCTGATCAGTGGTGGTGCTGTGCGCACTGGATCAGGATGGGGATAAAGGTTTTCATCAGATGGCAGTGTTGCCCAGGCTGGCGGAAGGATTGGGAGGTACGAAATAGAGAAATGTTCTTGGGCACCTTTACGCACTGGACCAACTAATGTATTGTTTTCAGCGGTGTAAATTTTTCTAATATTGTCTAGACTAACCGATGTTGTAAACCACCATTTCGTCCAAGATCCTTGCATCTGCGTCTGGACTCACTTGCAGCAGTTTCAGCAGGTGATTGCATGCAACTTTGATGTGCACACATGCCCTACTACCATCCTTTGTACAGGTCCACTCCCCTTCTCCCCGGTTGCTTCCCTCATAAGAGACGATTGCGCGGCTGCCCATCTGCCGACTACTTTCACTTGCCACAGAGAACCGATTCAAGAATGTTTCTCTGTTGCATTATTCACGTGTGAACAATATTACGGTCTCGTCTATCCACCACCGTCAGAGGTAGGTTCTAGAGTTCATGCATCACTGCTTACCGGTAGACTTGAATGTGCCATCTTTAGGGAACCGCTTGCTGTAAAAACTCCTGGAGGAACTGTTCATGAACGCAACCCACACCATCATTTGGGCACAAGCACACCACCAGCATCGAATCACTAGTCTGTGCAAAATGGAGATGATACCAATGTTTCTATGCAACAACAATCAACTGCCAATCCATTAGTTAGCTTAACAATTCCAGTCACCGTTATGCACTTGCACGACACAGAGCCGATCCGATATTTGATAGAAACCCACACAATCTGCCAGTGCATAATCCAAGTATGCTCTGTAGCCCTGGCTCTTGTCAAGTTCTTCAGCCGAGGTTTCTTGCTCAGTCCGACCGACACCATGCGATGTATGTTTGCTGCTAGTTTGGGCTTTTGTTTGACTGTGGGGTGACATATGAATCAAATCAGCTCTTTTGTACGGCGCCACCATGTCCATCCTTTTTCTTTTGTATCCGCTTTTTGATGCCTTGATGGGACTCAGCAAAGATTCTCCTGGTTGCCATACTGCTGGGGAAGATATATTCTGTGGTGTCCTCAACCTGCGGCTGAACTCACACACAATACCAACTCAGCACCTCTCATGCCAAATCCAGCCATGCCAACCACTGGCCCAGCTGCCCCAGTCGAGTACCCCCTTATATCTACCTGGCTGGATTACTGTGACAAGCATTCTGACCATTCTGGCAAGGAATTCAGTCGACTTCTGCCAAATTTTGACAAAGAAGGTTTCTGTCAAGTTCACCAACTTCCTGGGGATTGGATTACTGTGGAGAAGCTTGCAGAATGGATTAACATTGGATGGGGCACAGCAGATCTGCTCATTCGTTATGCCAAGGAAGATGTTGCACTGATAAAGTCTGGAGTCTTCCAGATCATGTCTGACATTGACACAGCTTAAAATCCAGTTGGAAACACAATGCTCAGCCAATCACACATCCTCCGTTGTCTTTTCAAGGTGTGTGCAGCCCAATTTCATATTTCTACGCTCTTTATTTTTGCTTGTCGCTACAAGTTGTCCTGCCCCAATATACCAAAATATTCTCGTTGAAACCTGCTGTGCATGAACGGTCCCTTTTATTAATAATAATAATACAGCTCCCAGCATTAAGATGGACTGCTGGGGAGCATGCATGTGAAGTTTTCCACCGACTGGTGGACTCCTGAAGCTTCTGGAGGTGTTGCACCTGGGGGAGTTGCACCGAAAATTTTGGTTTTTTGTGTGACCATTTTCGGAACTTTTTACACTGTGAACATCTAGACATTATATTCGAACTCTCATATTTCAAACTGCTAAGCTGTACATTGAGTATTACATGAGATATGGCAATTTTGAGTTGGGCGTTCAAAATGAAGCGTGACTGTGACGCTGGCAAAGTCACATGCAAAACACAATAAGACTACTCATGGCCCCCACAACCAACTCATCCAACACAACAATGCCTTTGACCTCATTTCACCTGACGAACAATACCTTCTCCATCAACAAAGCACTGAGCTGGTAGTTGCCCTAAACTACACCATCAAAGGTTCCAAGTTCACTGAGCACAATGGCAATGTTACTACCACATTGGCTTGGGTAGCTGAAGTCAAGAATGAGATCACTCCTATTACTTCTATCTCTGCAGGAATTGTTGTTGCATCTTCCAGCCATGGAAAGACCGAGTTGGTTCTTGTCATCCCAACAGTGAAACTCACTGCAGTATCTGATATCATAACTGTCAATGGCACATTGACAGCCTTGGCCTCCAGGCTACATGAGGTCTTCATTGCTGTGCAAAATGGCAACAGCCCTGCCAGGAGCCTCTTATGCATTAACATCACAAGTAGGTCCATACTGATGGAACACCCCCTCATGTATTCAGATGTGGACCTACAAGTTGACCCACTTGGGGTTTGGCTCACAATCACACACAGGCAACTGGGCATCATTTGTACCATTTGTTGACCCTTGAAAACTGGCCAGTCGTCAACAAGGCAGGATGCTCTGTGCAAGTTGCGCTGATGTCAGAGAATCCCACTTTCCAAGTTATCTGGTGGGCAAATCTGCCAACTAAAACTGGTGGTGAGTGGTGGCACCTGTTTGTGCTGTTACTCCAAGTCTAACTCTTGCCCTTTCTGCTGTTCAAAAAAGGTTGACCACTGCTGTGGGAGTGGTGGTGGAGGTATGGGGGGTGGTGGAAATGGCAGCAGTAGTAGTCCCAAACCCTTCCTTTACCTTTCTAGAAAGAGCCAAGGACCTTCTGATGCCTCTTTCACACTGGCATGCTCCTCCACTGGCCCCTGTCCTGAATTCACACTCCGTCCAATGGGATGTGGTTGACACCACCAGTCCACTAGGTGCATTCTGATATATCAAGCATGTTATGGATCACTAGATCAGCGGGCTCCAGCAACAACCAACTAAACCAAGTCGAGATCAGACCAGAGGAAACACAAGAGAGAAGGTGTATTCATGGTCTACTACTACTATACAGCCAGTAGCAGTCTGGGGGAGGAAGTCTAGATAACCAAACTGGGGAGTGGAAACCAGTCTAAACATGAGGAAAGGGAAGGGAAAAAGAGAAAGAGTTCGAAGATGAAGGTTTAAGTACTGAACAGACATGAAAGACAGACTACTGGGTCTGTATGTACAAATATGGGGAACAAAAAGCAATAAAACTGTCCTGAGGATACAGCATTTCCATCAGTGTTTCAAGGAGTGATTGCAGTGAAATGGTTCAGAGCAATCAAGGGTCCAGACCTGGCTGCCTCATGGTAAGGAGGCGAAACGATCCATGAGTCGATGTGTCAGCAGGCACATGGTAAACATGTGGTGGCCATGTGGATACCATGCAGCTGAGTTCCTAGCTTGATAATGGTAAGATTGGTTCGCCTTCCTGATGGTTTGCATTGGCAGTGGATGCCTGGCATATAGCAGCATACAACTATCAGTATGTGCATGCAGGATTGGGGTGGAAAGGTGAACATGATGCTTCATCATTGGAGGCAGGGGAGCAGGCAAATCACTGAATGGGGAAGAACCATGATGGGGGCAATGCAATGAACACTGGTAATCATACACCAGCAACTGTGGTTCTTGCAGTACGATAAGCAAGGGTGCTTCATATAATCCTTGTTGGCTGCAGGGTACTGGATGATTGGGATGTTGACCAGGTATGGATATTCTCGACCAGTGGACTGGTACACAAAGGTGATGAAACATGTCAGAGTGCAAGCCTTTGTGGAGCATTGAGGGGACTTGTCATACATGTGAGTTTGGGTTGTTAGCTGAGCACCGGTGGTCAGCTGATGAGAAGAAAGGTGAATGAATGTGGAGGTGACATGTGAAGAAGAACAAGATGGTTGGCCAAGATAGATCAAAGGAGTCATTGGTTGTCAGCAACTATGACAGATCTGATATCTGAGTCATTATGGGGAGGTTGCATTATCCAAATATAGGTTGCATAGATATAGATGGCCACAAGGGTGGAGATGCCAATAGAACACATGACAATTGTGGCAATGAGCTGGGCGTCAAAGATAACCATGAGGATCAGGATGACGTGTCAGTCTTCTTTGAAATAGGAAAGTCAATTGGTTATCAGGCACAAGGAAGATTGGTTGGCAGAGAACCAGAGTATTCAGATTGTTGGGCATGATTGGTGGTTGGGTCATGGAGTATTCTTGTCTCCAGGTATGCACACTGGTCATGGGTTGTGACAAGAACGGAATGGTCAGGTTTGGAATGGTCAGGTTTGGATTGTATTGTCTTTAGGTTCCTTCAGCTCCTGGTTGTGTATGAATGGTTATGTGTCTTCAAGTCATCATTTGTGGTCAGTAACGGGGTATCGTCTGTGGGATTGACCTGAGAGTTCAGTAACGAGGTATTGTCCAATCAGAGTGTGGGACTTGGCATATCTTTGTGGGAATGTAATAGGTGTCACATGCTGTCAAAGCAAAAGACAGGGGCAAAAAGGTGAAAATTGTAACAAAGCAAGGGAGCAATGTTATTGACATGAGCTATTGGCCCATCACAGTTGGTAAGGTGTGGTTGTATAACTTTCCTGCTCAAGCCCAGGCAGCTTTTGTCTTGTTTCAGTTTAGTGGATGGCCCATGGGTGTTATGAGTTCTTTTAATTTATTACAGCCATTTGCAATGATTATGGCACTCACACGGAATTTTGTTGAATTAGAAAATTTGGACTTGGTCAAATCTCAACCTCACTACCATGTCTCCTTGCAAAAAAACACAATGCTCCCACAGCACCCTTGACAGCAACACTGATCACTGATTCTCCCTGTCTGAGGGAGAATCCGTCCACTCCACCCAGTCCAATCAATCATCCACCGTTACTGTTCCAAAAAAACATCACCATCGTCATTCTCCCCATGCAACCAACCCTGCTCCTCCTGTCACTCACAGCCCCTCTCCTGCTCCTCCTGAACCTGCTGTCAAGTTCATTGATATCGACTACATAATCATCATCTTCAGCAACACTGAGATGCAGAAGGCTGTTTCCAAGCGAATTCCCAAGAACGCTTCTTTTACCCTTCAAACCGACAAACCTTGGGAAACTCTGCAAGCCCAATTCCTCGTCAAGATTTGCAATGCTATCAAAGTGCTCATGCTCGACATTTCCGACTACAACATCATGGTCTCAATTCCACAACTCATCACTAAACCAGGCATCCCCCTCACTACATATGCCGATTATACGATGTTCCTCAATAAAATCGCTAACAGCAAGATGAAGAAACTGCTGACTGCCAACATCATCATTACACAGGTCCATGAAGACAAGGAGAATGTACCTGACAATGACGGCAGCAAATCGAAGAAGAAGGCAAAAGATCCTGCGTTACTTCCTGGCAACCTCAGGAAAGCAAGTAATATTCAAGCACTACGCGAATGCTGGACCTGCAAGAAGAAGCAACCGAATTGCATGGGCACCCACTGTTTCGTATTCACCGACGGTCTCCATCTCACACTCAGTAACAAGTGCCTCGATTGCTGGGCATGTGCTATGGTAAGTTATCTGCTACCTTTCTTTGCTTGGTTAACAATCTTCTTGTAGATGAAAGGCAAAGAGCATGCAACGATTGACACCCCTCCTAACCATCGACTCTTTGATCCCAACAATGCAAAACTTAACCCCGTACTTCGCAAGCATGCCAAGAACGCCAAAGCCCAGCAGCAGGCTGTCAATGCAGTGCCTGTGATCAACTTCACATTTGGCTGGAAATTTGCAGACTTACTCCATGGCCCTGGCACCATCGCACCGGTCCCTAATGCCCCGCCCCCCATTTACACAGCCCCTGCCGCTCCTGAAAAAGACTACAACCTTGACTGCCCAACTCTCCTTCAAGTCAACCACAAAGCAGGCATCGACATGCTTCTCGACACCTTCTGCCAGCAGTACAAACTCGACGATGGGATTAGGGACTGATTCAAGGAGAATCGCTACAAGCATGCATGAATGTTCCGTTTCCTAACCGTGAAGGACTTGGACACGATGAGGTTCATGGCTGGGGAAGTCGCTGAGGTACAGGATGCAATTGATCAATGGTCCATCATCTTGTAGTCGAGTTATTTTTTTTCATGTCATATCATCTCCCATTCCGTTCCATTGTTTCATGCAGCCCAATACAGTTTTTCCAGCGTGCAAACAGCATGTGAATTGAGTACCACTACACGAAAATACATGTACATGATAAGGGTGGTACAACAACTGACTAACTCATACTAAAAATATCCTGCGTGCATTATGTAGCCAGATGCGTTGTCCGGTGTTACGATGTCAAGAACCTCATACATGTCATAGAGAATGCCATCACCTTGCGTTGTAGTGATTGCGGCCGTTGTAGGCGCGAATCGGGGTGTGCAAGTCCTTGTCTGTGGGGTCAGAAACCAAAACTCACTTGTTTGTAACTATGTACAGGGAACACTATATAGCTACTGTATAGTATCTATAATGGGACTGTACTGAAGAATGGTGAAATATGAGAAGAAAGGAATGTGAGGAGAGGGGATATGAAGGGAAGGGGAGGAGGAATATAAGTGATAGTAGGAGAATGGGGAATATAAGGGAAATCATGAGAATCAGAGTCCACACACATGTGGACCTCTACAGCGTAGCAGCATAGTAGTCCTTGTTCCGGTGAATAAAGTGCTTGATTTGTGAGAACGCTTCTTCAATTGGGTTGAGGTCAGGCAAATACAGCGGCAGGTACTCAATGTGGATGCCAAACCGGTCAGTGAGTGCAAGGATTTCGTTGTTGTGGTGGATCCTGGCATTGTCGAGCACCAGCACGCTCAGTGGGCATGGGTATCGGCTGCAAAGGGGCATCTACAAGGTGATATATTGTACAACTGCCCAAAAACAATGAAATGCAAACGTACTACTGGGAACTCTAACCACTGCAACAGCTCTACCTTCGTCAATGATCCTTCAACTGCTGTACCCAAAATAAACCCATCAAACCCATCAATGGTTAGAATTCCAACTGTTGAAGTGCATCGCCTGCAAACAAATGGCTGAGACTTGCAAGCCCGATTTCCTCGTCTGGAATGCCCATATCGCCTGCCAACAGTTCGTTCATCCTTTGAGACTTCATCAATGAAGCCGAGTTCTTCGGGGTCAAATTGGGCCATGCGACCGATAAACTGGGCACGGAGAGGTTTGTTGTGTTCGAGGGTGATGTGTTGCAGCTGCTTGCAGCTGACACTGGCATGGACAAGTTCTTGGTGTATCGTTGTGTAGTGTACAGAAATAAAACGGTTTGTTTTGAGGAGGCGGAGAAGTTCGTCGAGGAAATAGTTGGGGTTTTGGTGGACAAGCTGGAGAAGGTACTCGGCATCATCGTGGTTGAGATCATGAACATGCCCACAGCACTCAGGTAGGTCAGGGACAACGTCACCAGTGGTGCGTCAGAGTTTCAGGATGCGAAAGAATGTATGTCGAGAGAAGTTACAACAGAGGAGGATGTCAGGAAGGGGAAGAAGCCCATGCTCGAACAGCTGAATGGCTGCAAGCTTGAGGTCACAGCTAATGGGACGGTACATGGAGGTTGAGATTTGACAAAGTCCAAATTTCCTAATTCAACAAAATTCTGTGCGAGTGCCATAATCATCGCAAACGGCTGTAATTTGTAAAATTTTCTACATCAAGTAATATAGCAATTTATTCCAATAGATATTTATTCCAGTAACAATTACTTAGGGTTGCACCAGAAATGGTTCCAGGACTGTGATTCCAGAATCTGTACCATAAATTTTACAAGATTTTTTCTTGCAATTATTACTATTTACACAACTTATGGTTCCATTGGGCTATGTTATGTTGAAGTAAATGTTGGAATCTGCATTCCATCCCTATTTCCAGTTTTCATTTTCAACATGGGACATTGCCATCCTGTTCACAGCATGACTGGATCAAGAACAGTTTACAACAGGTAAATGGGAAAAGAATACAGCATGGGGAGTCACTGCTTGTCCTTCCAAATGGCCCAATTCCATTTGTATTCTGATCCCATAGTGGCAATAACAACAGCTAGCTCACCTATGATAACCTGTGCACACAGGTGCTTGGTGGTGATAATAGGTGCAAACATGTTATCACTTGTGTGCATCATAATATTGTCCAGTGGAATCACTCATATGAAAGGTTTGCAATGCAAATGGTCACAGAGCTTGGGAGACTTTAGTAGCATGATTAGAGATGTTATCATCTTGGGGAATGTTTTTGAGTTGAATGTATGCTTGTATTCACTATTCATCATGTTAGGAATGAGCAGTGTGCATACAAGGCCTTATCAACACTACTTTCCAGATTTTAGCATGAAATCCAGCAAGTACAAAGCATAGGTCTAGTTTGCTGATGTACACCAGAAGTGACAACTTCAGTATCGGTCATGACAAGAACACTTCCCATCCTTCATGACATGCACCCTTGACCTGTCCCAATGATGGATTGAAATGGATTCCAAAATGGTAATCTGCTTGGAGGCCTCATGACAAGCACCACATATCCTAAGGTTCTTCCGTAGGACAATTTTTCTCATGCCCTGTGTGACCGCATATGCCAGCGCAAGTATCTCGCTATGCCGGCACCCGATGGACTCGTCGCTGATGCTACATAACCCTAACCAGCGACTCCATTCCTGGAGCTTCTGCTCCACAGCACATGTGGCATGCACCAGCTCAGGCGGGATCTCCCGTACGTAGAACACATGTGTTTTGCCGTTGTCCATCGTCAGGGTCACCGCACCCCGCTCCTTCATGAGTCCCTTCTTCAGTCTCTCTTGTTGCATGCGGAGAGCAGCCGTTGTGTCACCACAGGCTTTGTAGACATCAGACATGAGGACGTACGCCGACGCACGTTGTTCAGGGGAGCCTAGCCTCTGAATGGCTTCAAATGCGGTCTGTGCGACTGGAAGGTTTTTGAAATGACGGCAGGGACCGAGTACGGTCATCCACATCACATCATCCTCCCCAACACCACTTTGGCATTTGGCGCGGTCGATGATCGCGAGAGCGGATGTAAAGTCCCCACTGCGCGCGTAGCAGTCCACGAGGGTAGTGTATGACTGTATGCTTGCACCGGGAGTTTGGGATCCGTGGAATTCTACTCGCTCCATCAATGCGCGGGCTGCATCGACGTTGCCCGAATGGGAGAAGGCGGTGAGCGCCGCAGTCACCATGTATGAATTGAGGGAAGCCGGAGGAATGTTCTTGAGTAGTTCTAGCGTTTCGCCATCAGCACCATGCAGAGCGAGTACTGACAACATGCTTCCGGTTACAACGGGGAGGTGAGCAAGGCCCATGTTCCTAGCTTCCTGCCAGACCTGCTGCGCGACCGCCATATTGCCCATTCGGCCACACAAAAGCAGATATTGGGCCGTGACATAGCACAACTCTGGATCGCTGTGCCTAATGTGCCGTCGTGGTGCAGCCCACTGCCATACTCGGCCGGCCAAGTCCAAGTTATGACGTACATGGCATACTTTGAGCAGCACACCGATGGTGCGTGGGTCAAGTTCGGTTGGACAAGGCTGCTGGAGCAGCTCGTGCACGAGTCGGGCCTCTTCTTCGCTTGAGTCTATGCCGCTATGAATGACGCGGGCGTAGTCCGTGGTGGTCAGGGGAGTGCTTCGGGCCGCGAGGAGACGAAAGGCGTTGAGCGCCACTGCACCGTTCTTGTGTCTTGATGCGTTTCCGAGTACTGCCCTAAGGACCCCTTCCCAGATGTAGGGGATGTCGTTGGGGGGGATGCTCGCGAGGAGGGTGCCCGCCAACTGTGGGTCGTCGACAGAGGGACCAGCACTGACGTGGGCAGCTGCTGATAGTAATTGCCAGGGGATAGTGTCTTCGAATCTGCGGGCCTCATTAACGACTTCGCGTACTTCTCGGGAGTTCTTGGCCTTGCGCAAGAGGGAGGTTAGAAAACCGCAGCCAACACTCCCGTCCCGGTTTTCGGCGAGGTCGACATACTTGAGTAATCCCTTGCGCGGAGGGCCATTGTGGATGCGACCAGCGAGGCATAGATTTTTTGACAAACATTGACGTGCAACGACGATCATTGAGACTGAATCATAGGCTCGTAATCACCCCTTCGTACTCTAGAGGCAAGCTCTTCGACAGAAGGGCTGTAATTGAGTTTGAATTACTAGGCCACGCTGAAACTGTCCTAATGCGGACAGAACGTGACTTTTTAAGCCAGCCCTAAACTCATAAAATGATACCTCGATCGAAATAGCTATAGATTAGATTAATAACTGACCTTGGTGCTATGGCTGATCTCCTCAATGGCGACATTGCAATGGCTGATCCTCTTGACCCACAGGCTTTTCTCGCCAAAATGGAACTCCTGAGCTTAATTGAAGTCTTTCGTGAACTCATTCCTCCTTTGTCCATCTGAATGCTTCATGGACTCTCTGGACAATGCTCAATGTGCTGAAGTGCTTGTATCTTAGTATTTTTGTTGTCGCATGGTAAGGTTGTACCATGGGTTTTTCAGCTTGAAGCAGCGTTGGCATCTCTATCTGGTCAAGATGGGATCATTGTGTCTGGAACTGGCTCTGGCAAGACCCTGATAATGACTATTCTCCTGCTCTTGCACCCAATGGATATCTACATTCTTATTCTCAAACAACTCCAGCAAGCACAACTCGAGGCATTCAATTCCTATGGAATCTTCACTGTTGTAGTCAACAAGGATACTGCAGATGATCCTGTTCTTTGGAAGTTGGGATACTAAGATTTCAATGATGTTTCAGCTGTGCAAGCTTTTAACTGTTTAGGACATTGCCAATGTGTGTTTTATGAACATCATAACCATGATGGAGCAGTTGGGTATTTTTGACGGACACATGACACAATTTGCCCAGCTTCTTCATTCACGGGATCACAAGTTTATCAACTCTATCAAACAACTGCAAATTGACAAAATCCAGACAATCTACACAGCCAGAATTGCAAAACATTGATAACCAGCATTTTATCCTGCATATGGACATTGTGATGCAATAAGACTACTCTTTCCCAAAAGCACAACAGTAATGAGACTTTCAGCCATGCTTCCCCCTCATATATTGAATGTTGCCAAGAAGAAAATATTGATCTCAGCTGACCACTTCTTTATTCGTTGATACGCTATAGGAGACTGTAAAGGGGGAGATCCCTAAACAAACTACCTATTGGGTGAATGCGAGGAGGCGAAGATGTCTACTACACGTAAAAGTGGTATAGAGAGAGATGGAAACTACTATAAAGTTTCCGAACGATGCGAATGTACGTGCGACAGTTGCGATCAACTGTGCGACTTCGCGAACACGGTCGCGACGAAGATATCGATATCGGGTGACGAAGATAGACAAACTCAAGGCTATAACTTGAGTTTGAAACTAAAGAAGAGCTTTATAGCTCGGAGACTAAGATTGAAGGGGATGGAAGTCGTAGATTTCTCTCTGTCTAAAGGAGGAGGGGGTCTGTCTATGTATCTAAACTACATCTCTTTATATACTACCTCGATCGGAGGATCGGAACGGTATAAAAATGATAGAAAGGAGTAGTAATGATACTAAAAGGGGAAGGGGATAAAGGAATCAGAAGGTGAAACATAAGATGAAGAACAAAGAACAAAGGAAGATGAAAGGTAAATTAAATAAGAAAGAGAAACTAATATGAAAATACGTCCAAAATGATCGAAAGTGAGGTAGGAGGTGTATGGGATAGGGGGAATGAACCTCCGATAAAGGCGGGATCGGTCCGATATGAGATGACTTTGTCTTGGTGCTGCGACTAGTTCGGAAGCGATCGAAGTTGTCGAGAGGTGTCGGAAGAGTTCGCAGATGTTCGTAAGATCGTAAGATATCGGGATGTGGTCGATGAAGAGGTATAGTACATCCGATTCGCGTATGCGGAGCATAGGATCGTATGATGCGTATCATCGTCACATGAGCAACAGGCCAAATATCACATATGCAACTCACAAAATCGTTGGTTCCTTATCAGACTTCCAGAACCTTAGTTTGATAATCCCTCTGGTGCCTTCTTGTACTTCACCAAGCATGATTCCACTCACGATATAAAGGAATGCAGAGATGCAGCTCTCTTTCTGGAGAGTCTGCTGCCCACAGCAATGTGAGGAACTGGCCTAATTCAACACTATCACAGTCAAATGTCCCAAACATACCATGAAAACATTATTTAGCCTTCCAGAATGGTTCCTCTCAAGTTCTGCACACCTGTGCTGGAATGGAATATGGTATTGACTTCCAACATGCTGACAGGGTTATCCAATGTGGAATTGCATCGGATGAAACAAAAACAATTCAGCAAGGTGGTTGAGGTGGTTGTGATGCCAAGGACAAATTGCTATTTTTAATCATGTATGAACCTTGGGTGGAAACTGTTGAGATCAGCAAGATACCCCAAGAAGAATTAGATGATGATCCTGACTGGCCATTCTGTGTTGAATCCAGAAAGCACTTAATGAAGACTGAACAGACAGGTATACATTCCATTCAGTTGATT
Organism: Hygrocybe coccinea; assembly: GCA_963555575.2. Classification (NCBI taxonomy): domain Eukaryota; kingdom Fungi; phylum Basidiomycota; class Agaricomycetes; order Agaricales; family Hygrophoraceae; genus Hygrocybe; species Hygrocybe coccinea. The sequence goes on along the minus strand of OY741994.1, from coordinate 3,103,943 downwards.
CAATCTCACATTTGAATCCATCAAATCTTTGCAAATTGTCTCAAAGATGACATGCCTGAAGGTTTTTCATTCTTTTTTTATTTTGTGTGTATTACAGCCATTTGCATTGAATATGGCAGTAAATTGCACATTTTTGAATCAATGAAGAAAAATGGACTTTGTAGAATTTTGAGTGCTCTGTTGTGTATCTCATGAAATACTGGATGGATTAAGATGGTTATAGAGGGAAGGTTGTACTATTTCTTAAGGGCTATCTACTCCTGTAATTACATTTGGACAATATTTAATGTATGGTGAGTTGTGGGTGAAATAGAAGGTAAACCAGTGTTTTTGGACATCCAAAATGATATTGTCAAATTATGGCATCAAATGAGCTCCTATGAACAAGATTTCAGGGAGAAAATTGTTCAGTTTTTTAAGGGCTAGAAGCTCATATACCGTATTTTTCTTCATTTTTGTCCTTTCAGCCAACTTTACATCTTTACTGTGTTCATCCATATTGGACTTGAAATATCATAAGACTCATAATTATTGGCTCAAATGACAAAAATGAAGAAAAATACGGTATATGAGCTTCTAGCCCTTAAAAAACTGAACAATTTTCTCCCTGAAATCTTGTTCATAGGAGCTCATTTGATGCCATAATTTGACAATATCATTTTGGATGTCCAAAAACACTGGTTTACCTTCTATTTCACCCACAACTCACCATACATTAAATATTGTCCAAATGTAATTACAGGAGTAGATAGCCCTTAAGAAATAGTACAACCTTCCCTCTATAACCATCTTAATCCATCCAGTATTTCATGAGATACACAACAGAGCACTCAAAATTCTACAAAGTCCATTTTTCTTCATTGATTCAAAAATGTGCAATTTACTGCCATATTCAATGCAAATGGCTGTAAATGGCATATTTGAATACTAGCAATTGATTTTGTTACAAAATTCTGCTGCAATCACCATGATGATGGCTTTGAACTAGCTTCATTTTTCCCTGGTCAAATATACACAAGCTTGGAACTGAAGTCAAAGAAGGCCGCTACAAAACATCACGTGAAGAAATGTCTTGTAAAAATGCATGGGTCCCTTGAGATTCTGATTCACACCTGGGGGTCTGATGCACATATCAACAACCCTCTTCATGCTCTTTGCCTAGCAAACTGGATTATTGACAATGCAAAAATCAAGACCTTAGTGGCCATTCTTCCCTCAAGTCTTCATAGTCCATCTGATGTCACTCAAGCTCTTGGTGAGACCCATGAATTGTCCATTCAGTGGGCAGAATCCCTCTTCAATGTTATATGAAGATATGACCTACCCCCACCAATGAGAAACATTTCAAGAAAGAGGAAGGATGGTCACACCTTGCATCAGATTTTTGACCAGTAATGGGGTTCCAATCCCAGTGGTAGGGCTGAGATGGGCCAAGATAATATCCAGGCCCATGGGATTGGATGGGCCAAGATGAGCTGAGATGTTTTTTCATATTGAATGGGCCCATACAGTGGGAAATAATTTATTACCCAGTATTATTGGATGGGCCAAGCTGGGGTGGAATATTTGTTCCCACTAGCATTGGATGGGCTGCCATGGGGTGGGATATTTATTTACCAGTAGCATTGGATGGGCTGACATCCGTTGGAATATTTATTTACCAATGGCATTGGTTGGGCCCAGATGGGGTGGGATATTTATTTCTCACTGGCATTGGGTGGGCCAACTAGTGCTGCCAAAGTTCAGTTCAGTCCAGTTCAGACCCTTTTTTTGTGAACCTGAACTGAACTGTAAAATTCAGTTCAGTTCAGTTCAGCCTAGGCTATGAACCCTGAACTCTTACTATATAAGGCAATTGGTTCAGTTCAGACATGAATTTGACTGAACTGAACTCTTTAAGTGGTTCAGTTCAGGGTTTGAACCGAGTTTGGATCAGTTCAGAACTGAACTTTGGCAGCTCTACATCATATATTTCCACATAACAATTTTTCAGTGCAATAAGATAAAGAAAGACATGACAGGGGTCCCCCAAACATTGACCAAATAGCCAAAGCAGAGAGATGAAAAAAAACCTTCACCTTAACCAATCACCTGTGATAGCCCTCACTTCTTCAATCTCTCACTGGACCTCAATTTTCCAGTGGTGTTCTTTTGTTTAGGCTTTTGCTGAGCTGTCCCCCCAATGTCTCCCTCATGCTGCCTGTTCTTGCCCTTATCTTTCTTCCCCCCTGGTGGTACCCATCCCTGTTACCATGCTCTTCCTCTTCCAAAAACTTCCGCAACATGTCTGCTCTAGTCAACAACTTCTGAGCATCCTCTGTAGCCATCAAAGTCACCTTCTGTGAAGTGAGCGGCCTCAAATTCTCGCAATGCCAGTCCAATGACCAACAGGACAATGGCAATATCATCTGGATATTGCAATTTCTCCATCCATTCTATGATCTGTTCTAAGGCATTGCCATAATGGAACTCAGGTGGCAAAAATTGGCCTGGGTAGCTTCATGACATCCAAGGATGGTCAGAACTATGAGACCTCCATTCCTGAAGCATTTTAGCCATATCCACTGACATTCCTGGCACATTTTACTCACATAATGCTGGTAACCAAATGGAGGTATTCCTCTCCCTGACATAAAGTTTTTAAAAAGTGGAACCTGGCCTCCTTGTCCTGGCTGACTGTGGCTGGACTATACAAAGAAATAATTATACAAAAAGGAACCTTGGACATGCCAGAAAACACATATTACTCACGATTGACTGCTCAATGTGGCTTTCTCCTGATGTTCAACACTTTCAAATTCAATTGTTTTCAAAGCTCCAACCTCCTCCCTTGAACTGTCATCATCATCAGAATCCTCCACATATCTCTTTGCCTTTGCCTGTTTCTTCTTCATGGGCTTCTCCTTGTCTGAATCCCTGGCCGACTTGAATTTGAGGGCCACTAACCCTGACAATTGCTGGTTCTCCCAGTGGTCTAAGACCAGCTTGAGCTGGTCCTTCTTCATCTTTGTTGGCTCCATGATTAATTGTCCATTGGGGAGATACTCCTCATTTATGAATTCTGCCAGAGACTCTCTTATCTTTAGCCATGGGACTATTGCACTCTGGTTGTTGGTATATTGGCCTGAAAAATACTGTCAGTCCCGTTTCATTAAGGTCAGGCATTCAACTTACAATAGGACATTGTCACAAATGATCTGAAGACTTCCTTCTTCATGGGTAGAGACATACCTGTTGTGTCAGGCAGGACTGGTGATCCACACTCTGATAGGACCAATGGGACACTCTTATCATTGTCCTTCCTCAGCAGGCTTAGACCTAACCCCTTGTCAATGTCACTTTCATCTCCATCACTATGGTAATCTGGTTTATGTTAAGACATGTCAATTTTGATGGTACCCTGAACATCATATTGGTCAAAAACCCAGTCATTCCAGGGTTTCATGACCTCATGCTGGAACGTCTTGGTCCTTGAAAATAAATCACCATGAATTGTCTGGGATTCAAATCTACCCACAACTTTCAGTGAGTTAACATAATATGTGGTTTTCAACACCATACTTAGTTGTTTGGGCATCACCTTTCCTATCCTTCCAACCCACTAAGATGAGCACCTTGGCCCCCATCTGAACCTCCAATTCCTCAACGAACTTGTGAACAACCTTGCTTATGGAATTGTCCACATTGCTACCAAGTAGGATTCAGAGAAACACTGCTTTGGGAACGACTTGCCACCCACCTTCTTCTCACTTCATTGGCTAGTTTGCCATTGTTCCATTCAGCAGCTAGGCTTTCAAACTCTGCCTTTTTTTCTGCAGAAAGCTGCTCCATGACATGGGTGCAAGCAGCTTTATATTCAGAAATGAACTCTTTACTTCCAGGGTTTGCTCCTGAGAGCTCCTTTATTCTGTCGTTGATTTCTGCCTTCATCTTTTCCACAACTACAGCATGTAAGTCCCAGGTTCTAATAAATTTTGCTCTCATTCTCTTTTTCCCAGCTTCGCCTGGGGCATTTGCAATATCCTTGTGATTCTTCAACCAAATTACAATTTTCTACAGGGAATTTGAGGTCAGCCAGTAAATTAGCCTCATATGTAAGAATGTTCCATTACATCACCCAACTTGTCAACATGGCCTTCTTTCATGACTTCCTTGCTCTTCTTCCATATCGCTGCACAAATTCTTTTAACAACCTCCTTCCTGGTGACTTTGTCAGAGGCACTTTGGAAGTCCTGCTTAGTGAATAGCACAGGTATGGGTAACCTGTGCAGGTTTGTACCCATACCCACACAGGTACGGGTATGGGTACTGAGAAATGTAAGTTCCTAGTATTGATTTGAACATATACACTCATTTCCGGTTATCATCAAGCCCCTTCCCCATTACAACATGCCTGAACAAGTAAGGGGAAATGAAAACCTCAGGATGCTGGACTCTATCAACAATGGCCAAGCAAGAAACAGAAGAAACAGAGGTATGGAACATCGATTCACCAGTACCCTTCAAGACATCAGCTTTGGATCAAACATGAAGAAGAAAACATCAAGCATGATTTTTGGTCATGTGTGGTGGAAGCGGCAAGGCTTAAGATGGTAGTTGACAAGAACATGGAGACCATCCTGAGCCTTGATAAGGCAATTCACCAATTGCAAAGTTGAAGGTAGTTGGAACATCAATGTAGTTTTTTATTGATTGACATGTGTGTGTGTGGAAAAACAAAATTGTGAAGGTCTGGGTGAAAAATCAAGGTAACAGACTGATCAATATTAATCACTGGTAATGTTGGCCCAGCGGTCTAAGACAAATATCACCCACCCCTCCAAATGTTGGCCCAGTGGTCTGAGACGAGTGACAGTCATCCCCCCAAATGTCCGCCCAATGGTCTGAGACAACAGTCACCCACCTCCCCAAATATTGGCCCAATTGTCTGAGACAAGGGTCACCCACCCCTCCAAATCTCGGCCCAGCGGTCTGAGATGAGTGACATTCATCCCAGCCAATGTCGGCCCAGCGGTCTGAGACGAGGGTCAATCAACCCAGCCAATGTCGGCCCACCAGTCTCAGATGGATTACAATAGGCTGGCTCTACACTTGGCCCACCTGTCTCACATGGCATATATTACACTCCTGGGTTGCCCTGTCAAGTACCTAACAATAGTAATTTCTCAGCCCATCTCGGCTGGCCTGTCTCAAACCCAACATTGTCAACCTTAGTTGCCCAGTCACACTCAGGATAAGTCATGGCATGGTGTGATCCATCCTGGCTATATACTTGTGCTTTTTATCAAACCCACTGTTGATAAGCATATGGCCTGGCCTGGCTTCCAGTTCTGTTGCAAGTGGAAGATGTGTTTGACTGCGCTGTCTCAGTCTCACTTTTACACTGCATCTCTCACAGTGGTACTAGTGGTGCCATAACCTGCTGCTTTTCATCCAATGCAACGCTGGGAATGGTGGCGATGATACGCATCATACGATCCTATGCTCCGAATATGCGAATCGGATGTACTATACCTCTTCATCGACCACATCCCGATATCTCACGATCTTATGAACATCTGCGAACTCTTCCGACACCTCTCGACAATGATCGATTACTTCCGAACTTGTCGCAGCATTAGGACAAAGCCATCTCGTATCGGACCGATCCCGCCTTTATCAGAGGTTCATTCCCCCTATCCCATCCACCTCCTACCTCACTTTCAATCATTTTGGACGTATTTTCATATTAGTTTCTCTTTCTTATTCAATTTACCTTTCATCTTCCTTTGTTCTTTGTTCTTCATCTTATGTTTCACCTTCTGATTCCTTTATCCCCTTCCCCTTTTAGTATCATTACTACTCCTTTCTATCATTTTATACTGTTCCGATCCTCTGATCAAGGTAGTATATAAAGAGATGTAGTTTAGATACATAGATAGAGAGACAGACCCCCTCCTCCTTCTCAGACAGAGAAATCTACGACTTCCATCCCCTTCGATCTTAGTCTCCGAGCTATAAAGCTCTCCTTTAGTTTCAAACTCAAGTTATAGTCTTGAGTTTGTCTATCTTCATCACCCGATATCGATATCTTCGTCGCGACCGTGTTCGCGAAGTCGCACAGTTGATCGCAACTGTTGCACATACGTTCGCATCGTTCGGAAACTTTATAGTAGTTTCCATCTCTCTCTATACCTTTCTACGTGTAGTAGACATCTTCGCCTCCTCGCATTCACCTAATAGGTAGTTTGTTTGGGGATCTCCCCCTTTACAGCCTCCTATAGCATATCAGCGAGACCTTTATGGCCTAGCTCACCTCCCTGTTTGGTTGTGGAAGAAATTTTTCATAGGTGCATTACTTCATGTTTGTCACCATGCTCACTAAATTTTCTTTTGCCTTGTAAATATGGTAGTGCTACATCAATCCAGGAGGTGGCATCAAGAGGCCTATGTCCCTGCCTGCCTCTTGGTCTTATTTCTGGTGGAAGTTGTCACAGGTGTGTTCCATTGTACCAGTATCTGTTTTTACTCACATTACCTATTGCAGTGATGCACTAACCCCCTACAACCTACCAAACCTTTTGTTGGGGGCAGCATGGAGGTAGATGCAGAAATGTCTGCCTCCTATTGCTGGTGGGAGTTTCGATCTCACATGTATCTTCCAACGAAAGATGGATGAAATGATTGCTCATGGGAGTTGTTGTAAGTGTGTTCATTGTGCTGGTTTCTGTTATTGTGCTGGTTTTGACCTTATGTGTGTTACCCAGTGTCCATGATCGTTCATTATCTGTAGGCCTTGATTATGTGAGTCATACTTTGTCCTCTTGTCATAATCAGGTTTTGTGTACCTTGCCAGTATCCATGTCTGCACTGAATTTATCTGTTTACTGTGAATGTTGCATCTACTCGCAGCAATTGTCTTCATGCAATTGGCATATGTCTATTTCCCATAAGGGGTGCCTATCTTTGTGTATGCCATACATGCCTGCCATGTCTGCTGCTGTTGCAGTACCAAACTTGCCCATGTCATGCTCAGCTTTTACCTACCAAGAATTTCAACTGTCATGTTTGAGTAGCAACTGTCATTCCTCAGCTTCTGAAATTGCTTTGCCAACTGCACTGCCTATGTTGGTCTTTCTACCTTGGGATTCCAGTATTTGTTATTATAGTCTGGTACATTATAGTGTCTGTAGTATGCAGGACATCCAGTCCATTGAAGATGTAACATACTCTGGTACCTTCCAAACAATGAAACTCAATGACTTCTGGTCACGTTTGTTCATAGCTTATATTATACACTAGCAAAGCAGCATATATATGAACAATTGTACAACTGGGCAGTACAACTTTATGTCATTCCTCAGCAGAATATTGCTTCAGTGTGTCAAACCCTGTCACTTTTTATGCAATGTAATTTGATGTCATCTCATGATTTCCATGCACTTCTCACACATTGTTGGCCTTCAAGAATATCAAAATTACATAAATATGTCTCAAAAGCTAAACTACATGCTTTATCTTTGATAGGTTTCCACAACATTGGTATCAAACTTCCCATGGGGTTGAATCTACACTGGTTGTTTATTGCAAATGATTTACTATGTCTCTGTGACAAGTAAATGGTGCTGGTTCAAATCTCTCAAAGTACTTGTACAAACCAAGTTATAAGTGGTTTAAAAATAATTATGGATATTTCACATTATCAAATATACAGCTTGATATTTGTGACATTGAGACTAGTATTGCAGCACCTATTGGAGGGGGCAGATCATATGTATTTCCTTTAGAAGCAATACTACCATTTCTCAAAAGCCAAACCAACAAATTTGATTCTTCAGTCAGGTTCTCCTTTGTAGATCATGTTGATGAGGCCAGCCTAGCATCTTTTTCAACAGACTAATATGTGGATACAAATATCCCATTGCTTGACATCATTCCACATATTCCCCTTCACATGATACATAAAATTGCTCATCTTCACCATATTGCTGTTGGATCTCATACACCAAAGAAGAGTGTTTTTTCTTTCTTTAAAAATCACAACTGTACTGCCTGCAGCCAATATTTCAGTGTTTTCTCTATCACAATGAGTAATGCAACAACAAAAAAATCTTCTCAAAAAACAACAACGTAAAGCACAAAGGGATGAGCATATAGTCCAGCAACATAATAGTCAGGAGAATAAAGTGAAGCCTGCAATGACTTTGAATCAGCAGGAAGAAGGTCACACCTTTCCACCACCATCTCTTTCCCAAGAATTATCACATACAGTTCTGCATAACTTTTGTAGTGACACTATGCCTAATAAGTTTGAGGAGTCAGGATGTGCAGTATGTGGTGAGTTAGTACCATTGTTGAATTTAAGCTGCTTGAAAAATGTCAAGGGTTTGCTAAGAATTTTAGAAGCTCCAGGTGTAACAATAATTGAATGAAAGCAGGCTAAAGAAAAGATCTGAGAATATAAAGGTTCTGTACTAGACTACCAATGTGACAAAATCTGTGATAATTGTCAGAGTTGTATTAGGAAAGGAAATATTCCTCAACTTGCTCTAGCAAGGAGGCTTTGGATAGGTTGTATTCCCAAGGAACTTGCTGAGCTTTGATTTCTTAAGAAAATGCTGGTAGCTCGTGTATGTCACAATTGTTGTTTTGTGTGCGTGTCTTCCATGCATAAGGTGTATCAGGCACTACCACCTGCTATTGATGATCTTGATGAGGTATTAGCCATCTTGTTTACTGGCCCTTGTAAACCAACTGAAAGGGACTTTGAACAAACACCTCTGTTGGTGAGGAGGAACTATGTTGCAAGAGCACTTGAATGGCTCAAGGTCAACCATGTTGATTATCAAGATTTGAATATATCTTATGAGAATCTTGCAGGATACTGTACCATTTTAATCAATTGACCTGTCATGTGTCATGCCTCCTCACAAATTGGCCAAATGTCACACTTGTCATGCATCACCAGGCAAAACAGTCAATTCAGATAACTATTTCCTTTTTAGTATAATTACCTGATTAGATCTTCTATGTAAGCATAAGAAGTAAGGTTCATTCAACATCAGAAGCCTTGTTGTCCCAATGCCACGCAAAGTCCGCTAGGCTGTACAGCTTGTTAGCTGTCCTTTGCCACTTTTCTTGACCCCGCTGTAGAGGGTACAACCTCTGTGGCCACGGAATCCCATCAAGACACACTTTACTACTTGTCCACAAACCCGTCCATCACTCCATCCTAATCTGGCACAATCTATCCTAAACCGACAACAATCACACGTCAATTCCAGACAAGTCCGCACTCAAACCCGGACCCGAATCCCGAGCCCCTCTCTTACCGATCATAATGACACCAATATATGTCGGAACCCTCTGCCCTCGGAACCCTCTGCCCACCAAGCCCGATTCACAACCCGACCACTCCCGCAGTAGTATAAAAAGGACTCCCGCATACTCATAATAAGTAGATATCCAGAACCCTAGAATCGATCCCTCATAGTTTCCCTTAGACTTGTACTTCCCACTTCCACAATCACAAATCCATATCCTCTTATATCGTTTCCTGTCATTCCCGCCTCATCTCTTCACCATTACGTTCACCGAGTTGAAACCCAACATCGGATTACATCGGATAACTCCAGACTTCACCGGAAACTATCTCTTTATTTCTATTTATCTTTGGATTTCTATCCCCTTTGACTAGACATTACTGACAACGCCCTTGTCACTATTACGCTGACCTCTATCTAGTATCCCCTTTCGGAGCTAGACCTGAACTACACATCACACTGCCCACCCAGCTCTTCCACCTCCGTTTTATCCTCTTCAATCACAGGCATCGGCAATTCTACAAGATTCTCTGCGGCTGTGATTCTTTTCAAGCCGTCCTTGTTGCTATTGGTGATGTGATGGTGATGGTGGGTAGGGAGTTCTTCTCGGTGAGTTGCCAATAAGACATCATTTAGGCTGATGTTGGTGTCGTCTAGATCTTCTTCCTCGTTGTCAGGATATCCTCGACGACCTCCTCGTCAGTCTTCGGTCCCACATCGTGTGGATTGATCATTGTTAACTCCTTCCAAAATGGTGTGTCTTGTTCTCGTAAGTTTTGTAATTGCTCTTGCATCTTGAAAGATCTTAAACTTGTATATGATAGATCCCAGTTGTGAACGGTGCATAGTTCAAATGCCTGTTAAAAGAGACCAGGTAAGCTCTTCTTTTTGCTGCAACTTTGCTTCGCAACTGACCTTCTGTATGAGATCTTTCTTGTTCAAGGTCTCATAGGCTTTCCACAGCCATCTAACACTAACATTCCAAAGCGTTGGCAGGCATTCATCAACATCGATCATCTCGGCACACTCGTCAATCTGTGCGAGTGTTGTCTCAACTATATCCTCAAGGTAGGCTTGATTTGTGATGTGTTTGAATGGGCGTTGGATGCTGACGTCGCAAGGTTGTGCAACACCTGTGCACCCACCAGGGACAAAATCAATGAGTATCGTTGGGTGATTCTCATGCATCCAGTCCAAAAACTCTTTGGAGCAATGAACCACCCACACGTCAATCTGCCAAAGAGATCGCTGTTCCACAGGCTGGCATAGCTTTTTCTCCATCCCATCAAAGTATGGCACCAAGATATGGTCTACAAACAGTCACATGGTATGTTGGTTCGCCCAATAGGTCTTTGTGCCAGAGTACTCAAAGCGAAAACCAGCAGCAATAGCTTCCGCATATCTGGGTGAAGCTGCCTCTGGACATGAATGATCCGTTTTGCCTTGATAGATACCTTGGAATGGCAATAACAATCCAGCGCTCGTAACCGTAACCATAATGGTGAAGGCACTCTGCTCCGCCAACTACTGATACCTGTTTAGCTCCAGTTTTGGCGTATGTTAGCTTATCTCCGGGTGCATAGAGCCTCTGTGTTTGATCAGAGTTTGCATACAGTTCAGCGGGAATATCATATTCCTTGATCAGGTAAGTCTTTCGTTGCGCTGACTTATTGCATTGATCCTCCCAATTTCCAGGCAGCTTTTGAGCAGCCCAAGTACCTTTCCTTCAAGACCAACCCATCGCCGAGTGAAGCCATGATCGCATGAATAGGCATATGCAGGGGTATATAGACCCGCGCGGGTTTTGTACCCCTGACCCGTCGGGTTCGGGTACGGGTAGCCAAATCAGAACCTGCGAGAAACCCGTGACCCATGGTTGACCTGTGGGTAGCCCATTATTTCATGTCATAACAGTGAATTTTATTATTATTAACTAAATACTATAATATTATTATTATTAACTAAATACTATAATATTATTATTAATAACTAAATACTATAATATTATTATTATTAACTAAATACTATAAATTAATGTTTTTTTGAAGGATTGAAGTGGGATTTTTGCCCCTCTTATATAGGCAAGAAATGGCGCACGGACTATGTGATATATTTGGTCACCAGGTCACGCCTCAACAAATGCGGTCACGTGTCTCTGACCACGTCACCACCAACAACCCACGCCACCACCAACACTATGCGCACAAATGAGGACGACAAGGATGATAATGACGGGCTGCGAGACCAGCGCCCCCTCTGTGGACGACACGAAGACGACAAGGACAAGGACGAGGAACGGCCACCACCACCACCACGCGGCAACGATGAGGACCAGGATGACAATGATGACGATGACAACAACGACAACAACGGGGACGACAATGACAACGACAACAATGACGGAGACGACAACAGGGACGACAATAGGGACGACAATGGGGACAATGATGAGGACAACAAGGATGATGACTCGGACGACAAGGACTCGGACGAGGTCGATGACAAGGTCAGTCACGGCCACCACCACCCTGTCCCCCTCCCCTCCTACCTCTCCCTCTCCCTCTCCCCCCTCCCCTCCTACCTCTCCCTTTCCCTCTCCCCCCTCCCCTCCTGCCTCTCCCTCTCCCCCCCCTCTCCCACTCCCCCCCTCCTGCTCTTATTTTATTTTATTATTTATTTTTGTATTTTATTATATAATTAATATATATACAATTTTTACAACCCGCGGATAAACCCATACCCGCGTGTGGGTCCGGGTATTATGGCGGGTTGGGTACGGGTCGCCAAAAAAAACCCAGGGGTTACCCATGCAGATTCCTACGCATGAATGCATCAGATGCCCGGAATGTGGAGCCATCTCTGAATTTACATTGAAAAATCTCAGGTGCCCTCCTAATAATGGTCACCAGAAGGATCCCACAAGTTGTTATTAATGTCAACGGCACACCTACATTATGCAGGTCAATCAATCGCTTCTTGATCGAGTTAGCAACCTCTGGATGATCAGCCTTGTGATGATGAGTCTCTATTCTGTTGAATGTTCCCAAGAAACTCACTAATGCTCCTCGTGGTCCTCCCTGTGCATGGCCCGGTGAATTGCCGACTGCAGCTCTCTGAAGTGCTGCGTCTGACCATCATGGTCTTTCTCCTGATCTATCAATCCAACACTTGACACTTTCTTGGGTCAGCCCTGCAAAGACTTTGGGTTGCCTTGCTTTACATATTTTGACAATCTTTGTGGCGCTCATTTGCCACCCAGCTGCCTCACCGGCCTGCCTGATGGTATTCCAGCACAATGGAGTAAACCAGTTGTGATACGTGGCAGCTCTCAGCTCTCATTTTTTGTGGCCCTGCAGTTTCCTGTGTGTATCTTGGTACTTCCTGACTAGTGAACGTTTAGGCCGAGTTTCTTCGGCCATGGCCATCTTGCGCCTCTTGGTTAATCCACTGGCCATGATCTCTGCTGGCACAATCTATCAATCCATTTAGGAATACTCCCAAGAGACGGCAAAGTAAGCATACCTTCTGTTTGGTACCACTGGGACTCCTAATGCCCCGCAGGATTTCGTTCTGCTGCATTGTCATTTGTCGGCGCTGTTGACACAATCATGCCTTCTCACGTTTACGGACCAGCTTTTCTTGTGCCACATTTTCTGCCATTACTTTCAACATCTCTTTTTCATCTGCAAGGTCCATAGACTCGTCCATTCTGGCCAAATTTTCATGATACTCGGCAAGTGTACACAGTTTAAAATAAGCAAGTAGAGGTGCGTTCTTCCTCTTCAATGCCATGTGGATTGATGACTCGACATGGGCTTTCTGCATGAAAATTGGATCCTTTTGCACAAAAGCGACCTTTGGTGGGGAAGCAGGGACTTTCGGTGCATTGGACACAATGTCACTGCTGTCCGTGTCAGAGATGTCTGTGCTGTCATCCTGGGACAATGACAATGACTGATCAGAGGAGTCACACCATGACTTCATCTCCATATCTGAGTCTTCATCGGCTGATAGCACAGGGGGGTCGTGTAAATATTGGAAGGTGGTTTCTGATGCCACCAACCCCATGTCTCGCTGACATTTACAGATGCAAAGGAGGACCTTGAGTCTTTCAGTGGCAACATTATCTGCGTGAATAAGTGGAAAGAGTAGTGGGAGGAAGAAGTGGGCAAGTGCATTCCAGGCAAAAAGTCCAGAGGAGAACGTATCCAATTGCTGAGTGATTGGTAGGTGGCGAAACTTGAATTTGACGGAGCTATAACCTGATACCCACCACTCTAATACTAATATGACCTTTTCTTCTAGTCCCCAGTCCAATGAGTCTCCATGCCAGATTATGTGGCAACTGAAATCAATCACGACAGCAACCCAATGCTTCTCCCAACCATTGATAATTGTTGCGAGGTATGTCTTGGCTCCTGAAGCAAGTGACTGACCCTTCAAGTGCAGGGAACCTTTGTGAGCCTGTCTGTGATGGCAACAGAAGGCATTGAAAGGCCCTGGATGAAGTAAGTTGACTCGAGCTGAATCTTCGCCGCATTGCCACCACCACACTGAATGAGATCGAGTCACAATAAATCCAGCATCTGATCTTCCTGAACATTGCCAAGCCATGCTGTAGTCGCACACTTGTATAGGTGAGTGATACTGTCTTTATCTCAAAGTCCTTGGACTGATCCAAACCATAGCAATCTGTCTAGTACCCCATATGCCAACCCTATGAGCTCCTTCATCTCTGCACCTTGTCGTGATAGTTTTTGCAAAGACTGGTCAGCCAATGACCAGGAATGTTTGATACCAAGGATGCGGTGGATTTCGAGCCAGTAAGTGATAATCCAGAGGGGGAAAAACCTGATCTCGGCTGATTCTACTTGTTGACAGGCCAGAGACCTTGCCATCGGAGAGCTTGATTGCAGACTTGTAAGAAGGTCATGCACAAGGAGAGAAGAGGGTGCTGGTGTGGAAAGAATGGAGGTGATATTTTCAGTAGGGACATTGGGAATTTCATGGGAGATGTACGCTTCTTGGGTAATATACTGTGGTGATGGTGTGGATTCCAACTGGGGAATCTTGAAAGATAAAAATCCACGAATGGATAAATATTGACTGGGTAGGCTGCGTTTCAGAATTTTGAGAGGAATGTTAAGGTCAAGCATGGTTCCTGGTAAATTTGAGTAGTGGTCAAATTTCACGCATGTCACGCATCACACCTACTGGTCAATTGATTAAAATGGTACAGTATCCTGAGGATGGCCCACCTGTATCTGTTGAGTATTGCCATAGTGAAACAAACAAAGTACCTGAAGGAACAAGTGTATTTGACAATGAACTGGAAGATGGTACTAAACATGGAGACTGTCCATTTGTTGTTCATGGGTTGGCTGGTGAGGATTTGGACACCAAAACAATTGACTCCCTCAAAGGAATTGCACTTAGACATCTCAATAGTGGTGGTAAGATGTTGGCCATTGGCCATTCATCTCAGTATGAGTCAATTTATAAGAACCCTGAGCTTTATCCACAAATGTTCCCTTGGTTATTTCCATATGGCATGGGTGGTATAGGTTCAACATCATTGTCTGATGCTGAACACAAGTGCCATATCATGATAAATGGTTTCAAACTGATATTTACTTTCCATTTGTTGCCTTTAGTCATGCTCAAGTGAAGGCAAGCACAACTGGTGGTTTTTTGCTTTCAGACAAGTCCAAGTTCCATGATATAACCAAACGATTATTAAATGTTGATCAAAATGTTTTGGCTTCATTAGCAAAGAGGCTATCAGAAGGTGAAGTTGTAAAACCAAACACCCAAGAAGAGAAAGATTGTTACCAGATTGTTCAAGACTTGGATCATGTAGGGGCTAAGGTAAGTGGATCAATCACAAGCAAGAAGTTTATGAGGAATGAAATTTGGTTGTTGATTTCATATTGTGGAGCTCCTTCATGATATATTACATTATCTCCAGCTGATGTCAAGCATCCAATTTGTTTGTACTTTGCTGATACAAAGAAAAATTTGATCCAAAAATCAGGTCAAGTGATGAGTGGATGTGTCTTATTGCAAAGAATCCAGTTGCTGGAGCACGATTCTTCCATGTTATGGTTAGTTTATTCATTAAACATGTTTTGGGTGTGGGTGCAGATCATCCAGGGATACTTCAGCATATTATGGTACAGTTGGGCAGCAAGGTTACCTCACATTACACCTTCATATGTTAATTTGGATTCATGGATGCTTGACACTACAGGAGATAAGGAAGCACATATTGGATCCTTCCTCAGATTTTCAGAGAAAAATTGTTGAGTATCTGGAGAGCACACATGTTGGTGAATTCCTTACTGGAAATCAGGATGATGTGTTGAAACATATTGAAGAAATATCACATCTGCCTGACTATTTGGATCCAACACAAACTCTGCCTGAAATTCCACCAAAGCCTTGCTCAATTTTGTGTGGGAAATGCCACAGGTGTAAAGCCTTGAGCCTGTGGGAGGATAAGTATAAATTAGTAGTTGATGATATTTTGGCCAAATCCAACATTCATCGCTGTTTGTTACCTTTTCGCCCTGCTTTTCGCCCTGCTTACTCATCGCTCAATTCCCACGGCCACTTTCCCACGGAGAAGTGCCAAGTCCCACGATCCTATTGGTTACCACTCCTTCGGTTCCAGGTTCTCGCGCTTTGACATCACCACATGTATGATCAATCACATGTCTGGTTATCGTCCAATCACGTCGCGCTTACTCATCCAAGATAAGAGGGCATATTTGTTACCTTTTCGCCCTGCTTTTCGCCCTGCTTACTCATCGCTCAATTCCCACGGCCACTTTCCCACGGAGAAGTGCCAAGTCCCACGATCCTATTGGTTACCACTCCTTCGGTTCCAGGTTCTCGCGCTTTGACATCACCACATGTATGATCAATCACATGTCTGGTTATCGTCCAATCACGTCGCACTTACTCATCCAAGATAAGAGGGCATATTGCCATTGGTTGGAGATTAGAGAGCTTATTGCCATTGGCCAGAGATAAGAGGGAGTTATGCCATTGGACGATAGAGTAATACCTCCCCTCAAGTTTGTTCCCTATATATATCATTGCAGTATGTACCTTGTACTTTACGTTTAGTCTGGTTTATCCCACCGGATTGCCAATATATCCCCTTCTCCCTCTCATCGTCCGAAGTCAGCCTGAGTCTGTTTGTTGTCGGAGCCGTCCCGTAGACGATCCGTAACAAAAGACTAAACGTTCCTCTCTCCCCCGACAAACCGACTCACGTCACGAAGAACCTTGGCCACAGTTGCTGCGTTTGTAATCGGTTTATCCGATACAAAGCCTGTGCAAGGAACCCGAACCCGAACCCGAACCCGTACCAGTAGTCAAAACGGATTACTACTATAGTCGCGAAGACTACGAGAACTCCCAGTACCATCTACCCACACCTTTACCAACATCTTCCGTACGGTCAGAAGAATTGATCGAAACCGTACCTATCGAAACGAAACCGAACCCGTCCGTGTTGTAACACCTGATCGACCAAAAGTTTGGCCGTTTTATCGTTCAACGAACCCACCTGATCCCTACACCCATTTCTTCGACTCTTTCCACGGTACAACGCCGGCGTTGGGAAGAGACCCAGTTGATATCGCAACCGGTCTGAACGAAGAAACTGAGTGGCAACGTAAAAAATTGCCTGTGGTCCCCACCCAACAGACTCGAGACATTCCCGTCACTGTAAAACGATATTTGTGTCGTCCACTCGAGACCACAGAGTTGTATTAATTTCGTCCGACATCTCCAACTGAACCACCAACCCCACCTCCGACGAAAGAACCAATCAAACGGAAACATTGAACCATGGCTTCTATGAAATCGCTTCTCCCCCTTCCCCCCAAGTTCAACGGTGACAAGGAAGAATTCCGTTCTTTCATGCGGGCAGTCATCATCTTCCTGGCTGCCAATGCCACGTACTTCGAAGACTACGGGACCACGGAAAATCCCACCCCAGTCGAAGTACGACATGAAAGGAAGATCTTCCTCGTCCTGTCGCTGATGGACAAGGGTGTCGCTGCCGAATGGGCAAACGACTTTTGCGATACCATCGCAACGGACTATCATACCCGACTGGCGGCATACACTCCTGGAGATCCAGATCCCCCCCAGATGGATTGGGGAACATGGCCCGTCTTCACTGCGTTGATGCAGGCGCAATTCGACAAACCTGACGACAAACGAGACGCCGCGATCAAACTCAACGCGCTCCGTCAAGGCAAGTTGACGGCGGACGAGTTTTGGCTTCAATTCGAAGTCCTGTATAAACGCGCTGGGTGGCATCCGATCACCCAACAGGAGCAACTCATCCCGCTCCTCGAAAACCACTTGAATAAACCGCTCGTTGACCGAATCTTCGGTCTCGAGAACATGCCCACTACCGTCGCGGAGTGGAAGACGAAAACCATCTTGTTGGACCGCCAATGGCGTCGTCGCAATGAGATCGAACGACTTATGGGTGGAAGTAACCCGACGAAGAAGAACGAGAAGTCAAAGACGACTTCCGTTTCTATTACAGCTGCCGCAGTGCCTGTACGATCGAAAGACCCCGACGCCATGGACGTCGACCGAGCCGCTGTCGTGGCTGAGAAACCGAAGCAGCCTATGTCTGCTGAACGAACGGAATTGATGAAAGCCGGCTTATGCTTTAATTGCAAACAGCCCGGACACCTCTCCCGCAATTGCCCGTCCCGCGTACAACGTGTGCGCGTATTGAACACTGAACAGGAGCAATACGTACGCTCCATGAACACCGAACCCGCGTCGAGCGGCCAAGACATCATTCAGATGTTAGAGACTCGCTGCGCCCAGCTCGAGGACGAACTCGCTCTCACAAAAAAGGATTTTTAAAACGGTCAAAGAAACGCATGGACTCTTTGACCAAGTCTCAATCGTCTACCGTCCCTCCTGTACTTATATCACCGATTATCGTCGAATTTGATCGTGTGTTATCCGAACTCCAGACAATGAGACAAGACATGCAGAAAGAAATGAACAAGAAGAAACAAACGGAACGGTGGCCTCAATCAAAGCTACCGAAGAAACAACAAATGCCGATTACACAAACCGAATACACTGAGACGCCAGTGGAAAGGAAACCGGTATCTGTTACAGTCGCGTCACGTCAACCTGCTATCGAAAGTGAATTCAATGCCGAGGAAACCATGGTTGCCATCATGAACACCGATATGTACAATGCCCTCGATCTCATGAACAATTGGGATATCCATGGTCAACATACTACGAAGATTGGCCCAGGATTGGTCGTAAGGCTACGACGAATGCCTATCGACAAGGCCATCGAATATCTGACTACGGAACTCCCTCAAACATATCAACAACCCCCGGTACAAAGAGTAGAACCAATTGTGAAGCCTACTGCAGTCAAGATCCATAAAATGCGTCAGATGGAACCCCTCGTCACAAAAGCCGACAAACGATCCGCAGAATGGAGGCTCCGGGAAGTCAATCAACGAATTAAACAATTGGTTGCATCACAAGACGATAGTACTATGATGATGTCAATCAGCGTCAAGGGTCAACTCATTACGATCGATGATCAGCGACGATTCTCTGTCACCTGCTTATTGGATTCTGGTTGCACCGTCTCGGCTATCAATTCTGGTTTCGTACAACAACATCATCTCACGACACAGAAGTACGAGAAACCCTTCCCCTCTTACAATGGGGATGGTACGATGTCTAAAGATGGCTTGATCACAGAATATGTCGAGATGAATCTACGGCTCGGCGAACACATGGAACGGATACATCTCACGGTCATCCCCCTGGCAAAAATCGACATCTATCTTGGTTTCGATTGGCTAAAGAAACATAATCCTGAAGTTGACTGGTTGACCCAAACAGTTGACTTTACTCGTTGTCTTTCCATCTGTGGTCATTCCCCCGGCAAAATCGAAGGTGTAATGTTCAAAACCGCGATCTACGACAAACCTGCTTGGTATCGTGCATTCCAGACAAAATCTACGGAATTGGCGCGTGCCAAAATGGCCACTGAGGATAAGAAACCCGAACAGTCAATCGTCGACCAATTACCGGACGTATACAAAGATTATGCCGACGTCTTCGATCCCAAAGCCACCGACTCAATGCCGCCGTCACGACCATGGGACCATGCGATCAACCTGAAACGTGATGCCCCCGACCATCTGAATTGCAAGCTTTATCCGTTATCACCCCCAGAACGCGAGAAACTTGACGAGTTTCTCGATGAAAATCTAAAAGCTGGCAAGATTAGACCGTCAAAATCACCTTACGCCTCACCATTCTTCTATGTACATAAGAAAGATGCGACCGAACTACGTGGTGTACAAGATTATCGGAAACTGAACGAACATACCGTTCCGGACAATTATCCGTTGCCATTAATTGACGACATCATAAATCAACTCGACGGCGCGGAGTACTTTACAAAATTAGATGTTCGTTGGGGATTTAACAACATACGGATCAAAGAAGGCGATCAGTACAAGGCCGCATTCTTGACACCAAAAGGGTTGTTTGAACCTACTGTGATGTTCTTCGGTCTACGAAATTCTCCTCCGACTTTTCAAAGGATGATGAATCACATCTTCCGATATGAAATACGTGCCGGTTGGCTACATATCTATATGGACGATGTCATCATCTTTTCCAAGAACCTAGAAGAACATCAAGAACGAACACGTCAAGTCCTACAGAAATTCCGAGACAATAAACTCTTCCTGAAAATTGGTAAATGTACCTTCGACACACAACGCGTAGAATATCTCGGTCTTATCGTCGAACATGGAAAAGTACGTATGGATCCCACAAAAACAGATGCGATCACCGATTGGCCTACCCCGAAGAACAAGAAAGAATTACAATCATTTTTGGGTTTCCTCAACTTCTATCGACGATTCGTCCGGAATTTCGCACAAGTCGCATTGCCGTTAAACTCCCTAACTGGCAAAAAGGAATGGGAATGGAACACGGAACAACAAATCGCATTCGAAGAATTGAAACGGATTGTCACAACAGATCCTATTCTTGTTATTCCTAACAATCATGGAAAATTCAAGATCGAGTGTGATGCCTCAGATTTTGCTACTGGTGCTATCTTGTCACAGCAACAAGACGACGGCACATGGCATCCAGTGGCATTTCTGTCAAACAGCATGTCCCCCGCGGAAAGGAATTATGATGTCCACGATAAGGAATTACTCGCGATCATCCGATGTTTTGAGCAATGGCGACATTTCCTTCTTGGTGCACCGGAAATCATCGATGTCTACACCGATCATCAAAACCTCACGTATTTCAGGCAGCCACAGAATCTGACTCGACGACAAGCCCGATGGATCTCATTTCTCCAAGATTATAATTTCCAACTCCACCACCGTCCTGGCACCTTAAACCGCAAGGCAGACTTGCTCTCACGGCGTGTTGACCACGACCGAGGTCTTGACGACAATAAAAACGTTGTTGCACTCCCTGACTCCTTGTTCATGGCTTTCCTCGACACCACCACGATGAGTCCCCAATGGCAAGAACAGTTTATCAAGCATGGACTTCAACTAGATGAACAGGTCAGCGAAGGACTAAAGGATCCCAGCTCCCCCTGGAAATGTATGGATGATGGTTTGATTTATCACAACGATCTGTTATATGTCCCGAAAAATGGCCGTCTCCGGGGAGAAATCATACAAGAGCATCATGACACTCCCTTGTCCGGACATCCTGGACAGGAAAATACATTCAGGGCCGTCGCACGACATTTCACTTGGCCGTCTCTCCGCACAGACGTCAACAAATATGTCGCAGCATGTTTACCGTGTCAGCAGAAGAAAATCCATCGAGGAAAGAAACCGGGATTGCTACATCCTCATGCGATTCCTCCATACCCATGGCATACCGCTACAATGGATTTAATCGGTCCTCTGCCAGAATCACAAGGTTTCAACGCTATCTTGGTGGTGATGGACAAGCTGAAGAAACAATCAGTTCTCATCCCCACCACTACCACGTTAACCTCGGAGGGATCCGCACGATTATATCGCGATCACGTCTTCAAACGATTCGGACTACCTCATGTCATCATCTCCGACCTCGGGACACAATTCGTATCTGGTTTTACGAAGGAATTGAATCGCCTATTGGGAATCATCGGACATCCGACGACTGCTTATCACCCACAAGCAGATGGACAGACAGAACGAACTAATGCCGAAATCGAGACGTACCTCCGTCTATTCATCAACCAACGACAAGATGATTGGGCTGAGTGGCTAGCTCTGGCGGAGTTCGCCTTAGCCAATCATGAGTCTTCGTCCACAGGCATGTCCCCATTTTACGCAACAATGGGTTTCCACCCCTGGAAAGGAAAGGAACCAGTCAAAGGAGAAATCGTCAATGAGTCTGCCGCTTCTTTTGCAGACCGAATGAACCGTATACAGGAGCAAGCAACCAATGCCTTGGCTGTCGCACAAGAAAAGATGAAGAAGTTCTATGATAGGAAACATCGTCCCGCCCCAGAATATAACGCTGGCGATAAGGTATGGCTGGAATCCACAAATATCGATTCCCTACGTCCATCCAAAAAGTTGGATGATAGACGTTATGGTCCTTTTCCCATCATAAAGAAAATTGGACGGTCATCATACGAACTACGACTACCCCCGACATGGTCAAAGAAGTATCCCATCTTCAATGAAGTCCTTTTATCCCCTTACGTCCCACCTGCCTTTCCCCAGCAAGCTGTCACCTTACCGCAACCACCCGCGGAAATCGTTGATGGACAAGAGGAGTACGAGATAGAAGAAATTATCGACTCTGTTATTCGTCGAAATCGTCTGTTCTACCTCGTCCATTGGTTAGGTTACCCCCGTGAAGAGGACTCATGGATACCTGCATCGGAGACAAAGAATTGTAAGAAACTTGTTTCCGAATTCCATCGATTGCATCCCCGTGCACCTACTTCGGCCAACTTACGCATCTCCATCATTCCTCGTCCTGTCGATGCTTCTCCGTTACGTTCTCCCGCTACCGATGTCATTGTGTCCGTTGAACCCAATGTCATCACTTCACTCCTCTCACGACAGGAAAATCACGACTTTCGGTCGTTCGCTTTCCTGACCTCAGTCCGACGTCTGTGGTTATTCGAACTTGGCGAAGTAAACGCCATCACCCATGTCATCACGGTCGGTGTGCCGAGTACCCGCGGTCATCTCCGTGATGTCGCAGGTGGTGCCAGTAACCTTGCCTTCAATGATGGACGATTGTCCACGTATGCATATCCGGTTGCCATGATGCATCGTATGCGCACCCCCCTTCCATCGGCTTTGTTGTGGGACCGATACGACATTCTGCCACCTCTCCGTTTCTGTGAGGTTCCACCCCGTCTCCTCTCCGATCACCCGGTCAACCCTTTCCTACGGATCTTTTGATGGTCGCTCGTCCGCGACGACGTTAAACTATGATGTACAGAGTTGGGGGTTTGGAGACCCCCTTTCTGTTGTTGGCTATGATATAACTTATCCGCAAGATCTGCGACCCCCCGACACAGTCTGCCCCAAACAGCCTTGCTGGCCGCCATGTATGGCACATGGTCCGTCCCTGATATACCCTCTATTCGTTCTGTTTAATTTCCTTTCTCTTCCCCGTTCTTGTTCGCGCGGGCGCGAACCTTGTGGGGGGGGTATTGTTACCTTTTCGCCCTGCTTTTCGCCCTGCTTACTCATCGCTCAATTCCCACGGCCACTTTCCCACGGAGAAGTGCCAAGTCCCACGATCCTATTGGTTACCACTCCTTCGGTTCCAGGTTCTCGCGCTTTGACATCACCACATGTATGATCAATCACATGTCTGGTTATCGTCCAATCACGTCGCACTTACTCATCCAAGATAAGAGGGCATATTGCCATTGGTTGGAGATTAGAGAGCTTATTGCCATTGGCCAGAGATAAGAGGGAGTTATGCCATTGGACGATAGAGTAATACCTCCCCTCAAGTTTGTTCCCTATATATATCATTGCAGTATGTACCTTGTACTTTACGTTTAGTCTGGTTTATCCCACCGGATTGCCAATATATCCCCTTCTCCCTCTCATCGTCCGAAGTCAGCCTGAGTCTGTTTGTTGTCGGAGCCGTCCCGTAGACGATCCGTAACACTGTTCCACCAATAGGAACAAAGATGGGTCTCAAAATAAATTGCACCAATACATTGGATGCATTGGACAACAAGTGGGGAAAATGTAAAGCCCACTTTCCTCGACCTCTATTCAGCCAAACTGAAGTGGATCCTGAAACTGGTGCCCTCAATATGAAGAAGGCGGTGTAGAGGTCTGACGATGCTCTGAGTACGTATCATCAATATATCTCATATACTCATGAACCCGACACGTCCCACTTCCTTGTACTCCAAACCAATGTAACCTGACATAACCTGCTGTACCCCAACGTATACCGTTGATACGCATCATACGATCCTATGCTCCGAATATACAAATCGGACGTACTATACCTCTCCATCGACCGTATCCCGATACCTCACGATCTTACGAACGTCTGCGAACTCTTCCGACACCTCTCGACAACTTCGATTGCTTCTGAACTGGTCGCACCCACAGAACAAAGCCATCTCGTATCAGACCGATCCCGCCTTTATCGGAGGTTCATTCCCCCTATCCCATCCACCTCCTACCTCACTTTCGATCATTTTGGACATATTTTCATATTAGTTTCTCTTTCTTATTCAATTTACCTTTCATCTTCCTTTGTTCTTTGTTCTTCATCTTATGTTTCACCTTCTGATTGCTTTATCCCCTTCCCCTTTTAGTATCATTACTACTCCTTTCTATCAATCTTTATACCGTTCCGATCCTCCGATCAAAGTAGTATAAAAAGAGATGTAGTTTACATACATAGATATAGAGATACAGAACCCCCTCCTCCTTTACACAGAGAAATCTACAACTTCCCTCCCCTTCGATCTTAGTCTCAGAGCTATAGAGCTCCCCTTTAGCTTCGAACTCAAGTTATAGTCTTGAGTTTGTCTATCCTCGTCATCCGATATCAATATCTTCGTCGCGACCGTGTTCGCGAGGTCGCACAGTTGATCGCAACTGTCACACGTACGTTCGCATTGTTCGGAAACTTTATAGTAGTTTCTATATCTCTCTATACCTTTCTACGTGTAGTAGACATCTTCGCATCCTCGCATTCACCTGATAGGTAGTTTGTTTGGGGATCTCCCCCTTTACAGCTTCCTATAGCGTATCACCGTCTACCAATGGCCAATCTTATACTGACACCACTGACTCATCTCATCCCAAAATGGTCACACGTGACACTTCGGATTCCTATACCAACATCAGACTCATCAAACTGTATACCCCTGTCCTCTTTGGACATAGGTCTCTATTTTACATCTTTTTCGTTATATTTTTTCCTCTCCATTCCTTGTTCCTTCGTTGCCTTGCAACTCCCATCTTCTCCTTCCCATTTCGTACCTCCTTTGTAGTCTACTATCGGCCAAAGTAACCTATACCGAAGTAGCACACACTTGACCTTCTATAAAATGGTGACCGAAAACCATATTAAAATAACAATCCAGTTCCCCCTCTCTATCTCTCTCAGAATCATTCAGAAAGTCTTAGAACCTCTCGTCGTCATAGCCCATAGACTTCCCATCTTCATCTTCACCATTTTACTTTGATTTTCATTACCCGCTCGTCATCCCTGACCCCAACCTGCCGTACCCAACATATGTTGTCAGTATCGTCAGCTTACTTATTTCTCACCCGTTATCGTCGTACTAGACAGCGGCTTTATTCATTCTCTCTCACTACCACTTTTACTACGACTCTCAACACTGATTACCTTGTCACTTTTATGCTGACACCCCCTTCTGGTTAGGATTTTTATTCCGAAGCCACCCCAAACACGCCTCTACAGCGGAGCCAATGATCAATACAGTAACACCTCTACTTACATATATGGTTCACTCCAATACAAATGTAACATCACTAAAATCAGGAACAGCAATAAAAGGAGTGATTTTATATGTATCTGATTACATTACCAAAATTGCTTTAAAAACCCAGGTCATTTTTGATACAATCAGAGCAATGTTTCAGAAGAACAGTGAGATGATTGGAGGTAGTGAAACACAGAAGGAAAAGGCATGCAGACTCATAACAAAAATTGTAAACAACCTGAGTGCAAAGATGGAAGTAGGCTCACCAATGGCTTGCATGTATCTTTTACGCAATCCTGACCATTACACAAATCACCATTTTGCTCCTTTCTATTGGCAGAGCTATGCTCATGAAGCACGAAAGTTCTGGAATTCAGAGCCCACAAAGCATGTTGAAAAGGTAGCATTAATCAAACGTAAAGGCTGCATTATTGGACTATCACCTGTTTATGATTACATATATAGATCTCATGAGTTGGAGAACATGTGCTTATATGATTGGGTAAGTCAGTGTGAACGTGAAAACCTTATTAAGCAAAAATTGAGTAAAAAAGCCAGTAGAGAAACTCTCCATGATGTCACTGATGAAGGTTTAAGTTATGAAACATCTTTTGTATCTCAAGCTGATAATGTTGAATGTGATACAGAGAGCCAACACAATGACAACTCTAAAACTGTAGTACAACAAAATTTAGAAGCAAAGACAAGCTCTCCTGGATTATTTTGATTTCTTGATTCTCATCCAGTTTATAACTCACATGGAACAGGCTGTGTGCAAGAGGGATGTGCAAAGGTTCCAACTTTTATTGGAGCTACCTTACCACAATGTGACAAGGGTGACCGTGAATATTACTGCTCAGTAATGCTTGCTTTGTTTAGACCATGGCGCTCAGGATTCAATTTGAAAACTAAAGACCAATCTTGGGATGAGTCTTTTTTGTCATACAAGTTTACTTCGAGACAAAAAGAACTTATGAACAATTTCAATATCAGGTATGAATGTCTTGATGCTTGTGATGACTTTCATGCCCAACTTCGCAAGGGTTCAGTTGTTCTTCCAAGTTGGATTGATGCTGCTGCTACATATAATGATGATGATGAACTTGAGCAAGACAATAGTGATCTTCCATTTGATGACACATCTTCACAGGTAGGTGGAGTGCTTGATGTTGAATTTAAAGAAACTGGTAAGCGAGAAAAGAAACGTCAACAAGATATGGCAATTATATGATCAATAATGTCTCACACTGGTGGGACAGCTGCTATATCTGTGAAGACCCCAGTTACTGAGCCACAGCCACCAGAGATTATACAAAATGGCAGTCAGTGGAAAGCTGTTGTGCAAAAGAAACAACAAGACATACTTGAACATCGTGCAGAGAGCTTAACAAGTCTTGTCAACAGTCAATTACTTTTGCATGTATCTTTGTGCCAAAATAATGTTCAGATTGTTGATAAAACATATCTTGATAGAATTTGTCAATCTGGCAAGTCAAAATTAGCCATAACAAGTGTTGTTGGGGATTTCAATTTGAATCGAGAACAAGAAAAAGCATTTTGCATTGTTGCACATCATGCATCAAATGATTATTCAGATCAGCTAAAAATGCACATTGGTGGAATGGGTGGCACAGGGAAAACCCAGGTATTAAAAGCATTGGTGAAGTTTTTTGAGATGAAAAATGAAATTCACCATTTTGTTATTGTAGCTCCTACAGGAACTGCAGCAGCTTTGTTGGCTGGTTCTACAATCACGTGTCAGAAGTATTTGCGCGTCACACCAATATAAAGTAGACACAATGTGTATTTAAGTGAATATGAAGGCAACAGGTGTTATAACTACTCTAATATTTGGAAGACTTTCCATTAGCCTCATAGACTGCCCTGACATGCCAAGGCATGGAATATATAAGGGAATTAATGAATTCCATAGTAATATTTAGCCACTCCTCCTGCAGTGCCACCCACAATTCATCTGCATTTTGTGGGCAAGTTGGACGCTTGTTGACCAAGATCTTCCATACATGCTCAATTGGATTTAAGTCGGGTGATTGAGGTGGGTGTGGAATGCTCTCCATGGCATTCTGAGACTGGAATTTTTGTGCAATCTTTGCATGGTACACAGGTGCACCATCTTCCATGACCAATGCCACCCCCATTGCATCATATCTCTCTACATAGTAATCCCACAATGGCCCTGCTAGTATCAATTCTACATAATCTATCCCTTTCCACCTGTCTGAAGGTATATGCACCAATGGGCCCCAGCTCCCATAGGAGATGCAACCCCAGACCATGATACTCGACCTCCCAGACTTGAATGTAGGCACCAAGCATTCCTCCCAATAACATTCTCCTGGTCTTCGCCATACCATGCACTTCCTCAACTCCTTCCCGATCTCAACCGATGACTCGTCCGTCCAGATAATCCTCTGCCAATCTGTCATCATCCAGCCAAGGTGGTTCCATGCCCATTGTAGCCTCTTTGCATGCTGCTTGGCATTGATGAATGGTTTTTTTGCAGCAATGCGGTTGGATATGCCAAGGTGGGTCTTCAGCATGTGATGGACAGTTCGTGGAGACACCGGAGATGGTATCGCAGCATTGATAGAATCAGCGATGTCACTGAGACACTGGCGTCGGTTGCACATAACACAGAGGTTCAGATGCCATAGGGCTCGGTCATTCAGCCTGAGTGGTCTTCCAGGTCGAGGTGCGTTCTCGTGGTAACCTCGTTCTGTTCCCCGTTTGACGATAGATTGAATTGTGCGGAGAGGGTGATTGACGAAGAGAGCAATCTGTGAGAGAGGAATGCCCTTATTTGCTTTCTGGCAGATGAGTTCTCAGAGCTGAGGGGCTGTCTCGTGACAGCCAGGAGCCTTGGGCATAGTCGACATAAATATCCAGTGGGGTTTTATAGTGACATGACGCGACGCAACACAACACAACAATGTTTATATTAAACAAATGCACAAATACTTCTGACATGTGACTGTACATATCATTACATGTTTGGATTGAATGAGAAAAGTGAGGAACATATATCAAATAATCAACTTGCTCAGTTACGATCACGGTTGCAAGGTGTTGATTACATTTTTTTTGATGAAGTTTCAATGTTGTCTTGTCATGACATGTATTGCATTAGTGTGAGAATGGCAAAGATATTCAATGAAACTGAGCAGCCTTGGGGTG
Source organism: Hygrocybe coccinea (assembly GCA_963555575.2). Classification (NCBI taxonomy): domain Eukaryota; kingdom Fungi; phylum Basidiomycota; class Agaricomycetes; order Agaricales; family Hygrophoraceae; genus Hygrocybe; species Hygrocybe coccinea. The sequence goes on along the minus strand of OY741994.1, from coordinate 3,075,434 downwards.
GATTAAACATGATCTTTGCTGGAGATTTTGCTCAATTGCCTCCTGCAATTGGACATGAAAATACCTCTCTATATAGTAGAACTGTTGGATCATCATCCACTAGCCGTGTTGATCAAGAAGCTGCAGTTGGAAAAGCCCTTTGGCACCAAGTTACAACAGTTGTGATATTATGAGAAAATATGAGACAAAGGCTTCAAACAAAAGAAGATGCACCATTAAGAACAGCACTGACAAATATGTGATATAAGGCTTGTACCCCAGAAGACATTGTATTTTTGAGAACAAGAATTTCAAGTAATTTACCTGGTTGTTTGTCAATAAAGGATAAAGAGTTTAGACAAGTATCAATAATCACTGCTTTGAATATTCACAAAGATGAAATTAATTGCCTGGGTTCACTGAGGTTTTCAAAGGAGACTAATCAGCCATTGGTGGATTTTTTCTGATGATTCAATGAGTTCTCAAGACAGGAAAAAAAGCAAACATCCTTCTACCTTCAAACATCATACATTATCTGGTAGTGTTAAGGAAGCTCTGTGGAATCAACCAACTAGTTCAAACTCAAAATGTATACCTGGAAAACTTTCATTGTGTGTTGGAATGCCTGTAATAATAGTGCAACAGAGCTGTGTATTACTCGAGGACAGGAAGGGATAGTGCATTGCTGGCAGTCAGCAACAGATTTGCAAGGCCAGAGAATACTAGACACATTATTTGTGCAGTTACTTAATCCTCCACAAACTGTGAAATTGGATGGGCTTCCTGAGAATGTTGTACCAATAACAAGAACAAATGTCACTGTGGACTGTGGGCTGCCAGATGATACTTTCATTACCATATCTCGCAGTCAGGTGGAGGTTCTTCCCAATTTTTCCATGACAGACTATTCTTCACAAGGAAAAACAAGGCCTTACAACCCAGTTGATCTTAATAACAGCTCCTCTCATCATTCATATTACACTGCATTGTCACGTAGTGCTTCTGCTTCAGGCACTGTTATATTGCAAGGTTTTGATGCAAGAAAAATCACAGGAGGAGCATCTGGTGCATTACATCAGGAATTCCATAAGCTGGAAATACTGGATGAAATTGTTCGTTTGAGATTTGAAGGCAAGTTATCGAAGTCCATTACTGGAGATCGTAGAAATACACTAATTGATTCCTTTAGACAGTGGAAAGGAGAAAATTATGTTCCAGCAAATGTTCAAGCCATCCATTGGAATAAGTCTGATAAATTTGTATTTGCATCATTTGCAAATGATATTCCCTGGCAAATACTTCATAAAAAACAGGGAATTCAGAGGGCTGTTGCTCTTAAAAGACAATATGTGCCTGCAGAAGGAAGTTCTCCTGTAAAATTTCGTCAGCCCATTGCTGTTAAGAGAAAAATCAGTAGTTCTCAAGTGGCACCACAGAGGAAGAAAATGAAGACATATCATGCTACTGAAAATTCTCAGATGTCCCTTATCAATATTCCTAGTGGTGTACTCTGGAGTAATAACAGCTGTGCATATGACTCTATAATATCTATATTGTATGCCATTTGGCAGGATGATAGAATTGCATGGTCTAATTCTTTCAGATCTCTAAATGCTCAATTTCTTGGTGTCTTGGCTGAGGGATTTTCAAAACATTCTAACAGTGAATGCTCTCTAGAAGAAGTACATGATCATACACGTCATTGCCTACTTCAGCATTCACCTAATAACTTCCCTTGGGGAAGAATGACCAAAGTGTTCAGTCTGCAATGACTTTCTACTTCAAAAATTTAGTTTTGTAAATTCTCCAAGGTTGCTTGCTTTGGTGTTTCCACTTCTACTACCATTGTGGACCATAACTTAGCAGTAACAGTTGAAGGACAAATAGAACCAAAACAGTATTGTCTCAGAGGCATCATATATCATGGAAGTGATCACTTCACTTCTCGTATTGTCAATTCATCAGGTCATGTTTGGTTTCATGATGGAATTGTCACAGGAAGGTCAATGGAATATGAAGGCATGTTGGAAGAGATTGATTTAACTGTTTGCAGGTCCAAACAACTGTGTATTAATATATCTTCTTGGGTAGGTAATTTTCTTGATTCACTCATATTCTCACTTTCTTGCATGTAAATTTGAGGGACTCGGATATGCCATGCAAAGCAATGGCCCTCTAGCACAAGTATGGGTAGGGTTTCTCCTACCCGCCAGCTTTGAAACAAGTCCTGGAACAGCCCAAACAGTCAAGAATTGACCAAGATATTGTCAAACAATCAAGGAGCATTGTTTGACAATATCTTGGTCAATTCTGGACTGTTTGGGCCATTCCAGGACTCAAAATAATGGGTAAACCCACCAGGTGTGGGTACAGGTACAGCTGTTTGTACCTGTGGGTTACCCATGCCATTCACTAGGCCCAGCCAATATCTCAGGACAGCTGATGAGCAGTAAATGTTGGTTCTCATTATCCGATTTTCTATATGGGCAAGTCTTTAAGGTGCAAACTGGTGCTTCTGAATTCATAAGCAAGGCTTCCCTTCAAGCACTCCAGAGGCTCAAGCAGGACTTCCCCAATGCTCATTGACATTTCAATCATTTCACTAAAATTCATGAACACAAAGCAATTGACCTCATGTCGCTTCTGCTGCTCCAAGGCTGAGGGTTCATCATATGCTCTTCCTTTAATCTCAACATGCTTGTTCACTCCAAGATCCATTTTTCTTTCAGCACATCTAGTGCTAATCATTTGGTCACTGCCTCCAATCATCATCATTTGCGAGTCCAAGAAAAAATATGTTCATATTCTTCCAATGTACCAATTCCTTTACCCTCACTGGCTGGTCTAGCCACAGTGGACTTGACAGTGGTAGTCCCTGCCCTCAATGAAACTGCTTGACTTCCATCTATGCTGGCTGCTACCATTGGGCACCTGAACACATGTGGTTGCTCATATGAAATTATTATGAACATTGGTTCCTTGGATAACGCATTGCAGACATTGTTAGACTTTGTGTGGCCATACCCCAAAACGATATTAGAGTGGTCACTTTAGAAAAAAAGGCAGTGCTTTTAGACATGGTGTGCTGTTTGGGAGGGACAAGCAGCTCTTGATAGCCAATGCTGATGGTGCAAGTTGCTTTGCAAATCTGGAGCTCCTGTGGAAGGCCATGGATAACTTAATGTCCAACAACAATTCAGTCATTGTCATTGGGAGTAGAGCACATCTAGTGAAAACTGAAGCAGTGGTGAAGGGGTGTGTTATGTCAAGTTCTGTCAATGACTTGTTTCTTACTTTTTTTAAATAAATAAAAAAAGGAATCAGTCAGCCTTATTAATAATCTCCTCATGCATGGTTTGCACATGGTGCTCCAGATAGTCAGTGATAAGTATTGATGTGCGATGTGGTTGTTGGCTGTAGCAGATTGAAGACAAATGACAAGACAAGCAAGGAGCATAGATACAAGGACAACAGCATACTGCATGAAATGAAGCTGTGTCTGCCAGTGAGCATTGTACTCACATACCAATGATCTACCACCTACTATGATCATGTAGTTTACACTCAGCCAGATTACTGCTCCGAGAACACCAATATTAATCTGTACAGCTGACAATTCTCAAATTTTTCGAAAATTTGATTCCCGAACAAGGTCTAATAATTAGTAAGTTACATCCATAGGTTTCCAGAGTTGGAGGACAAAAAAGTTATCAAACGCATTTTCACAACAAGGTGGCTCACAGCACTTCGGCATCAGTCTTCGAAACCTGAGTCCTGACATCATGATCCCGGTCGCTGGACCTATCCGTCGTCTGTAGCACAACAATTTTGTTTTTGGACTGTGCAAAGTTATGGAACTTATAACAAACGGTGGTCCTACAAAAAAGGAACACTCACCGAATCAAACGCAGACACAGTGCCGCTCGTCGTGTCGAAGCTGGACGGATTCATCGGTATGGAGTTGATTCCCCCAACGAACAAGCTCTCTCGTGCGTTCAGCCTACAAGGACAGCCAAGGGAATTTTGGTAAATCGATCAGCTCGGTCCAAAAGGTGCACACGTACATGGCAAGGTAGGAATTAACATACACTGTGGAAAAATGAAAGCCCCGTTAATAACATGTACCTGTAGGAATAATGCCGAAGCCATTTACGTTTAGACGTGACACAGTAAGGCGTCGATGCCCAGGTGGAGCGTGGTAATGCGTGGAGCTGCAGTGATCAAGTCATTCAGCTGCTTCGGGACACGAGGCTAAACTGCCACTCACGAAGCAAAAGGCCACCACCGAAGTGACGCTTAGAAACAAGACATCGTAAGTCCGCCCCGGGGACACACGTTCCAACGAAGAACTTACATAACGAGGAAGCCTATTCGGACCTCAAGTCAGCCAAACCCGATGAAAATCCGATGAAAAACAACGAACCTGTATTGAACATATACTTCATTAGAGTATTAATGACCGAATCGGTCCTGCCAGAAAAACCACGTCTGTTACATTCTTCGAAACAACAAAAACAAGACAGCGCACTTGGCGAATCCGGTTCTCGACTTAGACAAGCAGTAGCACATTGTAACTGTCACACTTAGCTCCGCCAAAAGTTGGATGGCAAAAGAGGCATCGTACATCCGCTAGAAAGATTATTGAGTGAAAGGAACACTACCAACATCACATTTGTTACACGCACGCGGATAGCTATGTATTTTCCACCACCAGTTAATATCACAGTCGGGTCGCTAACACCAAGACTATGTTTGGGGGGAGAGAAGTCGTGTGAGCAGCCGAAAGAGTAGTCGGGAAAGAAGGTGCGCACAGTACGGTAACACCCGCTGCAACAACTGTTAGATTACGCATACATGTGCCTCGTGAAATAATGACTCACCGATGGCAAAAGCCAGAGCACTGATGGCGAATAGCCACTGTCATAGGAATGTTGTTGAGTATCTCGACGTCCAAAACCAAAACGGGATGCTTACGATCACGCCAGTCATCCATAGGTTACCCTTGCTGACTGTTCCAGAAGTAAGACAGGTTTGGCTCAGAACACACACAGCTACTCACGCAACCACACACGGCGTGCAAACAAGCTATTGCGGAGTCAATATACAGATATAAACCCGAGAAGAGGGGTGCATACAGCCGAATGATAAAATTCAAAATTTCCTGTCGATTGTGACTACGTTGAGCATAGCGTTCAAAAATGACGGGTCAGAACTCGCACCGCGACAAATTCTCCCACCTACAAGTGGTCAAAAATTAGATCAGTCTCGCATCAGTGAGGGACGTTTATTCGTACCGCTTCAGTCCTAGAGGGCCGAGCGCAAACTAGAGATCAAGTAGGCCGGCAGATCAACCAAATCACAACGCACCAAACGAAGCGACTACTGGCAACAGGATTGGCATAGTTGGTAATGAGGTAGTAATAAGGGACATGTGCCAGCATTGTCGTGGAAGCTGTGTTCAAGAGTCTATTTCCCCACCCTTGAGACATGGTGCTGGGAGAATCAGGAACCACGTACATGATTAAACCGACCTAAACACTCGCATTCAGCCACGGCAGCTTTGGGCCGGATCAAAAAAAAGCTCACCGATAACTTGAAAAAGAGTCTATCCTGGTTATAGTGAGTGACGTAGACGTATGCCTGGATGCACGACATGCCCCACAACCTGCCGGACGAAATGAAAACTAAGAACAGCATGGCCATTGGTAGTCTTACGCAATAACAAGAAAAGCTAACAATCTGTCAGCGCCAAGACATTAGGACGAGTAGAGAGAGAAACTCACCACCCACCAGTAGACCTCCGAATATATCATCCCATGTAGGTGGAGCAGCACTGGGGCTTGCCATGTTGTAGACTATGGCGGATACGGTGATGCAGAAAACTTCAACGAGACTCGCTTTTTTAAGGTGTCGAGAATGATAGGGTTGCTAATGATTCCATCCCTTGATGGAGATGGAATATGGACCCGAGATTTGATCGTTTAGGAGCCCCTAAAGGTGCGTGCGTCAGAAATCCTGCCTGGCCAGAACTGATCACCGCCATCGCATAATATGAACGACCAGTCGGTAAGTATGCATATAAGGTAGGCTTCTGAGCATGCCAGAACTGCAAAATCACGCGGCGAGTGTCGATGACGGGCAAGGCTTGGGTCCTGATGAGGCGAGAGTGCTTCAAATTATTGTGGAACTGCACGGCTTTATCGGTGAGAAAAATGTTTTCGGAACCGAGTTCGAACAATCAATTGTGCTGCTAGAGTCACTGCGTTACAGAAAGTTCGAGGTCCGGAACTTTCTGTACAAATTAACCCGTTAGTTGTATATATTTGGAATACAAGTGATCGAGTTATTCGACGTCTACTTAGATCACAATACCTCCGCGTCCGAGCTCTATTTGAACATCTAAATAAGTAAAAAATGAACATACATACCAGTAGTACTAGATAACAAATGTCATTACAGGGGGATCTACATCAATCCATACAGTATCCTTACTAGTAGTGCTCATCAGGAAAACTCAATTCCACTTAATTCTGTCTTATAAGTCTTGTTTTAAGGAGGGTCTCACCCTTTTTTCAAGAAAATCCCTTAATGCATCTTACATTGAAAATCAAGACACTTTAAGATAACATCAAGTAAACTAAGATATCAAGTCAATAATGATTGTGATTGCTTGTTCACTTCAGAGTCTCTCTTGAGTCATCTTAATGTGTCTTGATGTGTCTTGATGTTCAATTTTATATGGTGTAAGACATTTTCTTGAAAAAAGGGTGTGACCCTCCTTAAAACAAGACTTATAAGACAGAATAAGACAAATAAGAGATTATAAGACAGAATTAAGTGAAATTAAGTGAAATTGAGTTTTCCTGATGGTCTATCGCTATGTTCCAATTTTCAATTCATTACAGGTAGTTTTACTCTAAGCAGCCTCAGTTTTAGATTTAGTCAGACTTGTGATATGTCCAAAATATGTCTTAGCTGTCATCCCGAGAAGTCACTCTTCGAACGTAGTTGAAGTACTGTCAATCAGACATGACCCGGTATATATATAATCCAAGATATGAATACCATTCCCCTCTCACTGCTATGCCTCTGCATTGCCCTCGCTGTGTCAATGCCTGTCCAAATGCCCATTGAGATATGGGCCTTGCTGAGCGAAGAAGATCGCGCAAAATTACTTGCCTCAATCATCCCAACACCCGTTATTGATCCCACTCTCCTAGCTGAAAGTACGCAACATCAGGTTCACAATAGCAATCACAACGGCCCACAAGGCAATTCATTTGGTCCTGTAGTCGATGTACCTGTTGCTGCTCAAGCTCCTGCCTCTGCCCATGGTCGTGTTCGCTTTCGTGCTACTCATGGTTGTGTTAGCTCGCGTTCCACTTCACCTCGTGCTCATCAACATACCTCTATTCGTTCTCATTCTCCTCCTGCTGCCGCTCTTGGTGTTCATACCGCTCCCCATGTTCCCGCTTCTCGTGGTCATGTTAGCTTGCGTTCCGCTTCACCTCGTGGTCATCAATGTACCTCTATTCGTTCTCATTCTCCTCGCACTACTACTCCTGCTGCTGCTCATCGTCCTGGTCCTTCTTCGGCCTCTCATGTTCCTGCTGTTGCTTTTCATCCTGGTCCTGGTTGTGCAAATAACAATGCTCACCTGCAAGGCTTGTCAGATCCCACCGGTCTTCTCACACAAATCGCAGATACTGTTGATGATTTGAGGCAACGTCTGGACACAATAGAAGACTCACACATAGATTACCATCAACCTTGTGATCTCGCTGTTTGGGGAGGTTTTGTGGCCCGAGGAGGATCTACAAGAGCTAAGAGATTGGCTATCAGACAACGTCCAAGGCGTACTGAGGAACACTCTGAAGACGAAGAGCCTGGAGGTGCATCTGAAGAGCCTCAAGAAGATCTAGGGCAACCAAAGAAAAGCTTATCAACAGACGCCATCAAAGCCAAAAAGTTTTTACAGATATGTATTGATCTGCTATAATATCTATTGAAATTTTACTTTTTCTGCACAGCCTAGTCACTGCAAAGTTCCGTGCGCTTTGTGGGATTACAAAAAAGTCAATGCCGTGGCCCACTGATCTGACCATCAAACAAATAAATCTGGCTACTGGTGAAGTGTACTGGAATCCATGGTTTGAGCACAATGTGATGTACGAAGACAATGTCGCTCTCTTTGAGGCAGCCACATCATCTGTCCTGATAGACTTCAAGGTGAGTTATCATCCAACCAGTACTAGTTCCGTGACTCACCGCAGAATCAATCATGTGCCAGAATATGCCCGAGCAGCCGGTTATGCTTTTTGGTGGAAAATACAGTTGGAATTGCGAGATTTTGTTCGACTTTGCTAAAGACTCTTTTCGTGGCTTTAAGGAGGCCTATAAAGGTCAAGTCGATGATGCAAAATGAGCCAAACTTCAAGTAAATGAGCAAATGAATCGCAGAGCTGCACGACGCAAAGAGGTTAGTCAGATGAAAATATTCAACTGTCACTTACCAACCTTACTACAGAAAGTCAACCGTCTACTTAAGGCTGTCCCAGAATACATTGACAAACATGGCCATGACCCTTCTGTGCTCCTGTGCGAACAACACATGTCGGATGCTGCCTCAGGACCTGAAGATGACAACATTGAAACAAGAGAGGAGTGGAAGACACAAATGGCAGGGGAGAAGGATATCGACTTACCGGAAGCAATCACCAAACTCAAGTTTCTCGAAGTAGTCAAGCCAGAATGGAGATCAAATGAAGTACGTGTCAGTAACACTGTAATCCTTATCTAACTCAATGTTTAAAGCTTACCGAGATTATACATGAACTCTATGACATATGGTGGAACAACTGCTCCATCCACAAAAAAGAGAAAATAAATGCCATAATTATTGAGAGCACTGCACAATCAACCTCTGTCCCTCCTTTACAAGTGCCTTATGATTTCGGAATCAATCCAGAGTGGTGGAAAACTGCAAAAGATAAGTATCCCGAGTACGTCAAAGATTGGTACAAGTATGGAAACCCAGAAGGTTTTGGTGGGGACTCGGAGGGTGGTGACATGGAGGGTGGTGACGGTGAAGCTGATAGAATGTAGGCAATGAACATGAACAAATCCGATGGAAAAGGGATCGGATGGAAAGGGAATCAGATGGACTCAAATGAGAAAAGATCAGTAACGGATTCTGCAATAACATACATAGGAATCCCAACAAACTTTATATGTTTACATTCCCGTTCTCATTGCTGACATGATCCAAATCTTTTGATTACATGCTTGGGTTGTTCCTTGGCAAAGCGAGCATGTAATTTGTTCAAAGATGACAACGTTGGGTGGTGCATAATTGCTTTGCGGCTCCCAGAAGATGTTGTGAGACCAAGTGTGAATGTGAAGTTCTGGACTGCCGAAGCGTCAACAAAGGGCAAATTATGACACAGAAAAGGCTCACAAATCATCCCATGGGTTATTGTCCTTGCTGGACATAAGTGGCGACAGGCATAGTTTCTTCATCCATTGAATCTCTGCAAAGACAGGAGTATTTGTGATATCTCTCTGTGTGTGTTGAAAAATAGTCAACACTTCACTGGCGTGTATCTCACCCCGCCACTCAAACTGTACCAGACACGATCCGGCTGAGTTCCTTAGTGAACGCGATAGTGGAGTGATGCGTCGACCATTCAGTAGTGCATGGTCAAAAAAAGTCGCCATATGATTGAGAATGGGAGCATTTGGAGGTTTGTATTGATTGAGAGGATACCAAACTCGTTTCTCGACTTGATTGTAATGAGCGTTGTCATGATCCAAAATGGTTTTGGATCAAAAACATGGTACAAGATTGAAGAAAGGATATTTATACAATTTTCCATTCAGCTGCAATATTACTATTTCAGCTGGAGTATCCCTTCTCTCAATAGCCAGGACAACAAGTGGACAATATCAGGAATATAGCCCCAAGCACTAAGGGATGGTGCCCAGCCACCATCAAACCCAGCTTACAGTATCAGTAATGAAGGGACAAGGCCTTATCAGATTACAGGATTAGATAATAGCTGACTTATCCTTATCTTTACTAATAAGGAAAGGATAAGATCAACAGCCACAACCTTACATCAGATATCAAGATCCAAGATCAGAGAAGCCACATTCCACAGCCACCTTCTTATCCTTCATGATAACAGATAAGATAAGAAGCACAGCCTTCTATCTTCTATTCTAGAACATGGAAAAGAAGCACAGCACAGCCTTCTGTCTTCCATCAAAGAACATTGATAGAGGCAGCACAGCCTTCTATTCTAGAACATTGGAAAAGGAAGCACAGCCTGAAGAACTGATTCTAGAAGCCCAATTTGAAATTACATGTTCCAGCCTTGGTCCATGATTCCTGGAGAACCATAGACCACCCCAGACCTCAGAGAAGATCAGCCAGTAGCTCATCTCCCCCCAGATAACTCATTGATCAATCAGCAGCCTCACCTTATGACCCCATTATGACACCTTATGACACTATCATGACACCTTATGACACCATTATGACACCATCATGACCAATTATGCCCCCATCCTTTCTCACAGTACCATATGATTCTCAGTAATTGACTCTGCATGAGTCACAAACATATGCTCCAATTTCCAATTGCCCTTTTATATGCCCACAAACCTATGCCCCAATTTCCATTTGCCTTTTATGTGCTTGCACACCCTATGCCCCATTTCAAATTACTCCCTTGTGATTCCTCTGGACTTACAAACCTATGCCCCTATTTCCAATGCTTACTCACCCTATGCCCCCTCATTTCATATTACTCTACTATGACCAGTTATGACTCACTAACCTGTACACTCATTTCATATTCCATCCTATGACTCTGAATGACTCCTGTAGTTGAAAAGGTATAAATAGGGCCCAGTTTCTGCAGGAGACATCAGTCAAAAGTTGATCCCCCTCAAGTCAAACTTGATCCCCCATTCCAATCATCCTTTGATTCACCCCCTTCAGTATCTAACTACTTGTGTAGTAGCTAGTATACCAATTCAGTTACAGTTACAGTCTTATTCTTGCTTGCTATTCATTCTCAAATTCAATAGTCTTAATTGATCTATCAATATCTGATATATTGACACTCTTTCATTACTAGTTTGGGAAATATTCTGTGACATAGTGCCGTTACTATTGTCATTTGTCTCAAGATATATTGGTCCACACCAGATATCCCAGTACATATTCTGAACCAGTAGCCAATGTGCATTTGAAGCTTCGGAATATTGTCAGATATCTTGAACATCAATACTTCTTGACTGTTTTATTGTTTCATACTTTGTCATTGTTGTATTCTGTTAGATAGTCTTTGTCACACACATTTGTTTGACTTCTACTATCCCTTGCTCATCACATCTTTGTTCATCATACACAGCGCTTAACACTCTTGCTTGTGTATAACCTCAAAGTCTTTACCTTGTGTAGGAAAGACCTCACTGTTCACCCATCCTCCAAGTCATATAGCTTGACTTAATCTTATTCAAGGTAGCTGTTCATTGTTATCTTGACCGTACTAACCTTTGTTAGGACAAACCTCAGACCATACAGTTGTTGAGCACAGATCTTAGGTGTTTAACAGTTGCATACCATCCTCTGAAGAACAACAAGGTAATTTCCCGATCAAAGTCGCACTCTGGAAACCCTTGGTGCAGATTAGTTTTTTCATATAAACTTTTCTCACGAACAACAGCGTACAGGGCTGCACAAACATAATCGTTTAGGTGTCCTGCAGCCTTGCTCACTGGCCCAAGCAGGACTCGTAAGTGTGACAGGTCTAGTAGATACTGCATTAATGTCTTATGATACGAGTGGGAGCAAATAAATGCACCGTCGTTCGCTCCACTTTGCAATACCCCAAACATCTCGGCACCCTCACCAGACTGACCCAACATGGACAGAACAGCAACTCCTTCATCTCTTGATGTTGATATGGCCTCCACCTAGTCACATGGAACATATCAATAAAGTGATGGCATTCAAGGGCAACTCACCATGGCTTGAATGTGAGTACTGCCCTGAAACTCACACATCATCGAGACCTTGAGCCTGCCACCAGTTCAGTTATTTGAATTAGAACTTTTGAGTAATTTGTTGAGTCGCTCCGTGAGGAAAGTCCAAAAGTTGCAGGGCCATAATCTCGTAGTTGATCTGGTAGGTGGACAGCCCAGTGGTGACTGGGTTTCATCGCCACATCACCATAGATCTAACATATCATGAGCATTACAACTGTCATTATGTCAATGATGATTGCATACCTCTTTGAAATGTATTATATAGTCTTCGAAGAGTTGGGCACCTCGTAGAATTGATGCCTCATCAATGGATTGTCCAAGGAGCAACTTGAGTGCTGTAGCGAGTCAGAGGAAATTCACTGGCTTGTCTTCATGCATTCGTGGTAAAGGCTTTGCTGGTGGAACAGGTCGAGGCTTAGGATCACCTGCCTTTCATTTTCCTTTACCTTTGGTGGTCGTAGCAGAAGTACTTGCTTGCTGGTGTTCTTGTTCCCACTTTGCCAGGTCTTTCAAGTAGACGGTAAGTTGTTTTTCATACCTGATATTTGCATTGTTGAAGTCCTTCGCTGCTTCATGTTGGAATTGGTCCCACACAATTGGTATCTAGAGTTTGAGGAGTAACACTGGAATTAAATAGAAGCCAGGTTCAACTCACAACGATAGGCCATATAACTGTTGTCGCAAATCTGTACTCATCTGCTGTTAAGCTTCCACCAGCAGGTTCGCTGACCTTTAATGGAAGATTCCCAGCCCAAGAGGGAGATTCAAACTACAAGCAGTGTCAGAAAAGGTAGGCTGCAAGGGAGGTTCTCACCATCTCGAGGAATTTGTGGATGAGATCAAGTTCACGATCTCTGACTGTAGTACTGGCCTGAAGTGTCTGAGGTTTTCGTGCAATCCATTGAGAGTACCATTGAGTTTTTGCAATACCTGTATCCACAATTAGTATAGCAAAGACTTGCTTGGAATAGCTTACCAAGTAGCATATTATGCATGGGGTCAACTATGGTATAGTGTACAAGGTCAAAGTAGGGTAACCTTGCAAATTCAGTCCAGTGGGAACCATTTCTGGAGAAGAATGCTTCGCGTTCATCTTCTGTCAGAAGATTTCTCCATTTGAAGCATTTCCGGCGGTGTTCCACTCCATTCCGTGGTGGGAACTCTGAAGATCGTCAACAGTAAACAAAAAGGTAATGGACATACTCACAGTTGCGGAGTGAGCGTTCAGAGAATAGTTCTTCTTGCATCACAGTGCACTTTGTGCAGGGTGCCTGGTTGTGAGAATGATCACTGAAACCACCCATTTTGCACATAGCTGGATGGTCACAGATGATTCCGAGAAGAATGACCTTGATGAGGCAACCTTTTGATAATCTGTGAGTACATGGTTGAAGAGAAGAGGGAATTTACCATTGGGGTATTCCAGAGTCGAAATCCATATTCCGTGCTCATATAATTTGAGGAGCTCATCGACAACCATCTTGAGAATGTGTTGAAGTTCCTCAGCATTTGGTTCTTTGGGACCTGGGGTCATTGCCGTGATAATGAGATGACTTGGGCGGTATCTGATTAATGTTAACATATATAGAATATAAAAGAGATGATACATACCGAAGCAAGCGCGTAAGATTTGAGATGGTATATGAGATTACACTGGATGATTGTGATGGTCCAAAAACACTGGATTTCCTCCCAAACCTGAAAGAAAGCACATCAATGTTGTTTTAAGCTGATGGGAGAGTACTTAACCAGTCAATACTTATTGTCACACCCAGTCGTAGCTCATCTGGATCGTCAGCAGGATCAAACCAGAGTTTTTGATCTGGTCCACGAATAGTTTTCCATATGTCACCATCCCAGATCTCTGTCTTTTTCCTGGGAATACTCTGCCAAGTTCGCCATGCTTGACACGAATGCTCATTGTTTCCGTGACTGAGGAAGTCAGGCAGGGCAGACGAGAGTGTCTGTATGGGCATAACCCATTTTGGAGTAGGTGGGGAGGGTCTTTGTCGCGAAGTAAAGCAAATAAAGTTGTAGCTGCAGGTTTGTAGAGTTCTTTATCACACTCAGGACAGAGGGTATTGGCTGGGCTGTCAGGGCTGTAAATGCGTGCACAGGATTCACAAACTGGGTGAATAAGGAATTGTTCGTGTAGTTGGAAGTTTTTGAAGACTGTTTGTAGATAGGGCATCGGATTCTCAGGTGGGACAAGTTGAAGGGCTGTAAAAATAAGGCTGATGCACAGTAAAGCAAGTGCACAACCTCGGAAAGGGAGATGATAACGAGTGTGGAGGATGGCAACAAGGATCAGCACAATCCGGACAAACCATATGGGATGGCTGTTCGTGTAGATATCAGCAAGGGGGGGTGGGCGTGGTAATGTACTCCTGGTCGGCTGCAGTTCGCTGACGGTCTCACCCTGTTCATAGATCACATCAAATTCGTCATCCTCGTCAAGAAAAGCAACAGCATCTGTGAGTATTGCTAGAACTGTATAGTAAGTGAATATTTTCAAAGGGAACAATGCTAGTCACTGACACTCATTGAGGGGAATGTCGGTCGGCAGTTCTGATGAGTTATGCAACGATAACGAGACTCCACCTTCAGATCAGTCGGACATGGGTGAATATGGACGTTCATAGATCGGAGATTTTCCTTCTCTGTCATAATCTAGGACTTGCATATCGACATCAACAGATTCTTCACTATCCAGTATTAAGGTCATAGAATGGCTAAATTGAAGGTAAAATAAGTGTAATATGTCAATTGAAAGATGCTTACATTCCTTGAGTCGGTACCTTGACATGAGGAAAACCAGTCAACATTGGCTCTGTGCAACCCCTGAGCCATCTCCACCTCGCGAACACGCACAAACCGCGTCAATTGATGCGTGAACGTCATTTGCGAGGTATCCGGCAAGGAGGGACAACAAGGACGATGACAAGGATGCCCATGTCCATCAATGTGGGGGGTGATTACCCACCGGAAACACCTCATGAATGACGAGCACCCATGTCAATTGACATGGAGACTATGTGCGTGAGGTTGTGCATGATCATGGCCCCATCATCTCACTCACACCCCCTCGCCCTCTTGTTCGCTACCCATTCTCTACCCACAGCCAAAAGCCGTGGCTCAGGCCAAAGCCAAGCCATCACTGGTGGCTTTGGCCTGGCCTGACCTTTTCGAAAGCCGGAGCTGCCTCAGGCCAGGCCAAAGCCGCAGCTTTCAGGCCAAGCCAGGCCGGAACATCACTATCTACCCTGATATCTCCATCCCTATCTCCCCATCCAGCCTGTTTCTCACCCCCATCAGCAGGCTGTCAATCATGTAGAGTAATGAATGACAGGCTTGTTGATGGTTTGGGCTATTCAATGACAATGCTCTAGGCTATTCAACAGGCTTGTCAATGGTATAGGCTAGTCAATGACAGGCCTGTCAATGGTTTGGGCTATTCATCCACCCTGTTCTCTCACTCCCCATCCCCAGGCCCAGGCCCATCTAGGGGCCAGAGAGTTTCTCTAGACCCTGGAGAATTTCTCTAGGCCCAGAGAATTTCTCCAGGGTCTAGAGAATTTCTCCAAAGTCTAGAGAATTTCTCCGGGGTCTAAAGAATTTCCTTGGAGTTCTCTGGAGAAAGTCTCTGGAGAACTCTGGAGAACTCTGGAGAACCCTAGAGAACTCTGGAGAACTCTGGAGAACTCTGGAGAACCCTAGAGAACTCTGGAGAACTCTAGAGAACTCTAGAGAATTCTAAGAGGATGCATGGTTTTGTCCAGAACAGTCTGCCATAGAAAACACTAACCACCTTATAAATTGCAGTTTTTCCCATTTCTAGGCGAAACGTGGTCATCATGATGTCACTGGCACCTGCGCTGGATCTCGACAACATTTCAAACCGTTACCACCATGAGCTCAGCATGGCGTTCTGCTGGTCCTGACCTTGTCGTCGGCGTCAAGAGCGTTTGGCATGGCTTTAAAGGCACACCAAACACGTCGTTCAAGTTTCATCTCCATCTCGCTAACCGTTCTTTGGTTTTGGGCAGAATTCGCGCTAAGGGATAACGTCTTGGAAGTAGCGGTCGGTCTTATGTACGTATTGAAAATATAAAAGTAAACCTTACTTCATCTCATGCGGTTTCTTCATTAGCGTCGGCTCTGCGTTTACTGCCGTCGTCAAATCCTTGGTATCCGATATAATCTTCCCGCCCATTTCCCTCCTCCCCTTCCTTAACCGCACCATTGAGGAAAAATTCGTCATCCTGAAGCCCGGTGTGTATTCGTCCTCACCCATTACTCTCCTGAAATAACATCGCTCAGGCCCACACTACAACTCCACAACCCACGGGTACAACACCCTCCAGCAGGCAACTGACGATGGAGCTGTCACACTTTCTTATGGGTCCGTCCCGCTACCCATTCCTACTTGACAATTCAAAGCTGACCCGCCCCGGGGCTAGTTTATTTATCATGAACTTGATAAACTTCTTCACCATCGCCCTCTCGCTCTACTTTATCGCCCAGCTGTACTCTCAAGTATCACATGAGTCAATTATTACGGAGACGGTCAAGTGCAAGTATTGTCGGAAGACTATATCTAGGAAGGTATGTATGTTACACATGTCTGTACATGGGTGTCCTTTGCGTATTTCGATGTCTTCGTTGCTTGTCCGGTTTGAATGTTGAACATTAAAGCTCATTCATATGTCTCTCGTTTTGTTTTGGATAGGCCCAGAGGTGCGCGTTTTGCACGAGTTGGCAGGACGGTCGGGAGGAGAAATCACCACTAGCTAGCGTTGACAACGTTGAGGTCTGAGGCAAATCGTGTACTATAGTTTCTAGTTGCAAAGATATAAAAATGGACAGTGTAAAGATGAAAGAAGACATTGTATATACTCGTAAGTCATGTTGTAAAGTCATATGTTGTAAAGTCAGTTCATGATCAGATCGCAGTCCCCCGGAAACGACAGAATTTTCTACTGGTTAACCACAACATCAGTCAACACCAACCTACTCCCTTCTTCTGCAATGATTTTTCCCAACCCGTAATCTCCAAACTCTTTCACCTCGCTCTCCCTGACGGGCTCACGCATTAGTCCTTGCAGTAGGAAAGGAATAGCCACTCCCGATTTCTGCGAAAGGTAAGACTGCGGTGGAGACAGCGGAGATGATGGAGTGAAAATGAACCCTCGCTGGATAGATGACAGCAAGTTCGAAATGGGTGTGCTGCTGTTACTGGGAGATGCTGTGAACGGTTCTTGTTGAGGATCTTGAGAAGGGTTGGGTGGTTGAACCGGCTCAGTCACTGTGAGAGGGGGAGTAGCAGTGCGAGGTGGTAGTGGAGGAGCGCAATCATCCGAGACTGTAGGGGCGGATTCTTCCGTACTCGGGCAAAAAACTTGATCTCCCTCCTCTTCGCATGGGCTAACCTTCCTGGGTTCTGCAGAAGGAGATGAGGGAAGGGGCACTTGTGTCGGAGTACGTGTCTTGCGAGGAGGACTCGGAGGTAGCGGTACAGTCTCTGGTTTGATTTTTGTCGACTTTGTCTTGTCTAATTGATTCCTGCTTGCCGGCTGCTTCGCCTTCTCCGGAGCTTTCTCTTTACCCGTCCCACCCTTTGTTGTCGACACAACTTTACGGTGGGCCGGACGACCCCATCCCGGTTTGCCGCTCTCAGGATTGCGTTCTGCCACCGTCGCAGCATTATTGCGCAACTGTCCAGTCCCAGCCTTTTCGTTAGTTTTAGTCGTCACTATCACCCTTTTCGCTGCCTTCGTGTCACGCACAGCGTCTCCCTTATATGTGGTTTTTGTGGACGCAGTTGTAGAAGTAGAGTTGTTGTTATCGCTTCGAGAAATCGGACGACCGCCTCTCCTCGACTCCTTCTCGGGATCTTTCTCTGGCATTGGAACCCTCCGAGCACCGACTACAATCTGGGGAGGACCAGGAGGGACTGTAATATTATCCCCGTTGCCAGCTTTGAGGGGACGGAACAGGACGTCGGAAGATGTCGAGGTAACTACTGGTCGCCGAGGACGCGTAGGAGCTACAATTGTCGCCGTCGTCGATGTCTGTGTTGGCACTTGGTTGACTCGCCTTGCTGCGCCAACGCTAGCGACGGCAGCAGCTGCGGCAGACGGCAACACACGCGAGGCATACCCAGACGATGTGCTTATAGCGCGTATGCGGTCATTGGGCACTCGGGTTGCGGGTATCGGTCGCTTAGGGGGCTGTGTGGGTCTGACGGGAATGTAGTCTGGCGGGGGCATGGTACTGGGTGCTTTCAAATTTATGGGTGCTACCTCCTGAGGCGTAATCCTTTTTGCTGCATGTACAACTGGAGGCGCGCTTTCCAATTTCGCGGTTCCAGCTCTAGACGAACCAGTGCTAGTGGACGAGGGCGGAGGGAGGGCGGAGGTTGACGCCGTTGGGTTGTCTTTTGCCTGCAAGTCGGGCATGCTGGGGAAACATGTCTTCAAACGAGGAACCGGGTTTGAAATAACAACTGGCTTCGGTTTAATATCTAGGTATTTTTTCATGGTAGGTGAGAGTGGTCCAGTGAAGCTACAAACAGGCGGTGAATTAGGGAAGTTCAGGATAGTGGCATGGGATAAGCGTACTTATCAACCCTGTTTGGAAGCAAAACCTTATAGGCTTCGAAAACTTTCCTGCTAGTCTTTCTGATGTCTGCGTTAGCGTCCCTAGCGGTGGCACGAATGACTGCCTCGATGTCCCGTGCTCGTGCATCTTTCTCCAGCTCGGGCGGGTTGAAACAGTTCATGCAGGCGAGTACACCATCTGCGGCAGCCAGCCGTAGTGTAACAGACTTGTCCTTCATAGACTGCAAAAAATATGTGAAAATGGCAGGCAGTTGAGTGGTTTCGATGATGGTGAATATGCACGTTCGTGCTCGCATGATGAAGACCTTGTTAGTGCGCGTACAGAGGGTGAGAAGTGTTGGGAAGAAAAGGGGGAGTAAGGGATCAAATGCGGTTTCCAAGCCAGTGGCTAGGGAGTTAATCAGATCTATGGCAGCGCCAGATAGCTTAGTCCGTTCGGAATTCATGGCGCTGTTGAGAGGACGAGAGAACGTGCGGACTGCAACAACTAGTTCTGCAGGGAATTCGCATGCGCCATTTGTGCAGAGTGCAGTTAGAGTTAAGATGGCTCTAGCAATGGTGTCCCAAGATTCCTCTGTTTCTGCCTGACACAACGCAGCGCGAATGGACTCCACCTCGTACTTGAGCGTCGTAACGGATTCACACTGTAATTCGAGCTGTCAGGGATAGTGTCCAGAATGTAAGGAGTACAGGCAAACTGGCCTTTATCGGAGCCATCTTGGCCACTAGTGCTAGCAAGTGCTGGTCAAGTCTGAGTAGGTACGACTTTGGAAACTTTTTGAACTTTCGCTCTATTCCATTTTTGGAAATTGTCACATGACCGCGTTCATTTCGAATTTATCAATTTCAAGTTTATTGCGGCTGCAAATGCCAGTGCGGCTGCAAATGCCAGTGTGGATGATTGTGGACTCGGAGTATAAACGCTTTAGTATTATCTTTCCTCGTTGCTTGTCCATGGATCCACTAATTTATCTTTTACCAAGTCACTGGCCACTTCCTTCAGTCCACTCCTGCTCAAGCCCCCTACCTCATTCAGTTGCTTTCTCCTCAAATGATTTGTTACCATACCAATCCCATCGAATTCGCCGATACGGCTATTATACAACACCTTTCACTGCCAATCACCCGGTTGCTGTGCAATCCTGCAACCCACGCTGGCTGTGCAATTGGCTGTACTATAAGTACGCTTTCCTTCGGGGGCCCTGACAAAGTATTTGGCTTCACATGTACTATCCAATATGCTTACCCTGCTTATTTAGCATGTTCTGGGGCCAGGAGACAGCACCACCAGCACCACCGAGCACTGCAAGCCGTCGCCCAGGCATCTCAGCCATCAATCTTACTCCCGTAAACACGGGAATGAGCAACGACTACGGTCGATATGCTCCTGGACGGAATCTTCAGAACGATTCAGACCAATATGCAGAAGAAGGAGCTGGGTACGACGATACGAAGTCAGTAGATGTTCGCAGCGGTGGAGGTGGTTACGGCTCAATGAAGATGAACCAACCATTTTACGAAGGGAAAACGCTTTCCAATATGTATGGACCTCCGAACGATGACGCGGGCGAGTCGTATATGCCCGGCGCTATGAGTCAAGCATCCCACCGTAACACCCCTCCAAGCAGCTCTCTCATGCTCGTGAATAAAACGGGGTCCCCACTCACACAGGGATACGAGCAACAGAACGGCTCATACAGAAAGACCCCGCTCGACGCTCATGACGACGACTCGCATAGATTTGGCACGCATGACACCAGAAAGCAACCTACTGATACTAGCAGTGATGGGTCGGGGATGTCCCGCAAAGCAGACTTTATCTCGTCATGACGAGTAAGAGGGTCCGTTCCTCTGGAAATTGCAACCAGTATGGGGGAAACGATGGCGACCCGTGATAGTCATGATGGTGAATATGGGAGGAAGAAGGCTCGCGTGAAGTAGTTTCAAATGACGACCGCGACAATACCCTTACGTTTCCACTAATAAATCATTATAACAACGAGTCTTACTATTTATGATCTTTTAGTGTTCTTGAACTATGCTGTCCCCTCTACCATTTCCAACGAAGCCGTGTCCGAATTCAATTCTTATCAGTCTTTGGGGCGATGACGGTGTCTCACTTCCCATTACAAGAACAAGATAACTTTGGAGATTTAGCTAGAAACCCCATCTTGCCAGACATGAAATGACAACCCCCACTTCAAAATCAACATTGAATTATTTAAAAAGGGTATGGAACGGGGGCCGTAGCATATAATGACAAGTAACAACAGGCTAGAAACAGGACGGGAAGTGCCTCAACATAAAAATAAGTGCGGTAGTAAGAAGTATCTTTGAGAAAGGTGAATAGTGAAAATGTTATAGAAACTCGTACAAGAAAAATCTTCCCCGAAAGGTATTATTTCCGTGGCGTGCTGCCTTTCATAGTGCACAATCCAACTATTCAATCTATCCCCCCCCCCCCCAAAAAAAAAAAAGCCAGATCTGGATCACAGTCTGTGTCCGGGAACCGCCCAGAAGAGTAACGTCAAAGCCGTGACAAATATCGCTACCAGGGCGGTGACCCAAATGGCACGTCCCAAGAGTAATTTCTTGACATACGGCTCGCGAATTCGGAGAGTGCGGAATGGCGTTGTTTCTGACTGGTGGAAGAACACTAGAATGGGATCGAGCTCATATTGATGCGAGATGAGGAAAAGAATTGCAAAGGTGAAGGGTAAGAAGAGCTGAAAAGATAAAGATTAAAAACAACGCATTGGAGGATTTGTATGCAAACACTAACAAAAAAGCGCTTTGACTTCGGGTGAACGTCAAGAAATATTAATGAGAAGCCAGTTGCTAGTCCAACCCAAAGGATAATGAGCCCAGCGATAAGGCGGACTAATGCCGAAACAGGGGTCAGATTGCCAAACGCTTTCGACCTCAAAAATCTTGGGAAGGCATCCTGTTCCATTGCCCTGAAACAGTATTCCTTCTGGGCATGGTATATATCGGGTATCTGCGCCATCAAACTGAGCTCACTGGGAGTTTTGGGCTCCTGTGTACTGCTCAGTGGGAAGCTGTGGATGCGAAGAGACGGTGGAAGATAAATCTCATGATTCTCGTTAGAGTTGACGACATTTCCGGCAGGAGAAAGGTAGCGGAAAAATATCCGTTCTGCAGAGGCTATAAGATCCATTCGAGTAATCGCAGCTGAACGTGGGATAACCGTGGGAGCACGAGATGCGCGTTTCGTGTGGAACAGAGTAGGGGTGATGCCCGATAGTGAAAATGGCGTGGTTGATCGTCCTGGGTTAGTTTCTGCAGCAGGGTGTGAAGGATCAACGTGGGTATGATCGGACATGAGGCCTGGAGTCCCCGGAGTCGGTGGACGCGGACTCGTGGACTGTCTTTCCCCATCAATGTTTTTCTCGTCTCCTGTAGTGGTGGGGTTGCGCTTTTCCTGGTCATCCGCAAGATCCCCAGTGCTAGCGGTGCTCCTCTTGGTGCCTCCACCAGTTGGTGAAAGTCCAACAACGGTTCCATAAATAGATCCGCGGCGACGCGCGTAATCCCAGTATTGCGGCCAATCTTCCTTGATAGTCCGGCCAGATTTTCGAACGTCTTTAAAGTATGCCCTGCAAAGATTCTCGTGCTGTTGAACATCAAGCCAAAAATCGAGGATATCCTCTGCGCTTTCTCGTTGGAGGAACAGACTATATATATATATAAACACGGTAAAAAAAAAACGATCCAGAACGTGAGCGTCGGATTGATACTACGATGTAGCGAGAGAACGCACTAAAACATGAATAAATCAACTGGTGGTCGCGTTCTTCTCGACAAAACCTCCGTAAACGAGGGAAGTCTGTTCTTCCGGCTGTTTGCCCACTCCTCCTGTTGCCTTTGCTCCTGTTCGCCGTCCATTGTGACAGACTGTACGAACGAGGTCTCGCAGGAGAAGGTACTGTGTGTGATGGCTGGTCAAAGAAGAGGACAACAACCCTGCTGTTGCAAAGGCTGGTGACCTGCTGACACAATCTTCCCACGTGTATAACTGTGATTCTCGTTATTGCCTGGTCACCACCACCTTTGGACGACTTTGTATTGCGTCGCAATGTCATTTGCGAAGGCATTTTCACCAACGCTTCGCGAAATACGGATCCTTTGTTCGCAATCTGGACCAGCCTCTGCTGGTATCCGGTCAGTGCACCCACCAATGTTACTGTGCCGTCGCTACGCTTATCTTTGATCAACTTGAATTTGATCAGACAATTTATTCTATCGAATTATCCCACCATTAAACAGCATAATCCGGACTTGCCAGTCTTGATCCGAGAGGCGAGTGGGACGCCAGCGAGAGTATTCGTGAGATTTGGTGCGTAGTATACACATCAGCTCACCCTGCGGCTGATCAAAGCTCATGGATACCCGTTTGCTCCCGGCACTTCGACTGGTCAATGATGTAGAGCATGGAGTCGAGAAGCACATCGAACTAGACAATCTCTCATCGGCCGACGTTGAATCGAAGGTTGTGCAACTATTGGGTGGTTGATTTCGTGCATTTGTATATATTAATCTGAGAATTACTTTATTGGCAATGTATTTCAGACATGCAACCCCCCAAAGCACCATGAACACAGCAACCACTGTGTGCATGTGTTCAATGAGTCACGACCGTATTTTTCGGGCATGATGCCAGCGAGATGAAAAGGCTGAGCAGGCACGCCAACAAGGACTTGTGGGAGACGGGGCACAGCAGCAACAGACACTGGTACGCCGACCCCTGGCTACGTTGGTAAATCTCTTTTTGGGTTTTTAAGTATTACTGACTAGTTAAGGAGACATGGTTGTCGATACCCATGTCGATACTCCCCTTATCACACGACGCCAGCGCTGACGCCGATGCTGAACATCTGAACTGGGTTGCCCCGCGGTCGCAATAATTGTTGTTTGGCTCATCAGTCCGCGCTTCGCCATAGCCTTTCGTGTAGCTGGCGGCATTCAGGATAAGGCGTGCCGCATTCGTCTGGTTAAGAAAGGGGGTGGTTTTTTTTGTTTCTGGAATGTATCTGAGTTTCTGCCAGTGGAGTGTCTGATAATAATTGTGAATGTGATCCACAGTTCAGATACTTAATGTCAGATGTCTTCAGCTCTCCCAGATGAAATGTTGAAATGCTGATGCGGCGCGACGTCTTTTGAGCATCAGGAAGTCCCTAGAAGCCATTGTTGTTTATTTATTGATGGTTGGGCGTAGCGGTGCGATTTGGTTTTTCCACGGTCGGTAGTATATACCTAGGCGTTTGTCTTATCTCAGACGCTGGCCCGATAGACAGTTCGCTATGCCATTTTTCGAGAAGGACACCGATTTCGACCTTCGCGGTTCCACTATTAATGAGGTCCACGGCTCTCAATACAATACTATTCAAAGTGTCGACGTGACGGAAGAAAAGGCGCTTGCCACTCTAAAACCTGCAGTGCGTGGAGGATACGATGTTCCCGTTTGCATGGAAGGAACCCGTGATAGTGTGTTCAGAGAGGTTGATGCCTGGCTAGATGATTTGGGTTTGTTCCATCTCAACCGCATGAGAGAATATTTCACAATAGTCTTATCTAGCGTCAACACCTAACATCATGTGGATCAGCGGTAGTCCTGGCGCTGGTAAATCGGCCATTGCATCCACGTTGGTCTCGAACTTGACCCGTCATTGGCGTCCTTTCTCTTTCTTCTTTTTCAAGCGAGGTGATGCCGTCTTGGGTGATCCCGGTAATCTCTGGCGTACCGTCGCTTCCGATCTTTGCAGATTCGATACGGACTTGAAGGCTTGTGTGGTTGACTTCTTGACCAGGACAGAAATCAGGGACGGAGACATCAGGTTACATTTCGATTGCATGATCAAGGAACCTTTGGCGAGGAATCATGGCAAGTTCTTTTCAGGACCCCCTGTGGTCATCGTCGATGCGTTGGATGAATGTGGTTTAGATGACGCCCAAGCTGCGCAACGCCGAATCCTCCTCGATACACTCACTCGCTGGTCTCACCTGTCTCCGTCTTTCAAACTCATCCTCACTAGCCGTGACGAACGCCTACCGAGCTCGTTTTACGACAGCAATGTATGCCGCAGGATTGTCCTCGAAACTGGAGAGTCAGTCGATACAGAGACGCACAATGATATACGGACATTCTTTGAGAAGAGTTTCGAAGACATCTGCCCAGAGATTGGCATGGCATCCACTTGGCCTGGAGAACCCATGATAGGCCGGCTCACAGAGCATACTGCCGGACTTTTCATCTGGGCCAAGACCGCAATGACTTTCATGAAAGAAAAACGAGGCAAACCTGCCAACAAGCTTAAACTCTTACTTGCTGGTGATCTGGGCAAGGGAAATGATAATGTCGATGCACTTTACCGACAAATCCTGGAATTCTCCTTCAACGATGTTGATGACATCACGCTCGAACTATTCAAAGCAGTTGTAGGCGCCATCATCATTGCTAAAGTACCACTCCATCGTGATGACCTCAAGTATCTCCTGGGAAGGTATGACGAGGAAGATGAAAGACAATTCAGTATCATTCTCCGCAGTTTGTCCTCTGTCCTTGAATTCGGTGGTTGGCTTCGCCTTAGACATCTTTCGTTTGCGGAATTCCTGACTGACCCAAAACGATGTCGCGATCATCGATTCATTATTGACCGGAAGGAGTTACATCATAACATGGCATTCAGCTGCTTGCAGATAATGAAAACGGGACTCAAGTTTAATATATGCGCACTGGAAACATCCCACCTCCGTAACGACGATGTAGTGGACATCTCGGAACGCATAGCAGCCATGGTACCAACTCGATTGCAATATTCCTGTCGTTTCTGGGCTGCTCACCTCTGTGGTACGGCGGTGGAAGAAGATTGCTATAAATCACTATTGAAGGAGGTTAAAGATTTCTTCCACATCCGTCTCCTCTACTGGTTGGAAGTCATGAGTTTGATCAAAGAAGTTTCATTGTCACTGACGGTGATGCTTACTGTGGCTCAATCACAGGGGATCAAAGCAAGTACTGTTTCTCGCAGTCTGCATTTTCGATGACATCTCTCTCACAGGAAATCGACACAGAGGTGTCAGACTTCGCAAGTGATACGAGCCGATTTATTGCAAACTTTTACACTCCAATCTCGGAAAGTACGCCACATATCTACTTGTCAGCCCTCCCGTTCTCGCCACGAAAGTCATTGATCTGGAGACAATTCAGTGTACAATGTCCAGAGACCTTGTCTGTCGTCATGAGTCAAGACGAATATTGGCCCCCATTAATCAATATATTGACTGGCCACACTGATTACGTCCAGTCAGTTGCATATTCGCCAGATGGGAAGCATATTGTTTCAGGTTCCTCTGACAAGACAGTGCGCGTATGGGATGTCGAGACTGGCCAGATTGTAGCTGGTCCCTTCGAAGGCCACACCAATTTTGTCCAGTCAGTTGCATATTCGCCGGATGGGAAGCATGTTACTTCAGGTTCCTCTGACAAGACTGTGCGCGTCTGGGATGCCAAGACTGGCCAAATCATAGCTGGTCCCTTTGAAGGCCATAGTGATTCTGTCTGGTCAGTTGCATATTCGCCAGATGGGAAGCGTGTTGCTTCAGGTTCCTCCGACAATACGGTACGCGTGTGGGATGTCGAGACTGGCCAGATTGTAGCTGGTCCCATTGAAGGCCACACCGATTCTGTCTGGTCAGTTGCATATTCGCCAGGTGGGAAGCATGTTGCTTCAGGTTCTGAAGACAAGATGGTGTGTGTATGGGATGTTGAGACTGGCCAGATCATAGCAGGCCCCATGGAAGGCCACACCGATTCGGTTTGGTCAGTTGCATATTCACCAGATGGGAACCATGTTATTTCAGGTTCTTCTGACAAGACTGTGCGCATATGGGATGTCAAGACTGGCCAGATTGTAGCTGGTCCCTTTGAAGGCCACACTGATTACGTCTGGTCAGTTGCCTATTCGCCAGATGGGAAACATGTTGTTTCAGGTTCTTCTGACAAGACGGTACATGTATGGGATATCGAGACTGGCTGGATTGTGGCAGGTCCCTTTGAAGGCCACACTGGTTCTGTCTTGTCAGTTGCATATTCGCCAGGCGGGGAGCATATTGCTTCAGGTTCCTCTGACAATACGGCACGTGTATGGGATGTCAAGACTGGCCAGATCATAGCTAGTCCCATTGAAGGCCACACCAATTACATCTGGTCAGTTGCATATTCACCAGATGGGAAACATGTTGTTTCAGGTTCCGAAGACAAGACAGTATGCATATGGGATCTCAAGACTGGCCATATCATAGCTGGTCCCTTTGAAGGCCACGCTGATTCTGTCTTGTCAGTTGCATATTCGCCAGATGGGGACCATGTTGTTTCAGGTTCCTCTGACAATATGGCGTGTGTATGGGATATCGAGACTGGCCAAATCATAGCCAGTCCCTTTGAAGGCCATACCAATTCTGTCTGGTCAGTTGCGTATTCACTAGATGGGAAGCATGTTGTTTCAGGTTCCTCCGACATGACGGTGCGCATATGGGATGCCGAGACTAGCCAGATCGTAGCTGGTCCCTTTGAAGGCCACACTGGTTCTATCTGGTCAGTTGCATATTCACCAGATGGGAACCAGGTTGTTTCAGGTTCCGAAGACAGGACGGTGTGCATTTGGGATCTCAAAACCGGCCAGATTGTAGCTGGTCACTTTGAAGGCCACACTGATTCTGTCTGGTCAGTTGCATATTCACCAGATGGGAAGTATGTTGCTTCAGGTTCCTCTGACAAGACTGTGTGCATATGGGATGTCAAGACTGGCCAAATCATAGCTGGTCCCTTTGAAGGCCACACCAGTTCTGTCTGGTCAGTTGCATATTCGCCAGATGGGAAGCATGTTGCTTCAGGGTCTGAAGACAAGACGGTGTGCATATGGGACATCGAGACTGGCCAGATTGTAGCTGGTCCCTTTGAAGGCCACACTGATTCTGTCTTGTCAGTTGCATATTCACCAGATGGGAACCATGTTGTTTCGGGTTCCTACGACATGACACTACGTGTGCAGGATATCAAAACTGTTCAGTTATTGCCAGTTGACAGCAACCACCACATTGTTATAACACATTCCATTGGAGGACCCAATGCATTCAGCACAGCTCACTCAGACTCACATGGCTGGACTTGCATTTCTAGTGTTGACAGTCGTCCAGTTTTGTTTTGGGTACCACTTCATACTCGCCCAGGGCTATGTGATGGCAAGACTGTCCTTATTCTAGGTGTGTGCAACACTAGGTTGGACTTGAGTCAATTTGTGCATGGCACATCTTGGACAGGCTGTCATCCCCATCCTTTCATTAGTATGTCCAGTTTCCTGCCATGATTGTTATGCCATGTCAAACCTGACTATCTACACTCCCAGGAATTGTCTTCGCTTGAAATATATGTCATTGTTTGTGGTGCTATTGATTGCAATCTTCGTCTGTTAATAGATAATTTTTAAAACTGGTTCTTACCATGTAGTATGTTGACTGGCTAGCTACTGTGCTTGTGGTTTGAAGCTTGTTATTATGGGGGGCACATCTTATGTTGGCTAGAACCATGAAGCTCTGGTTGAAACAGTACTACTGTACTCAGGGTTGTTGCACTTCAGAACTGGCAAAATGATGGCGCTGGAACTGCTAATAGCTAATACATTGGAAAATGGCTACATTTTCCGATGGCCGCAAGTTTCACGACAGTTTATGTTACTAGAGTTGGCGTCCCTCAAATCAAAGCTTAGCCAGCAGACGAAACTAATAAATTTAATCATCCTCCCCTGAGATCGGCTTTCCCAACAACTTCAGAAGCCATTGGTCCAATTTCCTCTCGTCGTCCCTGAACTGCTTGTATTTTTCATCCAGTCGATCTGCCGTACAATAAAGGACATCCCGAAGCGTCGTGTCCGCTCTCAACTTCACAATGTATTCTTCTGCCCGTGCATCATTCCCGATCTGGCTTATGCAGAACATTACCGATGTCGCATCGTATCGGTGCGCCACCAACTCCTCCCCACACTCCCTGATGACGTCCTGGAGAGTCGAAATTTGTTCCTTCGTGGGACATCCATCCGTGATCACGCACACGAGCAACGGACGCTGGAGACGCCCGCCGCTGGAGAGCACCCTGTACACCAGCGGTTCTAGGATTTTGCTGCGGAGGTGGGTCCCAATGGGTGTGCCCCCATTAGGGACAATACGCGGTGGTTTGATATTATTTTTCATCAATGTCGCCGACTTGTTGTTAATGTATGAGAGTTCCACCTGGTTATATGGCGGTTGGTCGGGAACGAGCATAGTGGCAATGCTTGCAATGCGGATCACGAGCTCGTGCTGGATTGCAAACCGGTTTTCCTGACTCATGGAGCTGCTGTCGTCACAATAGATCACAGTCTGGTACATGGATTGTCGAGCGAGTCGCTTGGAATCCTCACGTGAGCCGAACGAGCTCGACGGATCGTTGCGTAGCTTAGCTGCATTCCTCACTATATCCTTAAGGAATGGATCGTCGGGCTCGAAGAACTCCTGAAGCCCACTTTCCTTCATGTATGTGTCCAGGTTTTCGGTCAGTTCCGCAACGGTAATGGGTCTTATTGGGATGTCCTAGATGTCAGATCGAATTATTAAAATGCAATTTTGAATGGCATTTGGAAACGGAGATATACCTCTTCAAGTTCCCTGTCTACGGTACCCTTGATCCCGTATTTATCTTCAATACCTGATATCACCTCCCCAACGAGGCCGCTATTGACATATGCGATGACGTGCATGACCACCGACACGACTGCATTGACGATCTCTGCTCGGCTCGAGATCCTCTCGTTTTGATTACGCAAATATTCCTCAATCCCTGCAGCCTTCGCCAGATCCACTGCCGTCTTGCCCTCCCTATTTTTCGCATTCAAGTCAACACCACGATGATTTACTAACACTCGTATGAGGGCCTTATCCTTCAGTTGGAACACCGCATTCATCAGTGGCGTGTTGAAATCGTCTTCCGGAGAGCTGTAGTTGATGTTGGCACCGGAGTCGAGGAGATCACTGACGATGGTTGTACGGTTGGGCATAGTAGTAGCATAGTAGAGCGGGGAACGATCGTGACGGGAGAGGGTATTGGGGTCAGCCCTGTTTAGCAAAAGCAGTTTGACGATATTGCGGTGCCCACCCAAAGTGGCGGCGGCGAGTGGGGTCAACGACCTGTCACCGCCACGGGAGTTGATGAGGGAACGTGAGGTGTCCCCAGCGAGGTAAATGTTAAGGCTTCTCTGGGTGAGGGAGCCGTTCAGTGCATCTTCATGGATGCCCATGTGTGTTGCAGCGTTGGATTTGTGAAACCTGAGACTGTAGTTCTATATGGACCTGGCTTCCCAACGATCAATCGAAACTTGAAAATCGGGTCAAATCCGGGCGCGTACACGAGGCACTGACTTGAAGATTGTACAACAGGCGCCGCGTGATACGAACCCTGCCTATCATTATCAATCTAACCGTTCACACCCCGTTCACAGCCTACAGCAGCGATAACAATCAGCTAAATTAACCACCACCTTTTCGGTGATAACAATTACCTGGTACTGGCACTCACCAGGCCATGAAGGTCAGATACTATCTACCAAATGGAGACCCATCGTGGCGTACCGTACTAATGTGGGCGCCTTGTTTGACAGTGAAAGCCCAAATTAAGCTTGGCAATAATATATTAACCTTATGCTGCCGGATGTATTTAAGTGCCGGTTAGAACATCAAGTAAGATCGGTAGTTTAGCATCAAGACCGACCGTTAGTGTCTGAAACCCAAGGGACTTGGTTGTTACGAAATGGGAGGTGAGAGGCTGACAAGCAAGCAATGATATTCAGCGTTACACCCTTCATTTTTATATAGAACTTAGTAAAGGAAAGCTCGTGCGCGATATAATACAATTTACACTTGTCACGGTAGTGGAAGTTTCGTCCATCCACTGTCTTAGCTTGGGTAATGACATGGTGGGTCTCAAGATTTACGAGTCTCCTAGTAAACGTCACGTAGAATTATTAGCAATTGAAGCATAATGAGTATAACGGCGCAGATATACCTCCTCAACTTCTTTGTCCGGGCTTCCCGTAAGCTTCATCCTATATTTATCCGCAACGCCTGATATGACTTCCCCGATGAAGCCGCTACTGAAGTATGCGATGATTACCATCACCAATGCCACGGCTGCATTGATTATCTCTGCTCGGCTCGAGTTTTTCTCGTTCTGACTACGCAAATGTTCCTCGATCCCAATGGCCTTTGCCAGATCCATGGCCGTTTTGCCTTGCATATTTGTGACTTGCAAGGAAGCACCACGATCTACTAACACCCGTATAACCTCCGCATCCTTGAGTTGGGACACCGCATTCATCAGTGGGGTGTTGAAATCGTCTTCCGGAGAGCCATAGTTGATGTTGGCATGGTGGTCTAGGAGGACACCGACGATGGCTGCACGGTTGGGTAAAGTAGTAGCATAATAGAGCGGGGAACGGTCGTGACGGGAGAGGGCGTTGGGGTCAGCCCTGTTTTGCAGAAGGAGATTGACGATATCGAGGTGTCCACCCACGGTGGCAGCGGCGAGTGGGGTCAACGACCTGTCACCGCCACGGGAGTTGATGAAAGAACGTGAGGTGTTCCCGGCGAGAAACCCACGAAGGCTTCTTGCGGTGAGGGAACCGTCCAATGCCTCTTCGTGGATGCCCATGTGTACTGCAGCGATGAATTTCGAAAAGTTACAGCCAAGAACACGATGCCGTTATATCGCAATAATCCGTCCAAAGCTGTCCAAAGCTGAAATCGGACATATCCAAGGACGTGAGGTACAGAATAAGCGCTCGCCAACACGAGTTAATAGTAAGTACCACTTGCCAAATGGAGATGACGTGTCTTGTGTGCTGTACTTGCAGTATTACTAAGTGAGATGTCGGACCTAGCTTAGTCACGACCACGCTGACCGGGAGATGCTGTCCTAGCCAACATGTGTGTGAAGAGCGGTGTCATGTCATGACAGATCTCCTTGCATCGTGTCAGATCTCCTCGCATCGTTGTAACCGCGACACAGGTGACCTGAATGGTTAAATAACCCCAGGAATCTTGCGTACACCAGCTTCGTCGCCTCTCTCTGACCCGTAGGTGAATTGACGTTAGTCCCTCCGCCCAAGATGTGTTGACCGAGACTGACATAAACTACCATAGTCCCCTAACCCCACGATCATCCTTACCACCCCGATCGAAGAGACTAAATGGTTTTTCATCTCGCCATTCCCTTAGCAATGGCTGGAGGTTACGTGATTCGGAAGATCGTAGAATCCGACTCAGAGGATGAGTCCCCGCCGGCGCCTGCGTCACGGTATTCACGCAAGTTTTTTTCTCGGAACGCAAAACAAGTATTTAAATAATCTAACATCCCGTGTTCCAGCCCCACCCCCACCGCCGGTCAGCATTACTATCAAGGTATCTATTTTACAAACCGCCTGTGCTTAACGCTGAGCCCTCACAATTATCTAACAGCTGCAAAACCTCAATGAGAGGGGGTTCCGCCAGATAACGATAACGCTCCCGATATCCTGGGACTCTTTCAACTCTGCCGTAGAGAAAAAGTTAAATCGTGTAGATCTCAAGCTCACGTATACCGACGCACAAGGGGAGAATTCGACATTGGAGGATAGAGAAGATCTTGAGACAGCCCTCACCTTTGCACGGGACAATAATGGGAAAATACTATATGTTCAGTACACTGATAAATATGATTAATCACAACAGTACAATCGATTCTCGTTCAATTCATGGTTTTTTTAGCTACTTGAGGTTAGTTTGATACGGCTCGAAAAACATTTGTTCTCGTTGTCTATGGCATCGAGATGAAAAAAATGGATTTTACATGAGTTACGAAGCAAAGCTGACCGCTTGCGTTGCATTGAGCACTCGGGAAGTATCTCTTGAAACTATTTCTCGAACCAGAATCGCGTATACTGAAAACCTGTGAGAACAATCCACGAATCGAGAGTCACTCATTTGACTCACCGTAGCATCGTCGTCTTGTACAGGTGCAAACGACACCTCAGAACTCTCCTGATAGTCCTCGTCGTCAAGCTTGATACAATTCCCTTCGACGCGCAGCTGATACTCCGGATCCCCAACAACGATAGTCATATGTTTTTTCAGCTTCTTCCGAATCACATTATCCTTCCGGAACAGGCATCCATCCTCCATCCTGTCCACCAACACCACCTCCTTCCTCTTAGTTGATGTCTGGAACAGCACCCACTTCTCCCCGACGGCGAGTGCATAAAAAGTCTGGTTCGACGTAACATAAACGGGCAGCACGTCGAATGCAGTCCCAGTGCCTAGCCGCACTCGCGCAAAGGGAAAATCTGGTGAGAAGTTCAGGAAGAGGCCACGGTCGATGAGCGGTGATGGCGTGCTCGACAACGGATCTTTTGCGCGGACTCTTACGCCTTCCTCACTCGCACCAGTCCAACGGAACACCTCGCGGAGGACTTTTGGTGTCAGGCGAGATCCACGACTGCCACCACCTTTGCGTGTAGGCTTGCGGTTGCTGTCCGTCATGTCAGCATGATTATGATCGGTGAGGGGCAGAAGAACGTACTGGACGGCCACGACGGTCCTGCGGCCATTTTTGTATGTGACCCACACGGGAGAGCCGCTGAGACCCATCTCCGTCTTTGCATCATATTCGAGCTGGTCAGTGTCACAGCGCTTCCATTCACCCGAGGAGGACAATGGATGACCTGGCATTGTATCAGCATTGTAGCCGCTGATGTGACACTCGCCCGGGAGGGTTTTGTCATAAGCAAGCTTGATGCTGAAGTCGAACCCAAACCCGGTTTTGCGGGTGCGCGGGAGAAGGATGGCGCCCCAGTCTGCTACGACGTTGGTTGGATCATCCAGGTATTCCTGGGCGATGTGGAAGACCGACGCGGGCAGAGGTTGTCCGTTTGGCTGGAGGACTCTGAGATCAGATACGAGGTTGCGGTTGGGACTGATGAGGTTGTGGGCAGCGGTGAGGATCACGTCGTGAGTAATGTCTGGAATGTTGATGAAGAAACCATTCCCGTCGGAGGGTAGCCCATCGCTGGAGAAGGAGAGCTTGACGGTCCACTCTGCCAGAAGATGATCATGGGCGTATTCGCGCTCTGAGGCATCCACACGTGGCTCGGTATCGGGATCACGGGACTTGGACCAAGCTGGGTCCTTCGTATCATCACCAAGGTGGAATTTCTTGCGGACCATTATTTTCTGGTGGGTGAGTGGATTGGGTGTACTGGTAATAGTAGAATTGTTGGCTAATTCAGGTTGTAGTTGCGTACTGCCCTACGGAAGGAATATTCTTCCGATGTCATTTATCTGATTGTGAGGGTCAAAAGCCGTGCTGCCTCCACGTTGGATATCAGTCTAGGGTCCTCTCATCACGATCTGTCCCCTGACATGACACCGGGACTATTCACAAACGTTGCAAACATGATCAACTCTCATCGCACATAAAATTACCCGGTCAGCTCTGTCTCGACCAAAACCAGTCTTTCGTCTCTCTGACATGTCCAAATTCAAAGATCTCACTCGCTGTTTCCTTGCAGCAGGGGGTGCTCCGAACCCAGATGGCGATGGCATGTACTTCCTCTACACCGAGAAAAACTCCCTCATTTCCAAGCGCTGGACGGGCAGTTCTTTCGTAGACCGGGAGCGCATCGCAACTTCTATCCGCCCCAACTCTTCCGCTTCCTATGTTTTTACCCCTACGATCCGTCTTATCATCTGCATCTCCGATTCCCCCGCCCCCAAGCTGCGCGCCATTCGATATGACGAGGAAGAGGAGGAATGGGTCGATGACAAAAACTTTCCGTCCCCTGAAGTGCACCCAGACAGCCAGCCCGCTACATTCTGCAGCGCAGACGCACGCGTCGTCATCTTCTTCCAAAATCCTTCAGGTCGCCTCGTCCAACTTGTCCAGACCAACAATTCGTGGACCACTACGTCTCTCCCAGCAGACCCCAGGGCAGGTAGTCCTGTGACAACCTCGTTCCTCGGGGAAAAGCTACGCGTGTTTTACATCTCATCCAAGGACAACTACCTCCATTTCTTGACCCATCAATCAGCAAACACGTGGAACGACGAAATCATGACCAAATGCGCGTTGGGAGCGAACACCAAGCGCTTCCTAGCGACACCGAATCAAACCGGTGCCTTTGATGCACTCGTGCTGACTCAGGGGAACAAATTATTGCTTGTCAAGGACGATAAGGAACAGACTCTGGGAGAGGTGAATGACAAGGGAGAATATGTACCGGGGACGGACGCAGAGAATGTATACAATTTCTGGGGTGGTCCCCGGTGGGGCGGGAACATGTACAACTTTTATGGCGGAGGCTGGGGAGGGTGGGGTGGCAACGTCTACAATTTCTTCTAATTCCTGCTGACACGGAACAATTGCAAGCCAACATTTGTAAATAATTGATCGATGGTCCCCGTAGTTGGTTTGTTCTACCATTAGTACGAGAAATAGTTTCAAGACATGAGTGCTCAATACAACGCCAGCGGTCAGCTTTGCTTCGTATGTAAATTCCGTTTTTTTTTTTTTTGTTTTTTTTTTTGTTTTTTCATCTCGATGCTGAAGGCATAGGCAATTGAGAACAAATGTTTTTCGAGCCGTATCAAACTAATATCAAGTGGCTAAAAAAACCATGAATTGAATGAGAATCGATTGTACTCTGTTGTGATTATTTAATCATATTTATCAGTGTACTGAACATATAGTATATTCCCATTGTTCCGCGCAGTGTTGAGGGCTAGCTCAAGATCTTCGTTATCCCCCAATGCCGAACGCTCCCCTTGTGCGTCGGTATACGTGAGATCGAGATCTACACGATCTAGCTTTTTCTCTATGGCGGATTTGAAAGGGTCGAAGGATATCGGGAGCGTTATCGTTGTCTGGCGGAACCCCATCTCATTGAGGTTTTGCAGCTATTAGATAATTGTGAGGGATCAGCGCTAAGCACAGAAGGTTTGTAAAATATATACCTTGAGAGTAATCCTGACCGGCGGTGGGGCTGCAACACAGGATGTTAGATTAAATACTTGTTTTGCGTTCCGAGAAAAAAACTTGCGTGTATATGGTTGTGGTCGAGGCCGTGGTCGAAGCCGTGGTTGAGGCTGTGGTCGAGGTGCCGGCGGGGAATCATCCTCTGAGTCGGATTCTACGATCTTCCGAAACACGTAACCTCCAGCCATTGCTAAGGGAATGGCGAGATGAAAAACCATTTAGTCTCTTCGATCGGGGTGGTAAGGATGATCGTGGATTTAGGGGACTATGGTAGTTTATGTCAGTCTCGGTCAACACATCTTGGGCGGAGGGATTAACGTCAATTCACCTACGGGTCAGAGAGGTAACGAAGTTGGTGATACGCAGGATTCCTGGGATATTTAACCATTCAGGTCACCCATGTCGCGGTTACAACGATGCAAGGAGATCTGTCATGACATAACACTCTTCACAAACATGTTGGACATGCATTGGACATGATGCATGACACTCACATCGCACATAAAATTTCCTGGCCATCGTGGTCGTGACTAAGCTAGGTCCAAACTGCGGACGCCATCTCCATTTGGCAAGTGGTATCTTGCTGTTGAGCGCCTATTCTATACCTCATGTCCTCGGATATGTCAGCTTTGGACAGCTTTGGACAGATTATTGCGATATAACGGCATCGTGTTCTCAGCTGCTAACTTTTCGAAATTCAACGTTGCAGTACACATGGGCCCACACGAAGAGGCATTATTGGATGGTTCCCTCACCATAAGAATTCGCCTTCGTTGGTTTCTCGCCAGGAATACCTCACGTTCTCTCAAAAACTCCCGTGGTGGTCTTCGGGAGAAGCGGTTGCGATAACGGTGGTCACGCCAGGAACGTTGCATGAGAGTTGGGTGGCCATGGGCGCCGTTATGCCAGTGATGAAGAATGCGTCTGGTTCTTCGCCGGCTCTGAGCTGATCGAAGAGCTCCCATAAGCCCGACGAGGCCGCGTCCTCGAAGCTGAGAGTCTTGGGCTTTGGGGCAACGACATCAGGAAATCGGGGAGGCGCCGGTATATCCAGGCGGAGTTGATAATTGATAAGCCAACTTGTAGATGTTTGCAATGTCTTATCTAGCCTAATAAATGCATTCAAGTACAATATAATTATTATGATGCTTGATCATTTGCACTCAGATTTGTGAGAATTGATTGCTGTATATGAGGGGCTACCATCTACTCCTAATTATTCCTCTGCAATCCCATTTTTTCAAAGTCTTATAGAAGCTTGGCCATGCAATATAAGCCATTCTGATAAACATTTAATTATTCCTGTTAAATACCATTTTTTACAGTCTTGTAGAAGCTTAGCCACACAATATAAGTCATTCTGATAAATATTTAATTATTCCTGTGAAATATCATTTTTTAAGAACCTTGACCATACAAGAAAAACCTCCTTTCTGAATTATATATGATCATAAGTGGCGGCATTGTTTCGAATCCTTCCGCTGCTGTCCGGACAGCTGCCTATTGTCAGGAAAACCTCCAGCTCGACTTTTCTCACTATCCCGCCATCTTCTCAATTGGCTTTTATATATATCAAATAGTTATTCTTCTAGATACTATATATAGCATAATATTCATGAAAACATGAAAAGTGAAATAAGAAAATAAAAAGCAGGGGGACATATGGGGCACTGCTGATGCATTATTGGGTGCTCACCTTCACAGAAGCGTTGCACTTGGTCTACGTTTGATGGGGAAGGGCGCTAGAGGGTGAGTGAGGGGAGGGAAGAGTGCTGGGGGGGAAGGTGGAAATAGATGGCAGGGAAGGGGCGTGGAGGTGTTGTGGATGGTGGAAAAAGCAGGGGGATGGATGATGGAGGGTTCCTGGCCCAGAATGAGTGGCGGGAAGGGGTCAGTACATGGGGGGGAAAGCAGGGGTGGGTGGGTACTTACTTGCACCATTAAGGCCCCCCACGGCCCTCCCTGCATTCTGTCACCACTAAAAATGATGGAGACGTTGTCCATGATGTCCCAATCATCCCTGTCCCAATTGGTCCCACCGTCGAGCTGCACGAGGATGATCGTACCGATGTTTGGTGTGGCGGTATCTCGACGACGACGACGTTGATGACGGCATTGCTGTGGG
The DNA here is from genome assembly GCA_963555575.2 of Hygrocybe coccinea. Taxonomy (NCBI): domain Eukaryota; kingdom Fungi; phylum Basidiomycota; class Agaricomycetes; order Agaricales; family Hygrophoraceae; genus Hygrocybe; species Hygrocybe coccinea. Next base: position 3,037,540 of record OY741994.1, on the reverse strand, counting down.
CCTCCACATTTCCATCATCACCTTCGTTACTGTGTGTCCAGCCACTGGTTCCGATGTTCCAGACAGTTTTGGGGCATCTGGGACAGCAGTTTCGGTGCAAATCGTTGTTCTCGTGCTCTTTCCTGTCATCGTTGACATTCTCTCACTTCACCGTTTATCCTACCTTCTCACCCTCCTCTACTTCCACTCCATTACTGCCAATGCTGAAAACTAAAGCTAAAGTGAGTCTTTTTTGTTATATTAGTATATCTATTCAATAATTACCTCCTAGTCCACACCGTCTGCTCGATGTGCAGCCACTACCTCCATAGCTCATCATTCTGTCGCAGGCAATCGGGTTCCTGGTATGTGATTGGGGCGTTCCCATATGTGTGTACTGACGTCAATGGTGTCAGTGAGGGCAATCCATCAGAGTCCATTACAGCAACAAATGGCAAATGGGAACTTACATCAAGGCTTTGAATTGGGTGAGTTTTTTGTATGAAAGCCAACCCGATGCTCATTCTGCCACAAGGGCAACCGCCGCGTCTGTGTTCATGTGGAGACGCTTGGTGAAATCATCGTTGATGTTTTGCAGTATGATGTGGAGCAATGTTGAATGGATTTATTGTTTGTAAAGTACTTAACACAAGGACTTTTCATTGATGATATTGGACATGACGTTGTGCATGCACTACAAGCCCCTGCACTCAGTGATAGACATCGTCCCGTTCACCTTCGCCAGTCGATTGATCACTTTCATGTTGATAATTCAATCTGATTTCTGCCACTCGATCTGGCGTCATGCTTGGCCAGTGCGCTGTGATGTCAGCTAGAGATGGGTAATGCTTGTGCCGGTGTCAAGTTGCAACCTGGGGGCTGGTATTCTTTTGGAATGATTGCCTTTAACATTGAGTGCAGTGCTGTTCCCTGAAACCTTTCGCTGAGCTCAATATCTGTGACATTCACTGTACATCATATTTGATCCCAGCTATCAAATAGTTGCTAGTCAGCAACATAAGTAGTGTGTCATTGAGAAAACCTCCTCAATGTTAGGACATCAAGAATGTCTTTGGCTGACAGTGCCCTGCCCTGCAATAGTTGTCAGTCAAATACTTTGAACATCTTGACAATAGATCAGTCAATGTAACAAATATCTAGGAATGGCTCACATGCAGGAGTGCTTTCTGGTCAACTTAGTTGCTACCGCCTTTATGGTTTTGATTTGGGAATTGAGAGACTGGTTACCATGGACCAGACGGTACAACGGCTTGGAATTCCTGTACAAGAAACACTGAAGAAATCGAGGCCGTCATGAAAAGCTATAATGATGAGCTGACACAAGTAGAACAACCAAGAGTTGATCACGGAATGAACCATTGAGAATTGATTCGTCCACTGATACTTCTTCGGTTTTATGTAACTAATCTAGAAGCGTCAGCTTTCCGATGTTCAGCCCAAGTTGGTAAAGTGGTCTGCATGTGCAACATTTCAGTGTTGAATAGAACTTACATGTTTTGTCTCCAGAAGAGTAATGTCTTGACTTTCACTCAACAGTGCTTGGGATGTTGCACCATGTCTACCTTGACCCAGATCGTGAATTCGTGAAATGGCAGGAAATGGATTCTTGGCGAAGCAAGTGTCCAGGTAAGCACTGTACATGTCATCATGGATGAATATTAAATGAAGCTCTCCTACAGGCTCCGAATAAGAGGCCGTAAATTCAACCCATTTGGAAATCAACCCACCGTGTTCAATGTACCACCGGAACAATTCCATTGTGAACTCTTCTTTGAATTTCATGACTTAAAGTTGGATTCGATCAGCATTTGGACTCTCACAAGGGGGATACACAACTTCCTTGTGGCAGAGCACTGCCAGACTTTGGAACTCTCAATAGCTTTTGGCCAGCATGAATGCAGGTTCTTTGTGACCTTTATTAAATATCAGATGGGTCAATATGCAATGAGCCTACGATCTTGGTGGCATACTGATGAAGTGTCTCAAGAACCTCCGGCCTCAACTGTTCAAATCTAGATTCAAGTTTGTTGCCATCATTTGCGGTACCTGGCTCAACAGCAGCAACACCGCTACGCACAGTGAGTTAAAGGCTGAAAGTATAAACGGTGCTATAGCATACCATCTCCACCATCCTAACCTTTCCTGGATACAAGCGAAGAGGACTGAAGCGAGCTTGGGAAGTTGATCATCAAGTTCCTTCTTGACACCGTTGAGGCTAGAATCTACCTTTGGTGATTCGACAAATCTTGTGGTACCTCAAATAGTTCCAATACCGTGTTGACGATGGTGGGCTTGCTGGCCTGTGGATCGATGATGGGAAGTTCGACACCATCCATGACTAGAGGTAGAGTATGGCCAGTGCTGCCTGTTCAACAGGTTAGTTAGAGGACAACTTGCAAGGATGTCACCGTGCAGGAACCATAGTCGATGACACCCATACAATGTTTCTGCGTTGGTTACCTACTCCTTGGCAAGATCTACAGCCCCAACGATCAGCAGAGCATAATGAATTCGAACAAAATAATCGGAACCTTGGTTAACACAGCATTATCATTGATGTACGCTATGCTACCAATCTGCTGCATTATATGTCTGACTTATTTGTAGCTGATTCGGACCTTTGGCTTGCAGATTGCCAACTTCACCCTTTAAAAATTATGATCACCTTCACTAAAGATTGGGCTGGTGGTACTGTACTTGGTTGACTTGGTTTCACCTAGTGTTGCTGAAGTTCAGTTCGGTCTGGTTCCAAGCCTTTTTGGCAGAACCGCGAACTGAACTTTGGGTCCAGTTTGGACCCAGACAGCTTCAAACCGTCTATCTGCGTTCAGTCCGCGTTCAAACGCGGTTCAAACCCCAAACTGTTGCCTTTTTTGGCAGGTAGCAGGTATTTATGAGAAAAAATCTATTATTATTATTATTAACTAAATACAATTAATAAACATTATTTATGGGGTGCTTTTGAATGGATTTTGAGGCCCTTATATGAGAATCAACGCCTGCGCATGGGCCATTCAATCAACAAATGAACAAACGCATCGCGACTTCATAAAACACTGATACGCATCATACGATCCTATACACCGAATACGCGAATCGGATGTACTATACCTCTCCATCGATCATATCCCGATACCTCACGATCTTACGAACGTCTGCGAACTCTTCCGACACCTCTCGACAACTTCGATTGCTTCCAAACTGGTCGCACCCACAGAACAAAGCCATCCCATATCGGACCGATCCTGCCTTTATCGGAGGTTCATCCCCCCTATCCCATCCACCTCCTACCTCACTTTCGATCATTTTGGACGTATTTTCATATTAGTTTCTCTTTCTTATTCAATTTACCTTTCATCTTCCTTTGTTCTTTGTTCTTCATCTTATGTTTTACCTTCTGATTCCTTTATCCCCTTCCCCTTTTAGTATCATTACTACTCCTTTCTATCGATTTTTATACCGTTCCGATCCTCCGACCGAAGTAGTATAAAAAGAGATGTAGTTTAGATACATAGATATAGAGAGACAGACCCCCTCCTCCTTCTCAGACAGAGAGAAATCTACGACTTCCCTCCCCTTCGATCTTAGTCTCAGAGCTATAGAGCTCCCCTTTAGTTTCGAACTCAAGTTATAGTCTTGAGTTTGTCTATCCTCGTCATCTGATATCGATATCTTCGTCGTGACCGTGTTCACGAAGTCGCACAGTTGATCGCAACTGTCGCACGTACATTCGCATTGTTCGGAAACTTTATAGTAGTTTCTATATCTCTCTATACCTTTCTACGTGTAGTAGACATCTTCGCATCCTCGCATTCACCTAATAGGTAGTTTGTTTGGGGATCTCCCCCTTTACAGCTTCCTATAGCGTATCAACGCAGTCACGTGTCCAGTCAAGTAAACGGTTATATACAATACACTTACCACACTTGAACCACCACCACCACCACCCCCATGTGGCAAGGATGGCAAGGATGGTCCACCACCACCACCACGGCAATGATGAGTAAGACGAGCACAACATGGATGAGCACGACGAGCATGAGGACGGGGACGAGGACAACAGGGATGGGGACGATGAGGATGAGGATGACAGGGACGGGGATGACAGGGATGAGGATGACAGGGATGACAAGGACGACAAGGATGACAAGGACAAGGATGGGGATGGGGACGAGGATGACAGGAGGGATTTGTTGTAATAGTTGAGGGAATTTTGAAGTTCATCATCCAAAATGGAACAGTAGAGCTCTGCATCCATCCTCCCCTCAATTCTGGTAGCATATCCAATGCCTTCCCAGAACATACAACCCCACATCATCACATTACCACCTCCAAACTTGACAGTACTCTCAACCAGCCTATCACTCAAAGGCTCTCCCACCTCTTTCCACACCCATTTTCTTCCATCTGAACCTAGACGATTGATTTTGGTTTCATCAGTCCAAAGAACTCTTTTCCAGTCCTCCATAGTATACTCTTTGCATCTCTCAGCCCATTGCAACCTCTCCCTCCTATGGTGTGCTTTGAGAAGAGGGTGTTTCCTCTTTACCACGGGTCATAGGCCAGACTCTCTCAAGTTGCAATGAACAGTCTGAGAGGATATAGACTGGTTGGTCACATCCTTAAGGGCTTTGGTCACTTGCACTGCATTATCAGCCTTGCACATTCAAATTAAACACTTAGCATAATTGATATCTGCAGTAGTGAGCTTGCGAGGGCATCCTCCAGAAGACTTTGGAAGGTCAGGACAGTACTCAGTGCAGATCTTGGAGATAGCACCAGTACTAGCACCAGTTAAATGATGGATGTCATGAACAGAAGTGCCAGAGTAATGATGCGATCACGTTTTGCAGTAGAGAGAGGGCGCATAGTGGATTGGGGGTTTTGGAGTGTCAAGACACTGGGTATTTATACTCAAATAAAGACTGATCACATGACTTCATTGATTGCATTCAACAATCAACAAAGTCATGTGACTTTAGTTGACTTTTGTACTTGTCCATTGCTGGCAACAAAACTGTTCGAATGCTATAACATCAAAGATCATGTGACAGTGGCACCATAAATGGACACAACCCTTAACCCTTATGTAAGCAACATAATGTGATGTCAGAGAAGCTCACAGAATTTTCTCAGAATTTTCCAGAATTTATCTCATGCAGTATAAGTGTATCTTTCCAAAAGTCAAAAACATTTGAACAGTTTTGTTGGCTACTGTATTTGGGGCAAATCAAATGTATTTTTGTATTTTATGTTCTGTATTGTAGCATGAAGGGATGGTATTGGGAATGTTTTTTATCAGACCATGACATGACCTATCCTATGTGTGATCAAGCAACCAAGGTTGACAATGTTGGGTGTGAAACTGGCCAATCAATTGCATGCTCTATATGAATATGAAGAATGGAGCAACATATAAAACTTTGGAGTCTATGAGTGATGAGCAGGCAATAGAATGATGGGTCCATCAATGATTTGCCTTGCCATACTAGTGGTGTTTTTGGTGGCCCACTGGCACATTTTCATCTAGTGGTTTCCTATTTCTCAATTATGTATTTAGTTTCATATACAATTTTTGCACAGATTTCTACAGTACTGCTACTACATACCACATCAATTTGGAAAAACTACTATATAATTAATAACAAGCTAGCAAATCTTCCAGATTTTCCATATCTTTCCTAAAATCTTCATCTGCACAACTCTGATATGCATGACTAAAATCAATGATGCTCCCTCTACCATCTAAACAGCACAAGTTTTCCTTCCTCAGATCACCATGACATATCCCAGCCCTGTGCAAGTCTCGAAGAATCTGACAAAACTGCTTTCTGTCCATAAAATATGCATGAAAAAAGCATAAAACAAATGATATTGCCAGGACTTACTTGAGGGAGTCATCAACACTACTTATCGTCTGACCTGCATATGTGGTAACGAGGATAGGAACCCGATCGCTGATATCATCAAACAGTCCAATAAGAGCCGGAACGCCCTGCACATCTTGTTTCTGGAGTATGTCGTATATCTTGGCTTCACGGAGAAAATGCTTGTGTGAATCTTCTAGCCATCCAACTTTTGCGGCAATGTCCAAAACGGCGGGAGATTCCGCCGCAACTGAGAAGACACCCTTCCACACTTCACCAGTGGCTCCCCTTCCTAGCTTCTGTGTCAGACAAAGGGAAGATACTTTGCTTTCGGCGAGTGATGTAAACTCTATACTCCCCATACTGGAGTTGGAGCCTGTTGACGCCGAATGCGTCAGTGATGGCACTGGTGATAAAGGCGGCAGTTCTGGAGTAGTGTGATTTGGCGAGCTGCGAACCGGCCTGAGAGGTACCGAGATTGTTGAGTCATAGAAGCCATCATGAATACACATGTAGGTTTCTCCAATCATGATCGACTGCAACATTCCAGTCAGCGGTGCATTCAAGAACATATTGATAATATACCACCAACCTTGGATAGATGAAGTTGTTTCTTGGCGCTCAAGGTGGCAACTGGTATCTCGTTGGCATCAGAGTTCTTGTGTTGTTTTTTACTGGGACCTGATTTAGATTCATTATTCTTCCTCTTTGCGCCCATAGAAGATCCTCCATCACGACCACCGCGACGACCCATATCATCTTTGCCACCTCGACTAGCCTTACTGGCATCACCTCCTTCAACGACAATAGGGCTGCCGCCATCGTTTGCATCTCGTGTCCGATTAGACCGACCCACAGCTTCCTGATACGCGGATATTATCTGACTAAGGAGAGCCTGACAGAGAGTAGGAGATCTAGCGCCAGGAAGGAAAGGAGTTGATATGTAAAGAGTCTGAGTCTTTCGCGAGCGATATGCCATAACGGCGTGTTTCAAGCTCATGAGGGCTGAAAATGTAAGATCTCGATGGACCATTTCAGCCCACAGCTATGTACCAAGGGATCAGCCAAGTTGACGTCGAAGGCATATAGCTATACCTGTTGCAAGACACACGCGTAATGCTCCTCGAATTCATCTCCCCCTGTCCATTTCCAATCTTTACAATCTTGAGGACTCGATTGCTGCTCCTGGCGAGTGCTGTTCAATGTGTCGTTAGCTTGTATACGGCCACTCATACGACGAAGGGGTCCTGCTAAAATGCGGGCGACAGGATCGTCATCGTCGTCATGTTGGAGAGGTATTGCCCCGGAGCGCATGATCGCCAACGCGACGTGAGCGCGCGGGTGGTTGGACAATTCTGTTATGAGGTCTGTGGCCTCAATATTGATTTTGCCAGAATTGTCGGCGTGATCATCGTTAATGACGTGGTGGTCACCAATCAGATGTTGTAATTCGTCTGGGGTTGGATTAAATTCAGAAAGCTTTTTGATCTCGTGAACAAATTGTGGATCATCGGTTGTGTTGGAAAAGTCGCGTATTTTGGCGTGTCGACACTTGACGTCCTCCCTGCATTTTTGAAAAGCAAACTCCTCCGGATCTCGAAAGATATTGTATGCAGCGCGACACACGGCCCGATAGAAGAATGTCGATGGAGCGACGGTCAAGCTTTTCAACTCTACGGCGTAGATGACATGTTCAATGAGAAGCTGGGTTAATATTTTTGACGCCACTGTGTTTTGATCTAGGGAGAGCTTGATAACGGTATCCCAAATTGGAGGACCTACGTCGCCAGTTTGAGTTCTGAGGTCATCGTATTCCCATGCCTGCGTATCTGGCGGATCCGCGTCGAGATAAAATAGGATGCGAGACGCAATGTTGCATATTGGCTGGAGAAAGCGTTGGTCTGTGATGGTCTGAATCTGCTGCTCGCCCGTAACAATTCTCCAACGAGAGAGAAGACTAATGTTGGCATCAATGTCGTTATGGTTCCAGAAATTATCACCTGGATCGCGAACAGAAGCATTCCCTAGATGGAGGGCTTTGAGCCTCTTCATGCCTTCCTCCACCAGGTTCGGAGCCCATTTCACAAAGAGAAGCTGTTGATCCGATGGGAGGTGTAAATCAAAATTTGATGGGGGCCGAGTGGCCCTGGAATGATTTGCGATGCCTGGTGCGACCCGAAATTCACGAGGAATAGGTGCTGACAGCTTGTCCAGCAAAGTGTCGTAGAAGGTGTCCCAATTTGTTGGAGCTCCCCCTGTCGTAGCCAAGAGTCAACACAAATATTAAAAGCAATGTGGTGGAAGCGAAATTGGCGATATGGGACAGAGATTTAAAATGTTGTAGAAGGGAAGTCGAGGGCAGATTACTCACCCGCAGGCGGGAGCTGCACTAGAATGTGCAAATGATTCTTTGGAGGACTGGGGAAGAGCTCCGACACAAGATCCGTCTCTTCCAACTCGACCAAGGCATCAGTACCAAGTTTCGGTACACGTTTGATGAAGTCGTGTTTTGATTTGATAGGAACCTTTTCGTTGAGCTGCCGACAATTAGTTGCAGTGTTTAAACCTGGATTCGCAGCCTTTATGCGCACCTTCCAAAGCACAAGGTCCTTTGCGAGAATGGCGCGATTGGCTCCGATCCCTCTGTTGTGGACGAGGATCTTGAGGTCGTCGATGTTGTCACCCCTCTGTGGCTTGACCGTGAAGGTAGAATCGTCACCATCGATGAGGCACCACAGTTGAATTGCACCGTCAGACATAAGGTAGGGGTCATCCATCTGTTTCGAAGGTCACATGACCAGCGTGACAGCGTCTAAATGAGGCAAGAACACGGTCAGTCGCGTCAATAAACGCGCTTTTATAAACATTACAGCCGATTCGGAAATGGATGACCAAATCAAATTTATTTTTTTTGTAACTTTTTTTTTTGAGACCGGCAACCACCGGGCCAGCTGTATTATCCATAACCGTCCATGTCATGTGACACCAAGAGAATTGCTGAAATCAGAAAGAAATTCAAGTTATAAATTTGTTGAGGGACATATGAGAAATGTGAAGCCTATGAAAATTGGAATGTGGCTAGGTGAAGGGCTAAATAAGTTTAAATTGTTTTTGGTATTGTATTCAAGGATGACATGGATTTTTGGTGTCCAAAACATGACTTGTGGCCTGAAATTGGCACCAAAAATATTGAATACACCACCAAAAAACAATTTAAACTTATTTAGCCCTTCACCTAGCCACATTCCAATTTTCATAGGCTTCACATTTCTCATATGTCCCTCAACAAATTTATAACTTGAATTTCTTTCTGATTTCAGCAATTCTCTTGGTGTCACATGACATGGACGGTTATGGATAATACAGCTGGCCCGGTGGTTGCCGGTCTCAAAAAAAAAAAGTTACAAAAAAAAAAAAAGATTTGGTCATCCATTTCCGAATCAGCTGTAAAGCCCAATATTGTAAAAATTGTTCCTAGCAATCTGAGATAAACAAAAATGACACGGATATACCCATTTATATCCAAAAAATATCATGATCTGCGTGACTTATAATCCAATTTCACACAAGTAGCTCAAGATTGTAACCATGTCGCAAAAAAAACGAAAGACAATGGCCTCCATTGCAAATCTGCAAATGGCTGACATATCCAAAAGACACAAAAAGGGAAGGGTAGTGGATTCCGAGTCAGATAAAGAGAATGTATGCATTATCTCCCAATTCTTCCAACCATAATCTAACCATGACTTTTCCGGGCAGCAACCTCCCATCTGTGATCCCATTCCTACTCCTAGCTGGCAATCCGAGTCATCTACCATGCTGTCAACTTTTTAGTGCCATGTCAGAAAAGGAAGTTTAGTCCCGAACCAAGACACTGGACCCACCTTTGGAATGTATTCCATAATTGTAGAGCAAGTTCTCGACCATCGCGCCATTGATAAGGATGACACATCAGATCTTGATCAATCCCTTCCGGAACCTGAAGCAGCTGTTTTAGAAGTGGAGGAGGAAGATGGCGATAACACTGACCTTGATTCCGACACCGAAATTGCATCAATACCATTGCCGGGACCACTGCAAGGTTACAAATACACACCCTTTGTGCCAAAGGATGAGCCTTGAGTGCTGCCAGGACATAAAACCATATCACCTACCCTGCATGATGCCATCGCAGCGCTTGCCGACCTCCAATCCATTGTTAGGCCAAGGCGTAACAAGGGTGCTGGTTTTAAAGATCCCAATCCAGATCTCTGGACGCGAGCATGGCTGGAAGGTATGTTATCAATGCTACGTATGTACACGAACCCGGAATCGGGAACTTACAATGCCTGGGGGGCGTCTGGCTACCAAGCAGCTATAGGAATGGGTCGGGGACGGTATTGTGGGCGACGTCTTCGAGAACTTTGTCAGGCATTCCTCGCAGACCGAACGGTCCTTCTGATAAATCCGTACGGAGACTGGAACGAGTCCCTGCTAGTCGACGAACAACTGTGCAATGAGATCAACATTTTTTTGATGTCAATCGGAAAAGGGATCTCAGGGGAAAAACTTAAGAATTTTCTTCATCGCTCGGACATCAAGGAGAAGTTTGGAATTGATAGGAATATCAGTATCTGCACAGCTCACCGATACCTTAATGCTCTCGGATACCGTTACAGGACAACACCGAAGGGACAGTATGTTGATGGCCATGAACGTGCCGATGTTGTCTATTACCGCAATAACATGTTCTTGCCACAGTGGCGCCAGATACAAGAGTGGATGGCTGCCTGGGATGAGTGGTTGGTTGAATTAGCTCCTCAGGGTCCAGGTTGTCAGGTAATCACTTGGTTCCACGATGAATCAATTTTTTATGCACACAATCGTCATAAAAAAGGCTGGTACCATAAAGATGCAGCAGCAAAGCCTTATGTGAAGGGAGAGGGTGCATCCTTGATGGTAGCGGATTATGTCTTGGCGGACTTTGGGTGGCTTCGTTCTCCTGATGGGAAAGGATCAGCTAGGCGACTCTTTAAGCCGGGGAAAAACCGTGATGGATATTTCTCGAATGAAGGCATCCAAGACCAGGCAAAAACAGCAATGGAGATTCTGCAACGGCATTATCCTCAGTATGACCACATTTTCATTTATGATAATGCAACAACTCACTTGAAAAGGGCTGACGATGCCCTATCGGCTCGGAAGATGCCCAAGAACATTCTGAAGGAAGGGTTGAATTGGGGGATTGAGGTAACGAAACGCGATCCAACAAGTGGGAAACCGATCTGTCAACCAAATGGAAAGTATGAGAAAATCAAAATCCAAATGAATGGTGCTCGTTTTGCCAATGGGGAACCCCAGGATCTTTATTTTCCACCTGGACATCAACGCAAAGGAGTTTTCAAGGGAATGGCGATCATTCTAGAGGAGAGAGGGTTCGGGGATATGTCGAAAGCACGCACAGAGTGCAAGGACTTCAAGTGCCAGCCTGGAGCGACCAATTGTTGCTGTCGTCGGATCCTATACAATCAGCCTGATTTTACACATGTCCTATCACTTCTGGAAATTCTTTGCAGATCGCATGGTGTCCAAGTACTCTTCCTGCCGAAATTTCACTGTGAATTAAACTTTATTGAACAGTGTTGGGGCCGTGCAAAAAGTATCTACCGAACTTACCCAGCATTATCTCGTGAAGACCAACTCGAGGCCAATACCCTTGCAGCGCTAGAATCAATTCCATTGTCATTGATGAGAAAGTTTGCTAACCGGTCACTACGATTCATGGACGCTTATGCTCGAGGTTTGAATGGGAGACAGGCGGCGTGGGCTTCAAGAAAGTATCGGGGGCATCAAGTACTACCAGAGAACATCATGGAACATCTGGGAAGAGAAGGCATCGTGTAAACCCAGTGACTGATCGGACATAAACGCATAAACTGCTTAAAAGGTCAATCAAATCTTGATCACTTTATACATACTAAACCAATCTCTAGATAATTTTGAGATTTAATTATTAATAGTATATAGAACATTTCCTAGGGAGCTGATCTTATAATTTCTTCCTCAATGTGGTGAAAAGTACCTTCCATAGTTTTTCCGGCGTGTACTTGCCTACTTTGATTGGATGTGTCACTAAAAGTGTCACATCATGTGACCTTCGAGACAGATGGATGACCCCTACCTTAATTGTGTTGGGATTGGAAGATGTCGATGAGGCAGGAATGGGTCTGAAATCTCCCAGGGAGTCTGAAATTTGATTTCTGCATTTTATCTGCTTGCTCAATCCCCCTGGAGTTTTACAGGATCTAATTGACTAGTAGTAACAGAGGTATGCATAATTTCACTAAGGAATACAAGCTGTGGAAGCAGTCGAGAAACAGTAGCCGGAATGATTAAACAGTGATAAAAATGTAAATGTCTCCTTCACCATCTCAAAATCCACTCCCAAAGCCTGAAAGAATTTGACAGGACACCTACACTAGATCAAACTACAGGGGCATGCTTTCTTCAAGTCTCCAGGGTGGTGTACCCATGTTCAAGAGCAATGAAGGGATGCTGTCAATTTTGTCACACTTTGTCACGGTAAAATTGAATGCACCTCAATGGCAAGTGGCTCGAGATGAGGCTCAAGAAATCATTGAATTGAAGTATATACAGTTGCGGACAACCAAACACGACAATTTTAATAGCTGCTTAACCAGAATTTCCTGGGAAAAACTAAGGTTGGATTCGGACTCAGGGCATCCAGAAGCATCCAAAAACACCTTTGTTTATTTTTCCCATGGCATTTTGCGCACAGCCAATTTTTTGGGGTCAATGAAAATGTTACTAGCTAGTTTAGTACTGCTTCAATAAACATCATTGCTTGTGTGGAAACCTGGTGATGTGATTTTTGGTTGCAAATGGCCCTCCTTGTGCCTGTCACATATGGATGAATAGCCTTGTGCCTGATGACCAATTGACTTTCCTATTTCAAAGAAGACTGACATGTCATCCCGATCCTCATGGTTACTATCACATGCCCCCCTTTTAACAAATTTTCAGTGTCGGGTTTTTTATTGTGGCCTCAAGCATTATTTACTGAATTTTTTTGCATAGACCTTTGCTATTATATACTATCACCTACCTTGTAAATTTATTTCATGAAAATTGACTTGCTGGACGATGTGGAAGCCCATTCATGTTTTTTGGACTAGCTTTTAACAAAATGTAACGCCTTGTCACAACACGGCAGCCTTGCCGTTTTCAATGTCCGACACTATGACTGTGGAAAACCTTCAAGCAATGTCGCCGTCCTCCAATGAATATCATTCTAGCAGCTAGGATTCATTATCTAGCAAGAGATATCATTGTAAGAGTTACTAGGAATCATCGGAAAGTAAAATTGATAAGGAGGTACGCTAGTGGGCTGATTACTAGTGGATGAACTATTGAGGACTCCAGTGCTTTGAACAAGTGGGGGTGCAGGGCTATCTATATTGTTATTCTGCAAATATGTGGTGTATTGACATGGGTAATATGGCTGGAATGTTGGAGGGGGCGCTGAGTTGACAGGGGATGGGTTGGGGGGCTGGTGGAGAGATATGGCTTGCTGGTTGGATTGGTTGGATGTCATCTATGAGATTGATCAGCCAAGGGCTAGAAAATGGGATATTGACTCACCTCATTCTTGTCAACTGGCTCCTGCCATCTCTTTTGGCCATGGTTCGTGAATAAGCCAGCAAACCTTGGGTTTTGTTGAAGTTCAGGTCAATTGCTGAGTTCTGCTTTAATGGATGAAGTCAAGGCAACCTTGGTGCCTTCATTGTTGAGTCTGAGAGCATATGAAATGTCTCGTAGTTCATCAACCTTCTTTGTTGTGAGACTCCCATAAATTAGAACCTCTCACTCACCCAGAACAATGTCCTGTCACTGTCACTGCCTGTCCATCTCAGCTTGCTCCTTCCTTGCTGCCATGTTGGCCTTCTTCTGCTTCTTTGCTTCGATCTCAATCTCCAGTTCCTCCCACTGTTTTTTCCCTTCTCGACCTGTGAGCCAGTGTGTGGGAACAGCCATCATTGGTAACTCTTTGGTTTTCCTTTTTTTTGTGTTGAGCTTCTTTGCCATCTCATCTAGTTCCTGTCTTGCCAGCATTGCATGCATCACTGCCACTTCTTTCTCTTGTTTTACCCCCTCAAGCTCCTGCCGCAAGATCTGGTTCTCAGCTTCAAGGTCAGCATGCTGCTGCTTTGATCTTGGTGGTGCCATTGTGCAAATGACTTGGCGACATGCTTGCAAATGGGCAAGACTTGGGGGAACGGGTAGGGGATTTCAAGGTGTGGGGGAGGCTGGAATAAGAGGATCCTGGCTTCTTGGTACCAGTGGGACTTGGCTATGTTCTTGTGAACAAGTGGGAAGAATCAGAGGAGGTGGGGGCACTTAGTGTATTGCATGGGTACGGGTTTTTCCACGGGTTTTTCCACGGGTACAGGTACGGGTACAGTATGGGTACGGATTCCTGTACCCGCCAGCTTTTTTTTAAGCCCTGGATCGTCCAAAACAGTCAAGTATTGAGCTAGATATGATCAAAATACTCCAATAAGGTATTTTGATCATATCTAGCTCAATACTTGACTGTTTTGGACGATCTGGGGCTTAAAATGATGGGTAAAACCCGCGGGTACAATGGGTGTGGGTACGGGTACAGCCAAAAATACCCGGGGGTTACCCGTGCAATACACTAGGGGGGGACCCTGGTCTAGTAGTATGCTCGTTATCCCTGTGATTGCTCTTTGTTTCCAGGTCATTGTTGTCACTGACCAAGGCGCTGTCGTGATCACTGTTGGAATCTGGCTTCCTGCCATAGAACTCAGCTGGATAGCTGTGAGGGGCATGTCTGGGTGTAGATGTGCTGTTACTTGGTGCAAAATCAGCATCAGTGAAGATGTTGGGGTTGAGGGGGCAGGTCCCACACCTCCCCCACGCTTCTTTGATTGTACCCAGTAAAAGTGCTTTTTTGTGTACTTCCATGTACTCTTTAATGAAGTCCACTTTCCAAATCTCTTCCCTGGTGTCTTCCAGTACTTGATCATGTTTCTCCATCCACCGTCACTGCAGGGGTCCAAATATTCCGACATCCACTGGCTGGGTATGGTGTGTAGTGTGTGGTGGCAAACAAAAGAGCTGGATATTGTGTAGCTCTGCAAGATGACGCATTTCTCATATCCATCATAAATGAGTAAAATTGGGGCTCCTGAAGTGTTCCGGGTAGTGGCCTGTGGGATGAAGACATCACCACTGTGTACATAAGAAATTGTCTGTCCAGCCATTCTCTGACATTCCAACACTAAAGATACAATGTCAACTTATGGTAATGCAAGTGGTTTATGACATCAACATACCTGATGTTGTCATCCACTTGGAACCACTCTGGGTGGAACTCCTTCCCAGAGAAAATGAAGCCAGGGGGTAGGCTTGTTCCATCTGCACACACGCACTCAATAATTGTGACCAGCTCAAGGTTAGGCCTTCGAAGCTTGTAATGTAGTTGTCTTTTGCATGGAATAAAGAACTTGATGGCTTGCATTTGTCAGCCACCACCTCACTGGCAACCTTTTTCATCCATGTTGTAGACATTGCACCATGGTATCTTTTTCTCATCCAATACTTGTCCAAGTTCCACAAAATGTTGATCAATAGTTGCATGATTAAAGCATTGAGCCTGCTTTGGATCAAGTCCTGAGGGCTTCCCCAACCTAAGCTTGGGATGCCGCAAGAGAAAATGTGGGTACCATTTGGCATAAGATTTCCTCTGGATAATTTCTCCAACTTTTCAAAGAAGTGTTCGCTTGCTGACTGGCCCTGCCATGTCACTTCGATACTCAATCCAGTCACAGAGAACAAATTCTTCTGCATCTGTAAGATGTTGTTGGTGTTCCTGAGAGTGGTTAGCAGGCCCATGAAGGCCAAGCTGCGAGGGGTGGTGATGGTGGAAGAGAGAGAGGATGAAGAGGTGCAATTAGGACAAGTGTTGGCCCAATGATCTTTTGAACTGCATATGATGCATGGTCCTGCAGCCTTTCATTGTGCAGTGATGATGGGATCAACAGCTTCTGATTTGACACGAGAAGTAGATGGTGTGGAAGATGCAGAAGAAGTGGATGGTTTAGATGACAAAGATGAAGGTTTGGAGGACTCTTTTTTCTTGCCTTCTGCTTTGGTGTCTTCCATCCTGCGATAGTGGTTGGCATAGTTTCGAGACAATAAATGCTAGTAACAAGTCCTGGATTCAATCCATCCTTGAATTGTCCCATAAGTGCCTCATTGTTATATCCTGTATTATTTTCATATTCTTTGAACTTGACGATGTATTCGTTGGCCATGAGCTTTCCTTGTTTAACATCTTTGATTTTGAGTCATGCCATTGTGGCTTTGTTGAGATCTCCAAACGAAGTATGAACGTTGAAAGGGGTGTATTGCGGCAATGCGGACGGAAACAAATACCACTCTACTGCAGTGCTGTACGAGTTCTGAGGGGTTCAATCTCAATCCTAATGGTAAAAGGGGGAAGATACTAGCTACAAATGTGTGAAACAATATAGGAAACACTTCCAAAGTGTGCGAAGTAAGAATAAAGTAGTGCAATCTTGCGATGAAGTATAGCGAGCGTGTGATAGTTGCAATGCGACACCTGCAATAACAGCGAAGCAAAAAGAAGAGGTGCAGAGCAAAAGCGCAGCAATCAGAGGTGAAGGGAGACTCAGAGAAGCACTTGGAAAGGACCTGGGACAAAGGGGGTGGTATTCCTCTCCTGGTATGCTAAGTACAGGGAGTATTTATATGATAGGGGTTGCTAGGGTGTAGCTATTATGAAAATAGGAAAAACACAAGCTAGACTGGTGAAATGGAGCGGAGCAATGGTGCAAATAGGGTCAACAAGTGAGGTGAGATGAGTAGCATATAAAGTATTTGAAAGATAGAGTATTTGGAAAAATACCCCTAACAGTGTGAAACAGTACGATAAATCCATTATTTGACAACTGGTTAAAGCGCAGCCATGCGAAGGGTCTACACAGGTTCGGGTGATGTCAGAGATGAGCTGAGTTGAGCGGTTAAATGTTTGAATAAGGTAGAAAACCAGTGCGATGTTTGCGAGGTGCGGGCAATGATAACAAGAGAAATGTGAAGTTGTACAGCGAAGCGCAGTGCGGCGACGAGTGTAGGGCATAGGTAGGATGCATCGAAGTGTGTCTAAAGTGTTTCGAAGTTAGAATAGGTCAAATTGAATATTTACAAGGTCAGAGCATGCAGCTGCATATCAACGTCAGTTTTGAATTGATCCCAGGTATATGTGGCCCAAGGAATCAATGTTGTTTTGTTCTCTGCCCAGGATAAAGCACTACCAGACTTCATATATGACAATCCAAGAATAACTTTCTGTGTGTCGGTGTAAGGTTGAGTGCAGAGAAATAGTTTGCACTGATGAAGACATTATCGGATTTACCATCAAAGTCTTCAGGTTTGGCGGGTTTAAGAACTGGAGCAGCAGGAGCAGGAGGGGGAGGAGGAACAACAGGAGTGGCAGCAACAGCTCAAAGAACAGTGATTTCAGCGTTGGCATTGTCGAGATCATGTCGAAGGAGGTTGACGACTTGAATCAGGTTTTGAATCTCAGCATTAAGGTCAGCCATTGGTAACAAAGAAGAAGAAGGTGGAGGAGGGGGAGGGGGAGGTGGAGGAGGTGCTGGACGATGAGAAGATGAAGATGGATCTGGGGAAAAGCGAGGGGCAAAACTGAAAGTGGTTTGCAAATGAGTATGAGGTGGAGCAATGATGGGCTACATGTGGTGAAGGAGACTCTAAAACTGTAATGTGACAAGGTTAAGTGAGAAGCTTTACTTCACAAGCAGATGAGAATTTAGAAGCTTAATGTTCGAAGGTGTTACTTTTGAGTTGTAAGGCAAGTTGATATGAATTTTAGAGTCTAGAGTACATGCAGTAAACTACAAGCTATATATATGTGAGTAGAGGAAGAGGCTGTGTACTACAGACAAAGGAAAGAATATATGGAGTAAAGAAAGGCTATGCACCTCGAAACAATGAAGGAAACATATAAGGAATAATGGGCAGTGCATATGGCATAAGGAGGAATGAATAAGCAGAAGATAAAGGCATGAATGAGTCGTATAAGATGACTAAGTGGAAGGAAATGGGCATATGTGGTAATACAGATGACAAAAAGAAAGAAGAAGGACAAGAAAGAAAAGAAGAAAAAGGGTGGGAAGGACGGTACTGTAACACACTGGTCATGGGTTGTGACAAGAACTGAATAGTCAGGTTTGGATTGTATCGTTTTCACATTCTTTCAGGTTCTGGTTGTGCATGGATGGTTATGCATCTTCAAGTCATCATGTGTGGTCAGTGACAGGGTATCATCCAATGAGAGCATGGGATTGACCTTCTGTTCCTTTGCCTTCCCTTCTTTGGTACGTCACCTCTGGTTATTCAAACTCGGTGCAGTGAACGCCATCACCCACATCATCACTGTGGGCACCCCTTCCACTTGGGGTCATCTCTGCGACATCGCCAGAGGACTCAGCAACCTCGCCTTCAGCAATGGTCGCCTCTCCTCTTCATACGCATATCCTGTTGTCATGATGCATCGTATGCATACCCCTCTACCCTCCGCCTTACTCTGGGATAGATATGACGTCCTCCCACCCCTCCGGTTCTGTGACGTTCCACCTCGCCTCCTTTCCGACCATCCCATCAACCCTTTCCTCCGTATCTTCTAATTGATTGCTCATCCGCGATGACATAAAACTATGATGTACAGAGTTGGGAGTTTGGAGACCTCCTTTCTGTTGTTGGCTACGATATAACTTATCTGCCAGATCTGCGACCCCCCGACACAGTCTGCCCCATGCAGCCTCGCTGACCGCCATGTATGGCACATGGTCCATCCCTGATATACCCTTTATTCGTTCTGTTTAATTCCCTTCTGCCTTCCCTGTTCTCATTTGTGCGGATGTGAACCTTGTGGGGGGGTATTGTTACATTTTCGCCCTGCTTACTCATCGCCTGATTCCCACGACACATTTCCCACGACGAAATGCCAAATCTCATGCTCCTATTGGCTACCACTCTTTCGGTTCTGCCCTCTCGCACTTTGACACCTCCACATGTATGATCAAACACATGTCGGGTTATCATCACACTTACTCATCCAAGATAAGAGGGCTTATTGCTATTGGTTGGAGATAGGAGGGAGTTATGCTATTGGACAATAGGGTACAGCCTCCCCTCAAGATGTTTCCCTTATATACTTTCGATACATGTACACTATACTTCACATTTAGTCTCCTGATGGGAGAGGAATGAGGTGACGACTGCAGGTTTGACACTCACGATGACATTGGTGATTGGGGAACATAGAGATGGTGAATCGACAGGACGAGGGATAATCGAGATACAGAGATTGGCCAAGGTTGGGGCACGGGGATGTAGACAGTGGAACTCAGTAACAAGTTTCTTGCAGTTTTTTGTTTCCGATGCAGGTATCCAAGAATCCTCTTCTCGGGGATAACCTAACCAATGTACCAGATAGAATAGGCGATTCTGACAAATAACAGAATTCAATGATTTCTTCGATCTCAAACTCTTCTTGTCCATCAATGATTTCGGCAGGTGGTTGTGGCAATGCAGCTTCCTGTTGGGGGAAGGCAGGTGGAACATATGGGGATAGAAGGATTTCATTGAAGATGGGATACTTCTTTGACCATGTTGAAGGAAGCTTCAACTCATAAGATGATCGTCCAACCTTTTTTACGATAGGAAATGGACCATAACGTTTGTCATCCAACTTCTTGGATGGATGAAGAGAGTCAATATTCATAAATTCCAACCATACTTTATCGCCAACCTTATACTCGGGGGCAGGACGATGCTTCTTGTCATAAAAGTGTTTTATCTTTTCTTGTGCCACGACCAGAGCATTGGTTGCTTGTTGTTGTATATGGTTCATATGGTCTACAAAAGCAGCTGCAGACTCATTGACAATCTCTCCTTTGACGGGTTCTTTTCCCTTCCATGGATGGAAACCCATTGTGGCGTAGAACGGGGACATCCCGGTAGACGAGGATTCATGGTTTGCGAGGGCAAACTCCACCAGAGCTAACCATTCAGCCCAATCATCCTGTCGTTGATTGATGAATAATCAAAGATATGTTTCGATTTTGGCATTGGTTCGTTCAGTTTGTCCATCCGCTTGCAGATGATATGTGGTTGTTGGGTGTCCGGTGATTCCCAATAGACGGTTCAGTTCTTTTGTGAAACCTGATACAAATTGAGTCCCGAGTAGTGCTGCCAAAGTTCAGTTCTGAACTGATCCGAACTCGGTTCGAACCCTGAACCAAACCCCAAGTTCAGTTCAGTTCAGGCCTCTTGGCTGAACTGAACCACTCAAAGAGTTCAGTTCAGTCAAATTCATGTCTGAACTGAACCAATTGCCTTATATAGTAAGAGTTCAGGGTTCATAGCCTAGGCTGAACTGTACTGAACTGAATTTTGCAGTTCAGTTCAGAAACTTAGCTGAACTGAACTCTGAGTTCAGTTCAGGGTTCACAAAAAAAGGGTCTGAACTGGACTGAACTGAACTTTGGCAGCACTAGTCCCAAGGTCAGAAATGATGACATGGGGCAACCCAAATCGTTTGAAGACATTGTCGCGGTACAGACGTGCAGACCCTTCTGAGGTTAACATAGTGGTGGTGGGGATGAGGACTGATTGTTTTTTCAGTTTATCCATCACTACCAGGATAGCATTGAAACCTTGTGATTTGGGTAAGGTGCCAATCAAATCCATGGTGGCAGTATGCCATGGATACGGGGGGATTGCGTGGGGATGTAACAACCCCAGTTTCTTTCCTTGGTGAATCTCCTTTTGTTGGCAGGGTAGGCATGCCATGACGTATTTATTGATGTCAGCACGGAGAGAAGGCCAAGTGAAATGTCAAGCGATGGCTCTGAACATATTTTCTTGGCCAGGATGTCCGGATAGAGGAGTATCATGATGTTCTTTTATGATTTCTCCTCTGAGATGATCATCTTTGGGGACATATAACAGGTCATTATGATAAATTAAACCATCATCCATACATTTCCAAGAGGAATTGGGGTCCTTCAGTCCTTCACTGACTTGTTCATCCAGCTGAAGTCCGTGTTTGATGAATTGCTTTTGCCATTGGGGGTTCATCGTGGTGGTATCGAGGAAAGCCATGAATAAGGAATCAGGGAGTGCAACAACATTTTTATTGTCATCAAGACCTTGGTCGTGGTCAACACGTCGTGAAAGCAAGTCTGCCTTACGGTTCAAATTTCTGGGACGGTGATGAAGTTTGAAGTTATAATCTTGGAGGAAAGAGATCCATTGGGCTTGTTGTCGAGTCGAATTTTGTGGTTGCCTAAAATAGGTGAGGTTTGATCAGTGTAAACATCGATGATCTCCGGTGCACCAAGGAGGAAATGTTGCCATTGTTCGAAACATCGGATGATTGCAAGCAATTCCTTATCGTGGACATCGTAATTTCTTTCTGCGGGAGACATATTATTTGACAAAAAGGCCACAGAATGCCATGTGCCGTCATCCTGAAGATAGCACCAGTAGCAAAATCTGAAGCATCACATTCAATTTTGAACTTTCCCCGATTGTTGGGAATGACGAGGATGGGGTCTGTCGTAATGAGTCATTCGAGTTTGTCAAAAGCGAGTTGTTGTTGATCGTTCCATTCCCAGTCTTTTTTGCCAGTTAAGGAGTTCAAAGGTAATGCTACTTGTGCAAAATTCCGTATGAATCGTCAATAAAAATTGAGAAAGCCCAAGAAGGATTGTAATTCCTTCTTGTTCTTTGGGACAGGCCAATCGGTGATTGCATCCATCTTGGTAGGATCCATGTGTACCTTTCCATGTTCGACAATGAGACCTAGGTATTCCACGTGTTGTGTGTCGAAGGTACATTTTCCAATCTTCAAGAATAATTTGTTATCATGGAACTTCTGTAATACTTGACGTGTCCTTTCCTGATGTTCTTGTAAATTCTTGTAGAAAATGATAACATCGTCCATATATATATGTAACCATCCGGCCCGTATTTCATATCGGAAGATGTGGTTCATCATTCTTTGGAATGTTGGAGGTGAATTTTGTAAACCAAAGAACATAACCATTGGTTCGAAGAGGCCGCGAGGTGTCAAGAATGCTGCTTTGTACTGATCTCTGTCCTTAATCCAAATATTATTGAATCCCCAAATAGTGTTGCCTCAGACTGGTCTGAGGCAACACTATCCCCAACGGACATCCAACTTTGTGAAGTACTCCACGCCATCAAGCTGATTTATGATGTCATCGATCAATGGCAATGGGTAATTGTCTGGGATCATATGTTCATTTAATTTCCAGTAATCTTGTACACCACGTAGTTCAGTCACGTCCTTCTTATGTACATAAAAGAATGGCGAGGCGTAAGGTGATTTCGACGGTCTGATTTTACCAGCTCTGAGATTTTCATCGAGGAACTCATCGAGTTTCTCGCGTTCAGGAGGCGACAATGGATATAGTTTACAATTCAAATGGTCTGGTGCGTCTGGTTTCAGATTGATTGCATGATCCCAAGGTCGAGACAGTGGCATTGAATCGGTGGCTTTGGGATCAAAGACATCGGTGTAGTCCTTATATACTTCCAGTAATTGATTGACGATAGATTGCTCTGATTTCTTGTCTTCAGTGGCCATCTTGGCACATGCCAGTTCTGTGGACTTTGTCTGGAATGCACGATACCAAGCCGGTTTATCGTAGATTGCAGTGTTGAATGTTACACCTTCAATTTGCCAGGAGAGTGACCACCGACGGAGAGACACCGAGTGAAGTCAATTGTTTTGGTCAACCAATCAATTTTGGGATTATGTTTCTTTAGCCAATCAAACCCGAGATAGATGTCAATCTTTGCTAGAGGAATCACCGTGAGATGTATCCGTTCCATATGTTCGCCAAGTCGTAAGTTCATCTCAACATATTCCATGATCAGCCCATCTTTGGACATCATACCATCCCCATTATAGCTAGGGAAAGGTTTTTCGTATTTCTGTGTCAAGAGGTGATGATGCTGAACGAAACCTGAATTGATAGCCAAGACGGTACAGCCAGAATCCAGAAGACAAGTGACAGAGAATTTCTGTTGATCATTGATTGTGGTCAATTGGCCCTTGACACTGATCGACATCATCATGGTACTACTGTCGGATGATGCAACTAGTTGTTCGATTTGTTGGTTGACTTCTTTGAGCTTCCACTCCATGGATCGTTTGTCGGCCTTCGTGATGAGGGGTTCCATTTGACGCATTTTATGGATCTTGACTGCAGTAGGTTTTGTTGTTGACTCTTTTGGTATTTCTACTTGTTGGCAATGAGCCTGAGGGAGTTCTGTGATTAGAAGTTCGACAGCTTTATCGATGGGCATCCGTCATAACTTCACAACCAATCCTGGACTGATTTTCATGGTATGTTGCCCATGGATATCCCAATCACTTAACAAGTCAAGGGCACCATACATATCTGTATTCATGATGGCTACCATGGTTTCTTCCGCATTAAATTCACTTTCGATGACACGTTTCGATGACGCGACCGCAACAGGCATTGGTCCCCTTTACACTGGCATCACAGTATACTCGGATCATACACTTGATGTCTGTCATTCTTTGGACGGTAACTTCGAGTTAGGCCACCGTTTCTTTTTACTCATTTCATATTGCATGTCTTTTCTCATCATACGAAGTTCTTGTAAAACATGATCAAATTCAGTAATAGTTGGTGTTACAATTACAAGGGGAGCGGTATACGACTGAGACTTGGTCGAAGAGTCCATGCGTTTCTTTGACCATTTTAAAAATCCTTTTTCACGAGGGTGAGTTCATCCTTGAGCTGGGCACAGCGGGCTTCCAACATCTGGATGATGTCTTGACTGCTTGACGCGGGTTCGGTATTCATGGAGCAGACATGTTGCTCCTGTTCAACGTTGAGAATGCGTACACATTGTACACAGGACGGGTAATTTCGCGAGAGATGTCCGGGCTGCTTGCAATTGAAGCAAAGGCCGGCCTTCATCAACTCCATTCGTTCAGCAGACATAGGCTGCTTAAGTTTTTCAGCCACGACAGCAGCTCGGTCAATGTCCATGGCGTTGGGGTCTTTCGGTTTATTTGCAGGCGCTGTGGCAGCTGCAGCAGGAGTGTAAGTCGTCTTTGACTTCTCACCCTTCTTTGTCGGGTTACTTCCACCCGTAAGTCGTTCGATCTCGTTGCGACGACGCCATTGATGGTCCAACAAGATGGTCTTTGCCTTATGGTGGTCGGCATTGTTTCCAAACTGAAAATTCAGTCGACGAGGGGTTTATTCATGTGATTTTCGAGGAGCGGGATTAACTGCTCCTGCTGCATGACTGGGTGCCACCCAGCGTGTTTGTACAAGACTTCGAATTGAAGCCAGAACTCATCGGCTGTCAATTTACCTTGGCAGAGTGTGTTGAGCTTAATCGTGGCATCTCGTTTGTCATCAGGTTTGTCAAACTGCACTTGCATCTGGGTAATGAAAGTAGCCCACATGCCTCAGTTCATCTGTGGAGGGTTCGGTGTGCAAATGACATGGGCAGCTAGTCAAGCATTGTAATCATTTGCGACAGTGTTGCAGATGTTGTTGGCCCATTCAGCCATGATACCCTTATCCATCAATGACATGACGAGAAAGATCTTCTTTCATGTCGTACTTTGATAAGGAGGGGGTTATCCATAGTCCTGAAATCGTCGAAGTATGCCGAATTTGCCAATAGATAGATGATGACCGCACGCATGAAGGAACGAAATTCCTCTTTGTCACCGTTGAATTTTTGGGGAAGGGGGAGAAGCGATTTTGTAGAAGCCATTACTCAAGATGATCGTCTTTTCCTTCAGAGATAACGGTCATAAGCGGGACTGGTGGTCCAGGCAGAGATGTATTTTCTTTTTTGTGAGCCGAGGACTCTCAGTAATCACTGTAATCTGGCATTGTGCTTCAGACGTTGAGAGATGTACTGACATGTAACACAAAGGTCGAGTTTGGTTATAGGATCAGGGAGTAATTGGATGGGATCGCCATGATCGGGATGTGTGAAATGGAGGAAGTGTGTTGGAGGAATAGGGAGGTATTCGCAATAGTGTTCATAGTTACGTTTCAGGCCAGAATGCACCGGTGTCAAGCAATCGGAGGGGAAGTGATCTCCAAATGGTTCATACCACTTAGTCCAAACAACTGTTCGATAGAAAGGATAGACAGCGGGTGGATCGACTACCAAGTAGGATCTTCCAGGCATGTCAAAAGCTCCTTCTCTTTCGAGATGTTGGGCTGCGTCCCACTTGTTGTAGATGATATGATGACGGAAGGGGGCATTAGTTGGATGGAAGATATCCTGGATAGTCAGGTGGTAATCCAGTTTTCGACTGATCGAAAGGAGGATCTGGTGTGATGTCGAAGGAAACGTATAAGTTTTTGGGTCCTTGTGGGTGCGATACGCGTGTCGTTATGCACGATAACGATATCTCGGATCTGCTGTACAGGAGGAATAGGAAGTTGATATCTCTGACGTTGCCACTCTGAGCTTTCGTTGAGCCCTGTGAGAATGTCAACAGGATCTCGTCCAAGTGTGGGTTCAGCACCAATAATGGAATTGAAGAATTGTTCACGGGGATTGGGTGGATTTGTCAATCGATAATATGGCCAAACTTGGGGCGGATCACACGATACGACATGGACAGGTTCAGTGATAGTTTCAATGGGAACGGTTTCGACTATGGACCGTTCGGAAGGTGTTGGCGGGGGGGTAAGAGGAGCAGAGAGGTTTTGTGTGACGTCGGGTTCCTCGTCAAGGTAACGGGAGAGTGAAAGGTAGGAGGGATAAGAGTTGTCGGGTAAGTGATATTGGGAGTTCTCGTAGTCCTCTCGACTATAGTAGTAATCCGTCTTGACTACTCAGTTCAGGTTCGGGGGCTTGTGTGACCTTTGTCTTGGATAAACCAATGACAAACGCAGGGATCACAGTCAAGCTTCTTCGTGACATGAGTCAGTTTGTCAGGGGAGAGAGGAACATTTAGTCTTTTGTTATGGATCGTCTACGGGATGGCTCTGACAACAAACAAACTCAAACTTAGATTCAGACGATGAAGGGAAGAAAGAGGATTTATAGATCCAGTGTGATAAACCAGACTAAACGTGAAGTATAGTGTACATGTATCGAAAGTATATAAGGGAAACATCTTGAGGGGAGGCTGTACCCTATTGTCCAATAGCATAACTCCCTCCTATCTCCAACCAATAGTGATAAGCCCTCTTATCTTGGATGAGTAAGCACGATGTGATTGGTTGATAACCCAACATGTGTTTGATCATACATGTGGAGGTGTCAAAGCGTGAGAGGGCAGAACCGAAAGAGCGGTAGCCAATAGGAGCGTGAGATTTGGCATTTTGTCGTGGGAAATGTGTCGTGGGAATCAGGTGATGAGTAAGCAGGGCGAAAATGTAACAGCAGATGAATACAGCAGACTAATAAATGTGTTGGTTTCCATCCCATTCTTATTTTGGCTATGCTTTGGCCATGTTATTACTGATATATTATCACTGATATAATATATTGCCAAATATGGAAGTAACATATTAAAATCAATTGACACCAGAATCATATCCAGATTAATGAAAGGATTGTTTCAGTTAAATTTTCAAGCATTTTAGAGGTATTTTAAAGGTTGGCCAAAATTTGAGGTCAAAATCCTTATAGGAAGAATTCAGGGAAATAAGCTTGTAGAAACTCAACCAATAGGTCCTAAATACATGATTTCCACCCAAATCCTGAGGGTCACATGACATCCCAATAATTTGATCTAGAAATTTACCATATTTGTTTGTTGTCAACTGTATTCAAATCCAAAATATCCCATTGTGTCTCTTGTGTTTGCCCAGTTGCCATAATCTGCTCTAATCTGTCTTGGTCTTCCCCTACTTTGCCATGTTTTACCTTAGAATCCAGTAGCTTCTTTGAATAGAAATTCCACACCCATAAATAGTCACCCCCCCATATTCACGTGACCCGTAAAAAAATTGATAACTCACGTGACTTCCGCAAATGGCTTTGGCCTTCCGTTGCCACACGTGCAAAGCTTACTCTGCATCAATCTGCCTTAGGTTCGCCATGTCCCTGATCGTAAGGTCTGGAAGTGTCCCTTATCTGGCTGATTGGACCACACGTTACGATCCTTGGAGGTCTTTACTTCGAAACTTGAGGCAGGGTTTTTCAATCCTTCACTTCCCCCATTCGAAATGCTGTTCTACATGTCTAATTACTCCGCTTACCTGAGGCGACTACCCTTCCTCGAAAAGTTTCCTCCTGTTAAGCGCATTCGATGGTTTAACCTTATCCTGCTCGTGAACACTTCCGCGCTGGCGGGATATGGTCTGCTTTTTGTGCTTCGTGATTGGAGGACGGTCTTATTCTCGGCGTTGTACTACCTTTTTTCCATGTTAGGCGCGTGGCGTCAGATTCCCTGCATTCCACCGCCATGCTAACTTTGCGACGAAACATCATATAGGCATCACAGCTGGTAGCACAAAATGACTCTGAGAGTCCATCATCAGCACTGAACATTGAATACCACGACAGGTTATCATCGCTTATGGTCCCATAGATCATATAACGCGTCTCCCGTGCTTCAGTACATCTTGATTCTTGCAGGCGTGAGTGCGGTCCAAGGGTCTTGTTTCTGGTGGGCCCGAAGACATCGCTCTCATCACCGACACACCGACACCGACCTCGATCCTTACGATGCGAAACGAGGCCTGTTGTGGACCCATATTGGTTGGATGGTTGTTCAGTCTGATCTCCGTCCTGGGCTCGTCGATGTTTCTGACCTGAAAAATGACCCACTTATTCAATGGCAGCACCGCTGGTATTTCCCTCTTATGGTCTTTTTTGGTTACATTCTGCCTACAATTATCCCTGGTATACTATGGGGCGACTGGAAAGGAGGGTTTTACCTTGCAGGAACCGTTCGCCTCACTATTGCTCATCACGTCAGTCAGCATCCCTATTTCTACTTTTGAACGGTCCACTTCGGTTGTGCTAAATGAACTTGGAGCACAGAGTACATTCTCTATCAACTCCATTGCACACTGGCTTGGAAGTACAACATATGACGACAAGCTGAGCCCTCGCGACCATTTGATCTCTGCCATCCTCACGATGGGCGAAGGTTATCATAACTTTCACCATCAATTCCCAATGGATTATCGCAACGCCTTTCGGTGGTATCAATATGACCCCACAAAATGGTTTATCGCCACCTGCTATTTCCTTGGACTTGCCAGCCACCTGCGAGTTTTTCCAAGTAATGAAGTCGAAAAGGGGGCTCTGACCATGAGACTGAAGGAGCTAAAGACAGTGCAGGACTCCCTTGTCTGGCCTCTCTCATCGAAACACTTACCAGTTGTGGACTGGGAAACTTGTAAGATTTCGCTTCAGACAAATCCCCTACCTCCCTTCCCCTATCCACTGATTTCCAGGTTTCCTTCGCAGTCCTGGAAGAATCAAAATCCCGGACGTTGATTCTCATTTCTGGCTTCATCCACGACGCATCCGCTTTCATTGATCAGCATCCTGGCGGGGGTCTCGTCCTCCTGGGGAATTCCGGGAAAGACATGACTACATCCTTTTTCGGCGGAGTCTATGCTCACTCGAACGCTGCTCATAATGTACGTCTCCTATACTTCTGCCCCTCCCTCCCTTTCCTTTTTTGAAATCTGAATCTGTTTCCCTGGGATCCCCGGTTGATATATTCAATCCAACAAAGCTTCTTGCAATGATGCGCATTGGGATTCTGGAAGGCGGCGCTGAAACCCTTACGGAACATGTCACTCCAGGCCAGAAACTATACATCTCAGTGCGCGGAGAAACGTAAAACATAAAAATGCTCGTATCAATTGATCGCTTTTGGACCGTCATGGGAGGGACCTGTCACAAATTGCGACTTGTGCGATCGTACGTAGACAGCGTAATTGTGATGACCGGTCGATGACCTTGATCGTCGTATCGTTTTTGGCCTCTGAGAAAGAGCTGTTCTCGTTACTTGTCTTTCGGGACAATTACTGATTCGCCCACGGTTGTACTCTTGGCGTTCCCAAGGATAAAACTCCTACTTTCTGACTGACTCTGTTCCATACTTCCAGGGTGCATATATATCGAATACTACCGTACAAACCACCCCACAATACTAAGCGGTGTGAATCCAGTCTGGATCTGGGGTTCGAAGAATCAAGTCTTAAGGTATTTCATATTTCGTTTCGCGAATCACCGTACTCCGCTCGTGAATTTTGATGCCGAATCAGGTGGATCCTTTCGCATACTTACATAAAAGAAACACGGTTGCAGTAGCAGCGGGCAACCCGGGCAATACTTATTTGACATTAAGGAGTTTACACTCCCGCCGTTTGTGATACTGCTTTGGTGGATGATTCACCCAACACTATAAACTGTTTCTCAGAGACTTTACGCAAACGGTCACGGTGCGATTGAGAAACTATGACGACAATACAACAGAGAGAAATTGCCAGGCTATACAGAATGTTGTCCATATCAAAAGAAAGCCCGTTAGCTCTCCGGGTGATTTTCGGCAAGACTTACGGGACATCGTCCTTGCAGAGAAAAAAAAGGAATGTCGACATTAGCCAGAAATAGCGTTGCCAGCAGCGCGCAGTCCCGGAGATAAACGAAGGAATATTCCGCAAGTCCATAATCAGAGTGGAGATCCTCGTCCTCGAAAGTGATAAAAGTAGTGCGTCCGAACTCGCGAAGAGCCTGATATTATGTGGTGGAGCCGGAGAGAAAGACCTGTGGTCAACCAGAGTCGATGGCAGAGGCATTAAAGTTGCCCCATATTTAACCCGTCCTTTCGGAGTCGAAAGAACCGGCGGTGTCGGAGGCCAGAAGGTCGTGAGTGGATTCCAATGTTCCCGACGTCGCTCGACCGTTCTTCATCCTCTTTAAAGAACGCCATCTAGCCATAGTCGCGCCTTGTCCTGTCTGGATGACCAAGCCCAGATTAGCGTTGGGGTTGGGAGTGATCTGTTCGCAGGTGTCGCCTTGTTTGCTAACGGTCCAGCCATCTTTGCAGCGATGTACAACACAGACGCCTGATGAGCACGCAACTTCGTCCACACCGGGAAGACTTGAACAATCAATGCCTCGAGTTTGAGTAATGTCGGTGACGAATGGATTAGGAATTACACATCCGCCACCTGTTCGCAATGGAAAGAAAGAAAAAAAACACATTGAATGTGAGCATAAATACTCAGAGGTGGCAGTGGTCGCCTCACAGCTCTCCAAGTTGGTTTTGACATTCAAACATTCGAAACCACGAGGGCCATCGTAAGTACCACAGACCTGTTCACCGAACCTGCAGGTTTGTTGGGCTTGGGAGTGTTGATTGATAGCGTGTACGCTGCGAATGCGAGAGACTGCTCTAGGTTCCGCCAAAGAACGAGGAACAGCGGAGCCGCAACCCTGGAATTATTTGGATAAATCAGTAAGCAATAAATATGTGGTGCCGATATGCGTGCCGAGGGATGGCAGGCGAGTTGTAAGTACCACCATGATGCGTACATGAAACAAACCACATTTGCCATTGCATTCCATGTTGGGCGACTCACAAACACACTCTCGGCCAACTCGAGTAAAGGGAGGATCGCAAGTGAACCCGCAAACATCTTCAAGAGAACATATTGGTTCCGAATGAAGTGGGTACGAGCATTGCTTCGACGTAGGGTCCGTATTGATCTGGCAGAATCGGAGTGTTGAATACGGCATGCTTAGCCCAAGTACTCATAACTTAAAACGCACCAGAGCCTCGATAAGAGCAGCCACTTCATTTTTCCCCAAGATTTCAATTATAGCCAGCACATTGACATTGGTGGAAAGGTACAGTGGAAGTGCGGAAAGACAGAGGCAAACGTCAATAAGCCCTAATGTGCCAAGAGAAAGACCGAGAATGGATATATCGCCAAGGAGGTCAACGTCTATGTATGCGCATACATCTAAGAAAGTGCGGGGCTCGTGGTGTTGACGCAGCGCGATTGATGGGTGATGAGTTGAATGGCCGTTCCGAGCCATGGCAGCGGCGAGATGGAACGCAGAGAGTGTGGAAAGAACGAGTGTGGTTGCAAGACGCATTGGGAAATAGTGACTATGCCCGTGGGGGTATTGGTGAGGAGGAGAGAGCGAAAAATGGGGACCAGAGTCGAGGTTGTCCTTTTATACGAAGACGGGTCCAAATCGGGAAATTACGACGTCATGGCACATGCACGTGTATCGGTGCAGAAAATTGACCGAGGTGCAATCATCACCTACGACACTGCTACAACTACCGATAATTACATTGCCAAAATGTCAGCTCAATAACTCAGCGGCAATATTATTACAAATCTCGCGTGGCAATCACAACTCTCCAACCTTCAGGTCCCTGCATTCTGGGCTCTTGGTGCGCAATCTTGGTAGCAAAAAAGCATAGGATTTGTTGCTGCTAGAATCAATATGTACTCCCGTTGGTCATTGGGTGTGGAGACGGTGTTGCTCCTGTAAGTTGACCTGTCCATTCTTCTAATATCGTCCATCAACAAATTCTGTTCTTTTCTCGAATGATTAGCTGCTTCAAAAATTAAATTTGAATCTTGTCCAATTCACGGCTGCCACCAACGTTCGATGGGCCCCGTGTAATTACACTCGCGCCTGAAACCATCAGCCTGCACCGTTTTATTTCAAATTTCGCCCAAGGGGAGAACCCAAGAAATCTCTCTCTTGTACTCGTAGTAAGATTATGATGTTGTAATATATACAATCAAACCAAAGCTAACAGTATTTCAATCTTTCAGGCTCAAGAACAGCCATTACACCAGCTCCGGATATCATTTGTCTGCTGGGCCGGATCCCTCTTGTTCTGTCTCCGTTTTCCCATCTGGTAAAGCGAAAGGATTCTTGTCCTAATGCAAGACCTGCTGAGAATGGGAGCAAGGCGTGAAATACTAAAAACGTACATCTTCCATTTCTCGTTTTCTCTGCAACTCCCCTGATCTCCGTTGTCTGCCTTGCTCCACCAGTCCGGGATTGTTCGTGATTTTCCCTTCTACTTCTTCCTTGATGCCTGTTATTTTCTCTCCAAAGCTCTAGCAATTATTGAGTACGTGGTTGATGCACAGAAATGATCTGCGTTACTACTCACAGGGCCTTTCCCGTATTCTGGTCCAAGACCGACAGCACCTGCATGTTTCTGTTCCGGATATATGTCGGAGTGTTCGTTCGAGTTGGACATTTCGGAAGTGGTTATTTGATGATAGATGACTCTGGGGTGCTTTATATAGGCTCTGACATTGGAGGATGATGCAAATGACGTCAACGATTACTGTAACAAAAACTTGTACAATTGTGCGACTAATGGCTCCTAGCTAGCCGATAGCCCCGAGAGGGTCTATAACGTATGGAGCAGAACGGTTGAGACTGACGTTTCTCGTATACCAAGAAGAATTGATTTGGAAATATTTCCTAACGGCCTTGTCGGCCATAGCTTGGAGCGTCTACGAAGATCAGAAACTTTGAAGGCATGGCAGACAACCATGTGTATTTGGAATGTAAGTTTGACAAAATATGTTACCCTGAAAATGAAATGAAATGCGAGCAACAAAACGATATTGATGTCCGAAGGAACAAGGAGTAAGCGAAATTCTGTGGCTCTCAAAATGCTCAAGGCACGATTGGCGGCGAAGAAAATTACACCGCAACAATACCTTTTGCCTTGGCTTTCACGTCTACAACCCCAGCATCGACATTGACCTCGCCACCAACCGCAAGAATGCCGCGATTGACATGGCCAACAAGGGCCCCGTTCACCTTTACGTCAACCACATCTTCCCTGGCCGCTGCAACGTGTAAGATACCGTTTCCGTGTAGTTGAACACAAGCGTCCGCCGCTACATTAGGGATGAAGCCGGAGAGGCATTTTTCAACATGACATTTCCCCTTTTCGCAGGAGACGTCAGACACATGAGGAATGGCGGAGCAATCTGTACCATGAGACAGCTTATTGCCCGAAGAGTGTGGACTGGTGCATCCGCCGCCTGTGAAATTCTCAGTAAGTATGTAATTGACCACGAAGATAACAAGCCACCAACAAGATTCCAGATTCGTTCTGGTATCAATACATTCCCAGGCTTTGCTGTTGCTTTTGCTTGGAACGCCGCAAACCTCCATGCCAGGTTCGCAGTTGAGAATATTCCGTCTGAAAATGGGGAGGGCTGTACCGCAGCCTTTCGGGAAGCTCCCGCATTTGCCGTTACATACGGTACTTGGTGCAGGACAAGCGCACGATGTTGGCCTATCAGATGGAAGCGGTTGATAACCATCAATGCAATCGAACTTGCAAAGGTTGTGGACTTCACAAATCGCCTTGGAGTGGGGAGGATACTGGCAAGTTTGGTGGCCGTCTGCAGCGTGAATCTGAATATTCGAGGAAAGGTGAGAGAAGAGATGGGCTGCAACAAGGAGAACGACTAACCAGTCCCTTGAGAATGGCAATAACCTCCGTTTCTCCCAAGATGAGAACGGCGGCCTTCGCTACGACATCGACCTTGACGAAGATGGGAAGAGCGGAGATACAAAGACAAACATCAAGATGGCCTATGACAAGAGGGAGACCTAACAAATACATTACGAAATTTATTACGACGGAAAGGATGAGGAGCGGACTACTCACCGGCAATAATTATGCCTTCAAGCACCAGATCAACATCAAGTGCTGCGCAGATATCAACGTCAATTTGAGCGCGCCGAGAATGAGCTTGACGAGAGGTAATGATAGGATTGGAGAGCGCGAATACTGAGGACGCAATGGCAAAGAGCGGAAAAATAGTCGCGAACTTCATTGTAGATATCAGCAAAAAGATTGACCGAGAAGGGTAAGGAGGGTGACAGTCAAGATATTGGGAAAGTAATGAGTGAACGAAGAGAAACTCTTACAAGAAAGATTTGACCCATGCTGACTTATATAGCGGGCGCCAGCAAGGAGGTTCGGATATGTTGCATTTTCATTCAGAGAAACTTCTGTACGTCAAATATCCGAGACAGCAAAAATTTGAAAAAAAAGGAATTCCGCAAAATTTGAAGTTGCCACCGTCAGTGTCACTTCCCTTGAAATTCCTTCTCGTTCAAAGCTTCACGCATGTGTCAATTTGAATCAGGAACAGAAGATTATCCCGTACTATATGAGAAACACCACAGCATCACTGAGCTCTCGGGAAATCTCGATATCATGATTTACTCACTGACATGTTATTAGGAATTAGGTAGCACAACTTGCAATTGCTGCAAGGTTGTATTCTTCGTCTCAAGATCTCATGCCGTACAGCATCGTGTCTCCAACTTCTCCGAGTCCGTGATAACTAAGAACGAAAGGAGAAGGTAAGAGTACCGATATCGGTTGCACTCTGGCCGCAAGAAAACAAGAGGGAAAGATACTGGAGAATAATGTTGTTCTGTCGCAAGATTAAGCTTCTCCGATCACTCCGTTGCCAATTTCAACCCCAATTGCAAATTCCCTTGGCGGCGAAAATTTCACGCGTCTGCCAGTGGAAATCGGGATGCTCACTCGTCCTCGTCAACCTAGTCTTTGTTCTGTCCAAGCGCCAGCACCTTCCATTGTCAGGCAATAGTCTGAATTGGATTCTAGAACGAGTCCTGAGGGGGTGGTAGTATCGATCCCGCAAAATCCGAACTTGACGGGCGCTTTCCTTTCTGATTGATGAGTTGGTGCTTCTGTCGGTCAACCATGGCAGATATAAGTAATTCAATGACTTCACCGCCCTTTTAAATTTTATTAAGAATATTCACCCTAAGTGAACGGTACATGGTACGTACTTTCTCCGCCAGCCTTCGATTTTGGTTTTCGGACTCGGACTAGACTGCATCGCCATCTCCAATTCTTCGAGTGTATGTGTCGATGCCAAGGGAAAATCCAGAATAAACAATCGATAATAATATTACATCGGTCCATATGTGCCTAGGCCTTGACCTGCGTTCGATCCCTTTCTTGACGAATTCTTTACCAGAAACGATGCTACGGATACGTTAGGCCTTGGGCCTCGTACAAGGGCGCCCGTCGGTAGGATTAGCATCTCTTCCTGACTTTGTTGTGCTTTTAGCCTTTCAGGGTGTTTGGGAAACACCTCCGTTTTCCACGCCACCTTCGACCAATACCACCCAGAGGTATCGTCTCCGCCAATCTCCTTTCATCTTTACGCCGTTACGCCTGTGTCTAGTACTGCCTGGGGCCCAAGTGGGCCTGTGCCACTCCTTTTTTATTTTTAAACCTATCTGTATATCACCATGTCATCCGCACAAGGGCACAAACACACCGGCTCTATGACACAGAACCACAAAGCTCAGCTTGCTAATGCTTATAACGAACTCGGAAAGGAACTCTCATCTACGAAAGTCAAAGTTGTTGGAAATTATACCCTGGGGAAGATCATTGGAGAAGGTTCGGGATCGTGCTATCTTCTCGTAACGTGGAACTTGATCATTGCTATTGCAGGTGCTTATGGCAAGGTGCGACTAGGAACACACCGTCTAACATCCACTCGCGTCGCCATCAAGCAAATTCCTAAATCAGTGTC
The DNA here is from genome assembly GCA_963555575.2 of Hygrocybe coccinea. Lineage (NCBI taxonomy): Eukaryota > Fungi > Basidiomycota > Agaricomycetes > Agaricales > Hygrophoraceae > Hygrocybe > Hygrocybe coccinea. Next base: position 3,001,929 of record OY741994.1, on the reverse strand, counting down.
TTCCTCCCTTACTCGCGAGATTCACCATCACCGCCAACTCCATCATCCTCACGTCACACAGATGTACGAAGTTCTAGCCACCGAATCTTCTATCTGGATAGTCACCGAGCTCTGTTGTGGTGGAGAGTTGTTTGATTACCTTGTTGAGAAAGGTCGTCTTGGGGAGGAAGAAACGAGGATTCTGTTTGGTCAGTTGTGCCTTGCTGTGGCGTACCTCCATGAAAAGGGTATAGTCCACCGTGATCTGAAGCTGGAGAACATCCTTCTGGACGAACGATGTCGAATAAAACTGGGAGATTTTGGCTTTACACGCGAATTTGAGCGAGGGTCCCTGTTGGAAACGTTCTGCGGAACCACAGGCTATGCCTCACCTGAAATGCTTCAAGGCAAGAAATACCAGGGCCCAGGTATGTGGAGGTGTTTTCTGTCCAGTTTTCCTACTGAGTAATTTATCCAGAGGTTGATGTTTGGTCTCTGGGCGTAATTTTATATTGTCTCCTCACCGGAACATTACCCTTCGACGACGACGACGAAGGTGTTATGCGTGACAAAATTATAAAAGGGGACTTCGAAGACCCAATGTGGCTAACGACCGGTAATCTTGGATTAATTTTAATCTCGAACATCACTTATTTCTTCCCCAGACTCTCGTGATTTGATACAGAACATTCTTCAAAAAGATCCCGCTAATCGCCTCACCATCCGACAAATCCTTTCTCATGCCTGGTTTGTTACTCCACCAAATCCATCAAATCGTCAACCCACTTCATCTCAGCACGGCTCTGTAGCACCCTCGCCCGAACCCTTCCAACTACCCTCCTTGGAGCTTTCTTCTGATATATCTCCTATATCTCCGTCTGCCTTCTCTACCATCCCTACTTCCTCAGAGCTTAATACCTCAGCCTCTCTTGCGTTAGATGACATGAATTTTGACTCCCCCAAGCCAAACGGTGTTGTCTCACACTTCAGTTCAAGCGATGCCACTCTTACGAAGACAGAGACATACGAACAGATTCAGAGTTGGATGGGCCAACCCATTGCCGACAAAACCGACCGGACGCAATCGCCCCGGCTGCCGGAAACCTCAGATGGGGACCTTACTCTGGATGGCTCATCTCATCCGGCTCCCCGCCCTACCTCCGGGCCGAAACCACCTCCAGCATACTCTCTCCGAACTCCGGTTCGAACAAAGCGTCGTTCAGTCTCCTCCAACTTGTCTGACCCCGCCTCTCCCACGGTCGACAAACTTGTCCCATCCCTTCCCCGTCAAGACTTTGCGTCTTTGCTTAATACGCCTGCACCTATCATATTTTCCACACCACTGGAGCGTAATTTACTTACCAGTCTCAGTACTCTTGGGTTTGACACAGCCCAGATTGTGCATTCTGTGCTGAGTGATGCATGCGATGCCGCTGGTGCGGTATGGTGGATGTTAAAACGGAAGACGGAGAAAAAGTCTCTCGAAGCGGGAGAGGGTAAGGCGACCCAGGAGACATCCGACCAGTTACCTTCACACAAAGCTAACAGTAGCACTCACCCGGATGGTGACAAGCGTGGAGTATCGGTGCAAACGGATGTCGCGTCATTGCATTCACAGGTTTTGAGTGCTACGCGCTCTGCTCCTCAGCTTGCTTTCCTCCCGCCTACGCCCACTCTTCCCCGTCCTGAAACTCCTCCGAATTCTCAATCATCTGTTCAACAACCTTTGTTGTCACCGTCACCAGGTTCTTCGTCTCGTTCTCATCCATCCACACCAGCTGGGAGTTTAAGGAGCAAGGATGGAGCAAAGGGTCGGCGAGACGGTAAAATGAGGTCGGGCAGTGTAAGCATCATGCAGCGGGCCACTACTGCGTTGGAGGCGGCAGGCCTTGTAAGAAAGAGGTCAGTTGAGGCTGTTCGCGAGGATAAAGAAAAGGAGAGGGAAAGGGAACGTGAGAAATCCAAAGAGACCGAGAGGAGAGTTACAAGTGGCGAAGAACCACGGAGTTCTCATGGTAGCGGTTCTTCTAGACGAACTAAATCTACATATTCAAGGTCTACCAAGGATCATACGGTGCCTTCCACACCCCCCTCGGAGGCGCAGCATTCGCAAACTCAAGTGGGTTCTCCATGGGTTGTGGCTGATGCCCATTCGCCACCAAATGCACCCGCCCCGACGCCTGCAAATTCCCCCATTCCGTCTCATTCCGGTCTTCGGGACAACGCTGGAAAGGCAACAGGCACCCGCCATCGGGCTAGTCTGCTGACAGCATTCCGCTTATGGTTTAACGACGACCGAAAGGGGAAGCGCAAAGAATCCAATCAACCTCCTGCAAGCGGTAGCTCGTGGACTCCGGTTCACAATCGCCCGAATTCTGGTATTGGTACAGCCAAGCGGAGAACCAGTGGCCGCTTTGCTTCACGAAAAGCCGGGCACAGAGCGCATCGGCCCTCAGTGTCGTCTCGTCGCTCGAGCAGCGCCAACTCGAGGCGGTCGTCAGCGGCATCCGCTCAAATTATATTACTTGATCCTCCTCATATCATTGAACAATTACCGACACGACGATCAATCGGAAGTCATACCCCAAATTCTGAGCGAGGGGACTTTTCTTCTCGACCGTCTTCGGTGCAGAGCTTCTCCATGCAACGCCATCGGAAGTCGCCTTCCGCCAGTTCTGCTGGATCTGCGCACTTTCGCACCGCATCGCCATTGCAAAAGTATCATAAAAGGACTGGATCTGGCTCATCGACAAGAGTGGTGCGTCAAGTACAGCCGCACAGTTCTGGTGCAAGACACACTCGATCAAACTCCACTTCCTCTTCAATCCATACACCGGCGTCCTCACGTCCCGTATCTTTCTATGAACCTCCTGAAGGTGATGTACCAAGGACTGTCTCACCTTTCAAGACTCCAACGAGACGTTCTTTTGACGAGAACCGTAAGCCAACCCACGGAAGCAGTACAACTTTTGTAGCCCAGAAGAGGCAGGCGCCATTCATGAGCCCCGGAAGCCACATCCATGGCAACTCTATCGGGCGATCAAGCTGGAAGAAATCTTGGGGCCTGGAGCCCCCTGGTTGGCAATCACGAACAGCTCATGTCCCCGTCGAGGTTCTTGCCATTTCTCCCGCTGTTGATGCACAGAATGAAATTCGAGACGTATTTTCGGGAAGAAAGTCCCTCAATTTAGGCGACGAGAGTGATTGGGTAGATGAAGACGACGATATCCCAGCGTTTGCGGGAGGGTTGGGGCAGATGGCCGCGTCTGCACCCAATTCTTCCTCATTTGGACACCACATCCCAGAACCCATAATTTCGCTGTCTCCTCCGCCTAGAGGACATCGCGCCGGGAAACGTGTCAACAGGAACGCCGGAATTGTACCTGCGATCAGCACAGGTAGGCAAAAGTCGGCTCATTCGCCTGTTGAGCGGGCCTCGCCAATTCCGACAGAAAACAATTACGAAGCTTCTGAAGTGAGGGGAGGACGAAGACAGCTCCCTCCTCGTTCTGGCCCTGCGTTTCGACATGCTATTCAAGAAGAAGATGAAGGGGAGGAAGAATGACCTAATATTCATGTCTTCCCCCCACCCACCCACCCCCCAAACCCTCACCTGTAATTTCCTCCCCACTCTCTACGGACACTTCATTTTATCTACTGTAACACCTATTCGCTTAAAACCTGTTTTCTACTGTTAGTTCTACATAGGTGGAGATTCGATCCCAAGACTATTACTAGCTGCTGGCGTCCAATACTATAAAGTACTACTAGAAATTTGGCTCTCCAATCCGAAATATGGCATCAGAACTTCATATTTCACCAATTCTCAAGCATGATCTGTGCACACTCCTGCGAATGACATGTGTTAAAAGCAACTCTAAATATGATGCTTGTTAATTCGTTACTCACTCTCAGACGACCGAGGTTGTGAACAATGGCAACATTGACGACGGTCCTGAGCTTTCGCCTGATGTCGGCTTTACTCATCGTCAGATGAAAGCTCCCAGAGCAGTGGCAGTATCGGGATATGTTATCCGACCGGATTTGTTTACACTTGGAACATTTTAGATCTTGCTGCGCGAATGTATGTTCTATACCATGCAGCGTCTCTATCAAAGTCAACTCTATGACCAGGCGGTCATACTCTCCGCCGCAGGATGAACAGAGCCAACGAGGAATCTCAGTATTATTCGGGAGGAGTTCTACATCGCGGCAAAAGTCGAAGTCCCGGAGGCCATCACAATGCCGACATGGTACGTTGGAGAGTTTCAGTGGTTCACAGGGATTGCGGAACGCTGCATCACTTGCAAACTCCTTGACTCCTACAAGTTCTAGTAGATTTCGTTTTAGAAGGCCAATTTCGACTTGGTATTCCTTCGCCAACACGAACGTAGCACAGATGAATTTCACAAATTCGAGGGCCGGGTCGGAGAGGTGTAAGTAGGAGCCAGGTAAGAGTGGAAAGTCGAAATCCTCCCCAGTTTCCTCATGCATGATTGCGTCCCTGCGTCGTTCCTGAATTTTTGCAACGATTTTCAAGAGTTTTCTGGTAAGGCGACGAGTAATGAAATCCTGTATCGTCTCGATTTCCTTTGTCTTTCCGGCATCACGTTGCGTGGCATCTTGAGTATTCTGAAGAACTCGTAGGGGGATGCGTGAATCCTGGTTAGATTTCTGTCTCGTTTTAAAAAGTTCAATGATGAAGAACTGCACTGCTGTGTTAAAGTCACCCTGAATGGATTGGGGAAGAAAACGTTGAATGTTCCAGTTCATTTCCATCGAGAGTACTTTGGGTGGTTCGGTTGCTAGGGGGTCCTCGCATACGATCGCACCCATATTGGTTTGGTCCATGAAAAGGAGAAAATCATAGAATCGATCGGTGTTTAAATAAATGTGTTGAAAGAGTTCGTGAGATGTGACGGCAGTGATGATGTAGGTTGCGTATGCGTGTGCAGTGCCGGGAGGCTTCGACGTGGCTAGCAATATTCGACTGAAGTCAGCGTATACCACATGTGATCCCAGTCGTTTGAACTCAGCCAACAGCTGAATGAAGGTCTTGCGCATAAGGCCATGGATGAAGCGATGAATGCCTGGGTCATACAAGTGCGATGCGCTCGTGCTGATCCACCGCCAAAAGTGATCAATTGCCAGAGTTGCGGGGCTTTTGAAATTTCCTCGAATTTTGTCAAGGAGCCAAACCTTGACCATGTTCTTCAAAATTCCAAACGTTTGAGCGGAAACGTTTGACTCCCCCAGAGTAACGTCACGTTGAGTGTCAGCACTCTTATACTCATCCAAAGTATGGGAGACGGAATCGAATGCCGTAGCCCCTCCGCTCCCCTCCAGTTCATTTACCATTGCCGAGTGGAGGACAGAATTAACAGAAAGATTGCGAACAGCGATTTCCAGACATACGTTAGGATAACAGCCCGGGGAGATAAATTCAGTGTTAGGGAAATCGTCTGCCAGGTTTCTGTCCTTTTCAACACCACCTAGGTCTGGACGCTCTCCAGGAGACCACCATAAGATTATGTCCTGTTGAACCAAACGGCGGGCAAAGCTGATATCTGATAGGACTAGTGGTTGATCGCCGTCCACATGTCCCACAGGTATATCATAATAATCCGCAAGGGAAATCAGACGGTCGAGCCAGGCACCCATGGATAAGTAACGGTTCAGCATTTTTTGTGCGATGTGCGACTGCCATGGAAAGACATCTAATGTGTGAGCTGTCTTCGAGTTAGACATCGACAGGACCGGAAATTTGGCAAGGTTTGGAACAAGTGCTTCGAAGTAATTCCGCTCCTTGCAGGACGATAACACGAGCGTGTATGACATTTCTTCGACCAAACCAAGCTCCCGTGAAATAGCCTTTAGCGCCGTTGCGACACTGCCATGGTATGCTGGATGAGCGAATTCACGAGTCTTTAGATAATTGATCGATGTACTCGGTCCGTATGTTTCCAATCGTTGTTGTCGGAGGTCAGCGTAAAGTTCCGGAAGACGAGTAATGGCTTGCCGCCTAGTTGCTGGATCTACCTGATGAAGCTTTACTGGACCATTCGGAAAAAAGAGGGCAAATACATGGAGTGGTGCGTTCCCGGAACATGCGTGGTATAGAAATATATATTTGCTGGCTTTGCCGCCGTCCAGGTACTGTTGTCGAGACACAGGTGTGTTAGCACGGTCGAGTTGGTTCAAATCGAAGCCCGAAACTTGAGCTTGATTCAGGGTCATACTGGCATCCTCGGCAGTGCATGTCTTCCCTAGCTTAAGCAACCCTCGAACAACCAAAGGAACCTGAAAATGATTATGAGAGGATGATGGGGGAATCCTTTCAGAGGAACTCAAACCTGTAGCTCAAATACACCGTCAACATTCGGGTCGTTCGTCAGGTCAACGAAATGTTCTTGTATTTCTTGATACATGTCCTCGCGGACGACAATTCTGTATAAGTTGTCGCAATGGCGGTCTCGTGGAAGAATTCTGACGACTTTGGCGCAGGAATAAATGTCAGTCCGAAAAAGGTCTTCACGCGGAGTTCTTGTATGGATGTAAAATTCTCGGGGAATGCGGAGTGTAACAGCGACAAGTTCCGTTTCAACTGAGAGCCAAAGCGTGAAGCGTCCGCCAATCTTACTGGGACGTATTTGGACAACGTCCCAGTGACGAGTTCGCAGCCGCGCTTCCCGAAACATCGCAGGGACAAGCCCAGATGAGGACCCAGAGCGAGAAGCTCGTTTTAGCTTCCAATGTGGTTTAATGGCCTTTATCCAAGCAGAATAGTTGACTGATGGATCTGGCAATGGAAGAAGCGTGTCTACTACGGGTTCTTTTAAGGTTGTGTCTTTAGAATGGGATTTTCGGTCGGACACGGTGATGCGGTGGCGACCTTTGAGATTCGTTGGAGTAGCAAGATCTTCCATATCTGGATGCTCGGCACTATGTTGCTTCTCGACACTCATACGGCCGAAGAAATCAGTGACTTTGTTCTGCTTGAACTTGTCCACTGCCCCTGCCACGCGTCGATGAAGCCAGTCAGGGTGGCGAATTCGTGGGACAGGGTTGGGAACTTTCTGCATCGCGGCAGGGATGGTGATAAGCTTTTGGATAACGGATCCCAAACGTTCGATGTAATAATCCCAATCAAGGATAGATCGCAATTCAAAATTGGTCAAGCTGCTGTCTTTCAACCATTTCCGAAGATACATCCTTTTAACGCTCTCTTCGGCTGAGAATATAGTGATAGGAACAGCTCGTTCCGCAACAGGAGCCCCCATAGGTCGAGAAGAAATGATGAATTTGCAGGCAAGGCCTTTGTCTTTGACCATCTGGTCACCGAGAAATTCAGCTAGGCGTTTAGCCGTACTGATGGACGTCGACTTCTGTGAGCCATATTCAGCTAAGGTCTTCGACATACTCCTGTTCTCTGCAATCAGCTCCACCAGTTCGTCGTCAGCCAAATTGTCCGCCTTGGAAAATAGCACGTCAAGCCACTGGTCTGCGACTCGAGCTACGGCGGCGTAACATTCTTCCGTTGTAGAGCCGAGCAAAAACTTTTCAAATATTTGGGATTGGAAAATCTTGATGAGCTGCAGTTCACCTCTGCGCTTAACTTCGAAGCCTTTCAACTCTGCCAGTGACCCATCGTCGTTGAATACCGCGTAACGCTTCTTGAGTAACTTGTCTTCCTCTTTCGACGATGGAAGAATCATAGCACGATAAGGACCATCAAGCTCGAAAAATATCGAATTCTCGCTATGCACGGTATACTCCCCAGTCTCCCGGTCCAAATCATGGTATTGGTGATTGGTGAATTGCGCGTGTACTAGATGATTGAGCATTGTGCAAGGGTACGAGAACGCAATCGCTTTCCCGTTATCCAGTTTGAACTGAAAATTCTCCGGAAATACGCCTGGAAGCATGCACCAAATACCGTCCGTATCCAATTCCAATGGTCGACCGATCTGTTCAACCAGAGCCCTTGCCATCTGGATAATGGTGGCGCCTGTTAGACATGTTATGCCTGCCATTTCCATTGAGTGCCACCTAGCACCCTTCCGCATGACATATCCATAGAAAGAGTTCAAGATGCACTTGTGGGCAAGCTGAAGGGAGTCGTAAATGACAATCATCTTCTTTGCCTCGTCAATTTCCGCGACAGAGCGTCCTTCGCTCACGACCGTTTCGAAGGTCTTCTTCCACGTCTTGAGTAATCCCTTGTATTCATATCGTCGATCTCTGAAGGTACGCACGGTGTCGACATAGAAGGGATTTTCTCGTTGACAAACAATGGCTTCGCGGTTCTCAACTTTGGTATCCTTGGTTTTCTTGTATACTTTCCGTGAGTAATCTCCAAGCCGTTTGTGCAGTAATGCCGTTTGCTCTGCTTCTGACAAGTCCTGGAAACGCCTTTTGGGGCCATCAGTCCACTTGGGGGGAAACGCTTCCTGATTTAAGGCGTGCTTGATCATGTTGTATTCATCTCTGTGGGCAGGGAAGAACTCTCCTCGCCAGGCCCAATTTAGCCGCCTATCACATGTTTTACCAGGTCGGTTGTAGTCACAGACAGCACACGTAGATTCGTCCACCATCGAGTCCGGCTGCAAGCGATTCGACAGCATTATGTTCGGATACATAGCTGCGACATCTAGATGGTAAATAAGTGGCTTGTCCGTTCGCTTGGGATTATCACGCATCAACTCCAGAGAGGACTGAATTTCAGCCCTGATCTCGTCGTAGTTGGTGACCTTTTCCAAGGAGGTCCGAGATTCCTCGACAATGCAGAACGTCAAGGCAGCGTCAAGATCATCAATTAACTACCGAGAACGGGTGAGAAGTAAGACAACTTCCAGACACACGACACGAACCTGTTGTACGGCGGCTGGTTCCATCTTGAAGTCGGTAGGAATGTCACTCCGGAACACGCCAGCTTCCAAAGCCTCCACATGACCGCCAACATATGTCTCGGAAGCTAATAAGTGACCATCATACATGTTCCCATGAGTTTCATCGTGTCTATTTGGCATGATGATCTGGCCTCGATAGGCTTCAACCTAATCAAGAACAGTATGTTTCAATTTTAGAATAGATATCTTGAAATTATGCAAATCGTACCATAAGAAGTGTTTCACACAATGTTCCACTTCCCTTCCGCAACACTTCATCAGGATTCAAGGGGATGATGTTGCACAATGAGAAGATGAACGGATGAACGTATTTCATGTAGAGATAGTAAGTGGCAACAGCATCAGAAACGGAATACTGCGCCAGGATCTGAGGCTGCTCGACTGCGTATCTGCAAGGTGGTTTATTTATCCCTCTGCATCAGTTAAAGTGTCCATACTCACGGCGTCATGAGCTCAGGGTCAAGCTCTATGGGATTGTAGCCAAGTTTCGCGGTGGTCACTGCTTTTAAACCTTGGCTTCCCTGAGGCAAGTAGGAATCGCGTTTGACCCAACGAAAGCAATCCATGTGAGCACATGTTTTACTTTTGTATTCGTCTTCCAAGTCCTTCGCGAACCCCGTTTCCAGGAACATGTCGATGCCATTGGTCTTGGCACGAGCAAAAAGGAAAGGGAAATCAAAAAAATCGCCGTTAAATGTGGCCATCACGGTCGGCTTCACGTCCTGAATATGCGAAAAGAATCGAGTAATGGTTGCAGCCTTGGAGCATTTCTTCAGTATTGAGCAAGCCAGACATGGGAGACTCACCTCGTCCGGTTCATTGAAGACAATGAAAGGGCCTTCGTAACCCTCCTTGGGGGTATATTCGAAATCCTCGATGTCTTCGCTCACAATGTCACGATTCGTGATCAGATAACCTTGCCCGTCGACCATGTATGAAATCATCATGACCTGGTCGATTTCCTGATCAGGGAACTTCAAAGGGGCCTTGGTGGTTTCAATATCGAATGCCATTACGACAGGATCTGCACGCTTGACACGTTCGGCAATGTGCTTGAATGCTGGCTGACCGGCAGTAAAGGTGACAGTGTACCATAGGCCAACGCGGATATCGTTGTCAATGGCGACGCGTAAGTAATACGGCACGTCGTACTCGCGAACATCGATGATGCATTCTTGTGGGTCCATATCGCAAGATGATACCCCATTTCGTGACCATCCTCCCTCCGCTTCCCATTCTTCGTGAATGCCTATGCTCAGTGTGGGGCCGGCGGCGGCAGCACTGACAGCTTCAGCATATACATCGATTGCATCCCGCTTAGCACTATTGGCGAGTGCAAGGGGGACTATATCTCGTCGCACTGTAAGGAGATCCGAAACGTTTCGGAAACAGAGTTGGAGGAAGAGGCGGCGGTGGCCCATTAGATGATTAGGGAGCTTAAGGTCTTCTTTCCGTTCGCGAACGATACGACAAATGAACCCTTCGTATTTTTTCTTCAACCATTCCTCAACCATGGCTTCCATGCCAGTCTTCAACACATGTCAGTGTAAACCCAAGACTATATTAATCAAAACTTACCTTGCAAGCAATGCAAAAATACGGTTCGTATTGGAACGTGCATTTGAACATCCCACCATCGTCTTGAATAAAGAAAAAATCAACGGCCGCCTTTCCCGAGGGCCAGTCCGAGTCCTTTACCAACGTCTAGTCATTGGAAGGTTGAGTCTGCTATACCACATAGAATGCGGTGATCGGTGATCGATGCTTACTGGATGCATATTGACCAACCAGCCTTCCTTCCTAGCACCTTCCTGGACCCTTGAAAAGCCTAGTTTCTCGTCAATCTGATCATTCAGCGCAACCCGATCAAACCTCTCCGCTAACTGTGTTCCATCGTCTTCTCTTTGAGGGCCAGCAGCTGAATCTCCCACAGTTCGAGAACCACCGCGACCTCTGCCCCGACCACGAAAGGAGCCTCCGCGATACCCAGAACGAAAGGACCCGCGGCCACGACCCCGTGAAGATGCCAGCCCAAAAGCTGCACGACCACCTCTGGCCATGGTCTCAAGGCTTGAAGAGCGTTACGCGTTTGTCACAGACGCGAACTGTCACAGTTGGTAGATATCTGTACAATAGAATTGTACAAATCCAAATCTTGTCATACAAGGCCAAGTAAAATACTAGTTGAACAACAGTAGAAGAACCCGTGCGAGTCGTGGTCATCTGAAGAAAAGAAAAAATAGAAGTTACATATATATATCTCGGAAGCAGGGTCAATACTCTTCGTCCTCCTCCTTCACTGACCCTGCAATCTCTCCCCACCTACCACTCACCACCCCAAAACCCATCCCAATTCCAATCTCACCATCCACACTAGGTCTCGGCTTGAAGCTCTCTCTCCTCGCCCTCGAGGCCTTCCTGGCAATACCTTGCTGGTATACACCGGACCCTGAAGACCCCACACGCATACTCGAACCCATACTAGACGTAGCAGACGAGCTCCGCAATTGTTGCGACGGCTGGTGGTATCCAGAACTATACCCAATCCCCGTTGGGACTCTCCCGTGACCTAGGCCATGGTACTGCGTCCCCGGCTTTGGGATTGGCATTGCTACAGGCCGTGGTAACGATGACCCGTTCGGAGTCTTCCCAAACACCCCAATCTTCGTGGGTGAAGCAGGGCGTTGCTGGTTCACGTTTATTGCCTGGCCTCGATGCATGCCAAGGGGCGCACGCGGTTGCCCGCCAATGTTTGCATGATATCCCGATGTAGGTTCAGCTACCCTCTGCCGTTTATTCGGTGCAGAATTCGAACCCGTGCTCGGCCCTGGTCTGACGGCAGGCGTGACAACACCAGTTTTCCCGCCCACACCATAGCCAGCCGACCCAGGTACATAATGATTTGAGGAATTAACTGGTGTTGTCGCCCGAGGAGGAACAGAGCCAGCGCGCGGTGGTTTCCGTTTGTTTTCCTGATCTGCGGCGCTAACAGTTTCCATGAGAATTTGCAGTACACTTTCCCCATGCACGAGGAATGGCCGTCTTGCTTCTTCTTCCCATGCGGGAATGGATGCTAGAAGATCTTGTTCTAACTATAAACTCTTCGTCAGGTCCGAGAACAAATAGACAAAGGGGCAACCTCTGACCCGTGGCTTCTCTTTGCAGACCCGCTTTCGCATCTTCTCCTCTCTCAGCAATCTGCCTGGGTCTCTAGAACCTCGACCGAGCAAACGACCTTGATCCGAAGCTGCTGCAGCAAGGTCCTTTTCCTCCTGGCAGATCTCGAAGTACTTTTTTATGCTTGCCAAAAGTGGTACCTTCATTCGTCTCTCCTCCTTCAATCGTTTGATCTCCTCTTCGTGAACTAAAAGGAGTTCCTCGGTGTATTCATCTATGTCTGCATTAAATAGCGAACTATGATAGTTGAAACAGCACTCACCATCCACGAACGGTGCGAAATCTGCTCTCTCCTCCTCTCCGGTCATCAAATCCTCCCAAAGTCTCTCAATCTCCTCTCTCGCGCTAGCCACGAAAACACTCATCCGTTCTCTTTTCAACTCCAACATCCTCTCTAATTCTGCTTCATACTCTCTCACTGTCTCCTCTGTGCTCCCACGATGCTCATCTACAAATGCATCCATATCGGAATCTGCCACGCCAAGCCGGCGCCAGAGTGTTTCCAGTTGGTCATACATTGTCTGAATGTGAGCTTCCCGTCGCTTCTTGGTGTCTTCAAGAGACGCATGAGTAGAAGATGCCCAGGTGAGGAGAGCAGGGGTCGGATCGACATGTTCCAAACCAATCGGGATGGTGTTGCTATCTGGCAGATTCTCTGCCTCCGCTTCCTCAATCCTGGCTACGAAACGCGCAAAGATGCGAAGGCACTCTCCTTCAGACGGGGCTAGTGGGTAATCGGCTGAGAAAAGAAAGGGAACGGATGTTTTAGCTCCGGAAGACGGTGTTGGTGTTGAATAGCATGTTGATACAGAAAGGAAAAGGTCAGCGTTGCTGTTGCTACTCCCAGATGCGCTTGAGGGACCCAGCGATAATGGTGAAGGCAACTCTTCCAAGGAAGGGTGAGGGATTCCTAGTTCGGTATAAAGCCAGTCGATTTGAATCATCGTAGCGGAGAGTTGCGTCAATCGCTTTGCCTGTGAAGTGTTGGTCGATCTCTTAATAAAAATAAAGGGTATTATGTGACGGACCACTTCAGCTTTCCCCCGAACCAGCTCTTTCTCCAGCTTTGAGAACCGCTCCGGTGTCACATCACGGTGGGCAGAGGGATCGTGCGGGTTCTGCCCATTAGCTGACGTCGATTCGATGATGTCAGATGCATAGAAGTCAGGCCCTAATGTACGGCATAGCGCGCTAAGCCGATTCGTCAATGTTGAAAGCTGCTCGAGTTTGCTGTGGTATAACTGCAGGCACGTTAAAGAAGATGATCATGATGGAAACTTTCTTGCTCACCTGTCTGAGTTTCTCTCGGTGTTCTGAAACTGTCTGATATCTCTGTGGAAGAACTTTCTCCTTCCTCAACTCGCCCACACTGCTCCCGGTGGCTTTGACATTCCCACCCAACGCCGTTGCGTATCGTATACATTCATTTTCTACGGCTTCGCACTTTCCAACCCACTCTTCAACTTGCTTCCTCCTGGCGTCGATGCTCGCGTCGACGCTCTGCATAAGTTGTTGTTGAAGATTCGTAAGTTCATCTTCAAGAGTGGTTGATGGCAAACCCAGCTGTGAATGTAGTTTTGGAAGCAGTTCTGTTTGAGATTGAAGATGGGAATGAAGAGAGTTGAGCAAAGAAGTCAGCGCAAGCGACATGATGCTCAACAGAATCTATGTGAACGGGGAAGCCTTGTTCACGCTTGAGGTTTCCCCGAGCTCGTTGTGGTTTGTCGTGGTGACAAATTGGCAATTTCAGACGCGTTGAACATCACGTGACCCGAAACGGATGGTGATCATGGACATCTCAGACTGTGAGTAGTCGCCTGTTGAAAAGGAATCATTGATGATAAGTACAGGGCGTGTTGTCAAAGCCAAATTTAAACGTTGGACTCTTGACTTTCTGAAACGGAAGGCCTTCGCTTTAGACCCGTGTCATAGTACGAGTGATACCGGGTTCTGTACAACGGGAAAGTTCTGGAGTGTATATCCTCTACGACTCGCCGACTTCGAGGTGCATGGTATGCCTCCGCCATGATGGATCCCCACCAACCTACCACAGAAAATTTCTCAATGTTACCCAGTGAACTCCGTCGTGTCATTGACCTTCACCTTTCCTTGCGCAAATGCAGGCCGCTTATTCTACAGATGATCTGGAAGAACACTCGACAAAGATACTGTAATGCTGGCTGACTAGTTTGACCTCTATGTGCACATCCCAGACCCGGGCACCCACGATGGTCTACACAAATTAAAGCCATGAAGGGCGGAAACTTGCGGCGACTCCGTTGCAGGTGAGAACTTGTCGAGGCAAGAAGCTATTCGTACTTCGATGCACTTGAAGAACACATACATCAGACGACTACAAAGAAACTTCGCTGACTATTGGAATGAGGAAAACGAGCGGTGCTATACACTCTCGAGAACACAAACTAGGTCTTGTTCTCTGAGGGGGTCGGAGGTTGCGCCTTCTCTCCCGAAGCCTTGTCCAGTTTCTTGGCCTCTTTGCTTGCCAAGTGCGATGCTATAGCGTCCTGCACGACTTTGCTCATAGATTTTGCATGGCCCGTAGTGAGATGACCCTGAGCAACATGATGCCTGACTTTATCATAGAGGTGTGTCTGTTGAAAAGATACATAGATGACCAAGTCCTCACATAAATTAGACATGAATTGAACATACCGGCATGTTGACTGTTACTCGCTTACTACGAGCTTCGATGATCTCGTTCTCTGAACTGCACAAAGTGGGTTAGAAAGCTTTAGAGATTATAAACTAGACTGAATTACGCTGGAAGGGGAATGGCGATTATGCCAGTGAAAGCCGCGTTGAGAATAAAAGCCAGGGTCACCAACTTGACTGAGAAGCGCATGGTTGTGATATGAAGTAGCAGTAGCAGTGAGACGATTCAGGAGTCGAGAACTATCCAGAAAGAGGCCTGCTCTATCTGAGAATGGTGAAGTGACCGGCACTGAAGAGATGACAGACAAGAAATAGATGCATAGTTGCTGAGCTTTATGGTAGATTTGTCGGTGCTGAGCACACTGTCCGAGTAACCCTTTACGCCACATGCCCCGCAGTAACAAGAGGTTTGGAGCTATTTCTAGCGAATATCGCGAATATCGCTGTATGGGGACTTGTAACATGTAACGGACAAATGAGAGACAGTATATTTTGCCCAATCAATATAAATTAAATGATTATCTAAACGATCGTGTCAGTGTGTTACCGGCAGAATAAATGATTCGGATGTGCACACCGAACACCACACCCAAAAACGTCTGCCCACATAGCTTTGTTCTCCAAGTCAGAACTACTTCCCGTGCCTTCTTTCCTCCTGACTGCTGTGCTAAATGCAATTTAATACTGTGAACAAATGCGTTTGTAGATTGACCGTGGCTCGCAGCGGTGTATTTGATACTCTCATGGACCTTTTGAATCAGCAAGTTTGACATCATGCATGTGCCACGTCAATTTGAGCGTACCGGCACATGTGTTGTTACTCGAGAGCTACCACCGCGAGCTTCGATGACATTCTCTGAACTGCGAAACAAGAAAACGAGTTAGGTATGTACATGGAAAGTTTTAGATTAAACTGAGTCCAATTACGATGGGAGGGGAATGGCAATTGTGAGAGCCGTGTTGACAAGGAAAGCCACGGCTGCTAATTTGACTGGGGAGTGCATGATCGTAAGGTGATCGTTAGTTCAAGTATAAGTGGAGGATTGCGCGAGACAATTCGGTCTGCTCTTTATGGTGGGAGTGACCGGCACTGAAGAGAAAAAAATGGTAGACACCAACTCGGAGCTTTGTAAATTTTCGGATCGAGGGAGCATGACCATTTTGACCTTTCCGCTATGATTATATTGTGTCAGCGGGTACAATCAAGTAGTATTTTCCGCTCTTACAATATTGTGACCATTTGGGCTGACAAACTTGAATATAAAATGTTCTTGGAAGGATTCAGCACAGATTTTCAAAGACTAATGTCAAGTTTCTGTCGTACTTCGAGGTTAATCAGCGCATGGATGTGGTCAAGTCGGATCAGTGGAAAAGCTCACACCGCTAACCTAATCATCATCATTGTCATTGTCCTCTTCCTCGCTGACTGGGCTTGCTTTTTTGCCCTATTACAGGGTCTCTGGCTCGTAGTTCTACTTCCACTTTGGTTTCTGCCAAGCTGGTCATTCAGAGAGGAAAAATGTCATGACCAAATTGGGAAATACGTGACGTGACAATCTTGTCCTAATGATTAGTAACGATTGTCTTACTAAAAATCTAAGAATCTTTGGTCTGACTACGGGAGACTATATCAACCCTTTGAAACCTTTAAAATCTGTTGATATATATTTCATTTCATGCATTTGTTAGTGTCTGGTACCATTGGAATTCTGGGTGAGTGGGATAAAGCTCGCCGGTGCCAAGGGTTGCCGAAGGCGTGGGAAACATCGGAGTGATCAGCATACTCGATTCTGCAAATTGTCCACCCACTGGAGAAGGCTTTCCAGCTGTTTTAAAAATGATAGCGCGTTTTCGCCGCGAGTAAAAGTTCCCAATGTAGTAAGACCACTTCGGCTCCATCATTTCCCGCGCCTCCAAGCACAGGTTTTGTTTCGTGCCAGTGAGTCAACCACATCCCGATATCCAAGACTCCAGCATGGGTAATCGCCACCATATTCCAAAAGAGCAAAAGGACCTCATCGTTCGCATGGCTGTTGATCCCAAGCCATGTGATATTGCTCAGGTTACTGGTATCAATGTTTCTGCTATCCGCCGAGTCCTGCAGCTTTGGCGGACCACTGGAGTGACTATTTGGACACCATTACTAGGTGGAAGGCCACAAGAATTGTCATCCCTGGACCTTGTAGTTCGTATTAAATATTTGGCAAGCTTATCAAGCACTGACATCAATTTCTTTCAGTATTTAGAAGGACTCATCGAATGCTCGCCTGACATTTACTTGTCAGAGATGCAGGAACACCTAGTCTCTGCCTGTGGGGTCTATGTGTGCAAGGCCACCATTGCTAACAGCTTGTGGCGGCGGGGATTCACTCGCAAAGCTGTAACTCATTGTCATTTTGGGCAGAGTGCTATTTCATTAAAGTGTTACTGTCAGGTTTCGCGTGCTGGGCTGGAGCGTGATGAGGATCATCGCATGGCATATCAACACACTGTCGGTGAAAATTTTCCACCTGAAACTCTCGTTTTTGTTGATGAAGCAGCATGTAACCGCCATACTGCCAAGCGCAAGATGGCATGGGCTCCTGTTGGGTCTCATGCTCATTGGCATGACTACTTTGTTCGAGGTACAAGGCAAGCAATGAGTTTATGACTACTTGAATTTTAGCTAACTGTCACGACAGGTATTCCATTTTGCCTGCCATTTCTCTTGATGGTGTGTTACACCTCGACATCCTGACTCGTTCATGGACATCCGAAGCATTTTCTCAATTTATTAACACCCTCCTTGACCACATGAATCCGTATCCTCAACGAAATTCAGTCATTATCATGGACAATGCAACACAGCACCATTTTGAAGGTGCACAAGAGATGATTGAAGCCTGGTAAGCCTAGAAAATGTTACGATTTTCACCTTTTTGCCCCTGTCTTTTGCTTTGACAGCACGTGACACCCATACGAAGATGTGCCAAGTCCCATGCTCTGATTGGACGATACCTTGTTACCGAACTCTCGGGTTGACCCCATGTCCTCATTGGATGACTTGACGGTGCATAACCATTCATGCACAACTAGAAGCTGAAGGAACCTGAAGACAATACAATCCGAACTTGACCATTCCATTCTTGTCACAACCCATGACCGGTGTGCATACCCGGAGACAAGAATACTCCATGACCCAACCACCGATCATACCCAGCAATTGGAATACTCTGGTTCTCCGCCGACCGATCATATGTCCACACCCATATGCTCATGACATTGTCATTGTTCTTTCACAATTCACCGACATGGTTCCTTGTGCCTGTCACAGATGAATGAATAGCCTTGTGCCTGATGACCGATCAACTTTCCTATTTTGAAGAAGACTGACACGTCATCCCGATCCTCATGGTTACCTTTGACGCCCAGCTCATCGCCACGATTGTGATATGTTCTATTGGCATCTCCACCCTTGTGGGCGTCTACATCTATGCAACCTATATTCGGATAATGCAACCTCCCCACAATGACTCAGATATCGGATCCGTCATAGTTGCCGACAACCGATGACTCCTTTGACCTATCTTGGCTGAACATCTTGCTCTTCTTCACATGTCACCTCCACATTCATTCGCCTTTCTTCTCATCAGCTGACCACCGGTGCTCAGCTAACAACCCAAACTCGCATGTATGACAAGTCCCCTTGATGCTCCACAAAGACTTGCATTCCGATGTGTTTCATCACCTTTGTGTACCAGTCCACTGGTCAGGAATATCCATACCTAGTCGACATCCCAGTCATCCAGTACCCTGCAGCCAAGAAGGGTTATATGAAGCACCCTTGCTTATCGTACTGCAGGAACTACAGTTGCTGGTGTATGATTACCAGTGTTCATTGCATTGACCTCATCATGGTTCTTCCCCATCCAGTGATTCGCCTTCTCTCCTGCCTCCAATGATGAAGCATCATGTTCACCTTTCCATCCTGATCCCGCATACACATACTCATAGTCGTATGCTGCTATTGGCCAGGCATCCACTGCCAATGCAAACCATCAGGAAGACGAACCAATCTCATCATTCCCAAACTAGGAACTCAGCCACATGACATCCACATGGCCTCCTCATGTTCATCATGTGCTCACTGACACATCCACTCATGGATTGTTTCACCTCCTTACCATGAGGCAACCATGAGGCGCAGGGTCTGGACCCTTGATTGCTCCGAACCATTTCCTTGCAATCACTACCTGAAACACTGATGGACATGCTGTATCTGCAGGACAGCCTTATTGTTCTTGCATTTCTCTCGGTTTGTACATACAGACCCGGTAGTCTGTCTTTCATGGCAATTCCCTAACTCTTTTGTATTTTAACCTTCATCTTCGAACTGTTCCTCTTTTTCCCTTCCCTTTCCTCACGTTTAGTCTGGTTTCCACCCCCTGGTTCGCTTACCTAGCCTTCCCCCCTCCCCTGGGCTGCTACTGGTTGTATAGTAGTAGTTGACCATGAATACACTTTATTCCTTGTGTTTCCTCTGGTCTGATCTCGACTCAGTTTAGTTGGTTGTTGCTGGAGCCCGCTGATCTAGCGATCCATAACAGAAAAGCAATCAATCCATTTTACTCAATGTAAATCCTAGAGGTAGATTTAGTGCTTTTTGGAGCTGTTGGCAGAAAATTGTCTTCACTGTACATTGCTGGGGGTGTTTGACGCTGAGCCTCTTATATAGTGGTACACAATGTCATCTTGACTCATTAGCAATGGCGGTGTTTCATTGTAACATGGCAATGTGCTCACTAGCGCTCACTGCCCAACTTCGGTCAAGCCGATGCTATGCTGTGCAAAATGCTGTGTGGGAAAAGTACAGCATGAACTTTTACTCGTGGCGAAAACGCGCTAACGTTTTTAAAACAGCTGTCAACGGGTATCAATTTCTTTCCGTGCGCACAGTCACTCTCCCAGCACAAGCACACAATATTCTCCGATGACTTTCCTGAGTCATTTGCACACAGCACATCCAGTAGGCTCGTTGGCGCTATCCTATACGGATGCCGCAAAGTGGAAATCATGAGAGGATTTCATGTTGCTGGTGTATCGCAGATGAAATGTCAGTACTTGATATAACACCCACATGCCTAGCACTTTGTCTCAATTCTCTCTCACTCCTCATTCGGGAATCTGTCGCAGGTCTAATCAGAGCTGCGCCAAACCTGCGATGCTTTGAAATCGTGGATCACTCGCTCAAACTGGTTGTGGTAGAGATGCTCTCGACTCTCGAGAAATTATCCACCATCAAGATCTAGCATGGTTGTAACCCAACTATGAGAACATTGTTCGGCTTGCACGTGACGTCCTTCTGAAAAGCAGTAGCGAAGACAGGAAAACCTTCGAACTTCCCAGAAAGTAATCAATGGTATCAACGACAGAGTGGAGGAAGGTGAGATCTAGATGCTCAACGCTGATGGAACCCAGTATCTGTTTCAGCTCTAGCAATATGCACAAGTTCATTTAGTCAATAACAATATGCGGAATGACTCAGTGCTTTCCGGTCAGAACTTGTCCTCCTTGGCAAAAGCTCGTTGAAACATTGTATGATTAGACCGGAGGCGAATGCGGAATTTTGGATATGCAGATATCCAGTCATGTTTTGAAAGTATTCTTGTTGTTATCATTCATGTTACATATGTGCCCTACCATTACATCGTACTGTCAAGTCTCACCACACCTTTAAGAACACATTTTACCAAGAACCTTCAGCCGTACTAACTTCAACCTCACCTGCCAGCGAAATCATCACCTCCAGTAAGCTCCAAGTCATGCCGCTACCCGACAACGCACACCGTGCCCGTTTGATGCGGAATTTCCTGGGGCACCGCTGCCCCAGCGCCAGATATCCGTGCTTGCCTGATAAAGGGCTGCAAGGTTTTGCGGGCATGATCTCCCACTTGTAGTTCGCTCCTAGCCCAAGTTCACTTTTGCACAACTAGCACACGAGCGCTGAACGCATCGACCCGGGAGGGGGGGGGGTATACATGACATTATCAATGAAACGAGTAACGCACATTGACCTTCTTCTTATCCTCCCGTGGTTCGTTCGTGTACTACGTCACCGCCTCCGAGTGTACAGGAAACGTACAATCAGCACAGTGGCAGTTTTCGTCGTTCAAGTCATGTGACACTCAAAACGCAATCTTGGGTTAAGGTGACTAAGGCGGGCTGTATAAACACGTACAACCACAGAGCCAAAAAGTGCTACAGCATGGTCTAATAATTGATACCGCGGGCAGTATTGTGGTGCCGGCAAACCATGACTGTTAAATTTTGCACCGTACCTTTCAATAGCATGGCCAACCATTTCCTTAGTGTGGTGCCCCTGCACCATCTCTGCATTTTGCCTATGATGGTTCTCCAGCACCACCTCTGCCATTTGCTTACATTGGTTTTCCAGCACCACTACCATATTGGGCAAGATGGTTCTCCAGCACCACCTCCACCATTTGCTTATGCCAGTTTTCCAGCACCACTGCCTTATTGGGTGAGGCAGTTCTCCTGCACCATCTCTGCCACTTGCTTATGTTGGTTCCCTGGCACCACCTCCGCTTTTTACTCACTTTGGTTCTCCAGCACCATCTTCACTTTTTACTCATCCAGGTTCTCCAGCACCACTGCCATATCAGTGAGGTGGTTCCCCAGCACCATCTCCACTTTACTCACCTTGGTTCTCCAGCACCCCTGCCATATCAGGTGAGGTGGTTGCCCAGCACCATCTCCACCTTTATTCATCTTGGTTCTCCCACACCATCCCTGCCATTTTTGAACCCTGGTTCTCTAGCACCACCTCTGCCATTTCCTCACCTTGGTCCCCTAGCACCATGGCAGGAAATAGATGAAGTGGTTCCACTTTCAGCACGGGCCATATTGGTTTTTGTGGCCCGAAACAATCATGATATCGGCAGATCTATCACATGTAAATCGGAAACTCGGAAACAATCTGGCTTCGATCACTCACCATGACATCAGCATTTATTGAGCTCATCATTGTCGATGATGGACTCAGCTATCCATCTAATACAGCACCTTTTCTCTTGTGTAACATCTTTCAACACATGTATAGAATGTAATAAATACTTTTTGGCAGGTTATTGGGCCCCGAAATGATATTTAAAAGATATATATGTGTGTTCTCAGTCTATCCACAAAACTGTGGCCAATGAACTTGTTCCAAGTGGTCAAAACAATCAAGTTGAACAATATAATACATAGTACATGATAAAGAAGAGCCTTGTATCCCAAAAGTACCAAAAAAGCTAAATAAAGTTCCAACCCCCCCCCCCCAGCTCTAAATTACAGTCAGACTCCTCCAAAAGCTCCACAGGTATTGGGTGCAAGGGTTGAGGAAGGGGAAGAGTCAATGGAAGGGGATAAAAGGATGAAAAAAGTGAAGTAGGGGGGGGGAGAGGGAAAGGGGGACTCACATGCATTCCCTGTCCATCCAGACACCTCTGAGTCGGTCAAAGCCACCTATATGACTGTTAGTAACTGTAGGAGTCAGGGGAGGACTGGTAAAAGGGTCAAAAAGCGAAGTGGGGAGGGGGGAGAGAGAGAGGACTCACATGTATTCCCCGCCAATTCAGACACCTATGAGTCAATCAAAGCAACCTGTATGACTGTTAGTAACTGCAGGAATAAGGGGAGGACTCATAGAAGGGGATGAAAGGGTGAAAAAGGCGAAGTAGGGGGGGGAGGGGGGAAGGAGGCTCACATGCATTCCCTGTCCATCGAGACACCGTTGAGTCGGTCAAAGCCACCTATATGACTGTTTGTAACTGTAGGAGTAAGAGGAGGACTCATGGAAGGGGATAGAAGGGTCAAAAAAGCGAAATGGTGGCCAGGTATTTCAGGCACTCACCTGGTGTTGCCCTGGCTTCCAGGCATGTTCCAAGCATCTTAAAGCTCCTTGTGCATCTAATGTAGACCTAATAGGATCGTATTCCCATTCATGAAGACCCTAAATCAGGCAAAAACTTCGAAATGTGGAATGGGGAAGAAGAGGGAATATTGACTTAACTGGCTGAAGTGGGATGAAAAACAAACAACTCTAGTGTCCCAGGTGATTGTGAAGCAACAGTGATGATTTGGGGCAGGTAGAGTGTTGTGACATACGTCCAATCGAGGTTTATCCTAATTTGGACTCAGGCTCATGTTTTCGACCACTCACCTACTTGCTCTTGCTCTTGCGTTGCTCCACAACACTCTACCTGCCCCAAATCATCA